>OY986040.1:115707856-116307856 GCA_963920215.1 Nineta flava
ATATAAATATTGACAACAGGTCAAACACTATACAAAATGAAAAATAACAAAATGTGTTCTGTAAGATTTCGTTTATATAATTTGATTGTAAAAATTCCTTACGCAGGAGCTACCCAAGTTAGAGAATTTCCTATGAATACATACTTCACTTCTTATGTAGCTTCAGTTTACTGAATATTTTACCTTACTATTTTATCCTTAAATTTTAGAGACATAACAAATTTTTCTGTAGTCAACTTTGTTAACCTACAAAATTTACACGAAAATTGTATATCCATCCAGGCTGTAGGTAGATCTCAATATATAAACCAATACAGGTGTAGATTGCACACTACATTTTCCTAGAATACACTAATGCACACTTCTGTTATTTTCATTTCATACGATTTTCTGCATTTTTCTGTATATGTAGAATATTACGAATTTATTTTCCATTACAAATTTTAGGGTTCAATAGCTTTTCCTTTTTGTACACAATCTAAAAGAAGGACTTTCAAGAAGGTTTTTGATTGACAGTGAAATTCCTTGGGGTATTTTATTCATTTCTTTGACGTCTTTTTTTCCAAATATCTAATTTCGCTTCTTGTAGAGGATATAGGGAAGATAAACGGTAAAATATTGAGGATAAGAGTTTAAAAGTTGCATACATGTTGAATTGGTAAAGAATTCTTTCGATTTTCGAAAAAGCATTGTAATTTATCTTACTGTTTTCGAACTGTTTTGGTACAATTGTGACTGCTTTACATTCAAAAAAATCAAAGTGTCTTGAGGGGGACAAGTATTACGTAAGCAAACTTTCTATGATTTTAGACCACACCCCCTGTATAAGCAAAATTAAGAAAATTGCGAACTCCCGCCCCCCAAATAATAAGACGTAAGAATTTTGATTAAATATTAAAGTAAGAATTTAAAAGACTCAATTAATTTTAAAATAAAAATATTAGTGTTTTAATAAAATTAGAAAATTAAGTATCTTTTATTGTCCACGGGTCCCGTAACCGAATCCATAAAAAAAAACAGTCGATAGACAATGTCATAACAGAGAAAAATTTACGTTATATTTATTTGTTTCAAGCCATCTCAGTACGCCGGGAATTCCCCGAATTGAACATCGGTTTATTTAAAAAAAACTCTATACTGGTTAGTGTGTAGGGTAGAGTAAAGTCAACTCTCGGAAAACTCATTTATTTATTTTTAGTAAGAAAAATGAAAAGATATTCGGTATACCATAATAAAATAATAAAAATACTATTATTAATTTATATTATAAATATTGTTAAAAAAAAATTGCTATTGTTTTATAATTTTTTTATCTTACGTAAGATTTATTTTATCCTCCTCTCCTTTTGTCAGCAAAAATAAGAAATTATTGCACCCCCACCCCTAAACCTGCTTACGTAATACTTGAACGCTCCCTGAACTGTTTATTTCAGCAAAAACATTTAAAAAACGATTTTCATTAAAAATTTTTTTTAACTTTGTTGAGCCGATAAATGACAAACAAAACAGATTTAACACGTAAAAATCTCTTATCAATTCGGATGTTCAATAGATTTTTGGTTCAAGTGAATAGTTTGAGCTAAAAATGTTGCTCAAGGTGTTTCTTCACCTTATATAGCCTATAACCTCTCGAATGGCACCCATACCAGATTTTCGATTTTTTATTTTTTGATAGTGGTGCTAAAAAGTATTTACCATATATAGGCGTAAAAAAAATAAATACTAACATTTTTATGACCAGTTTTTAACTAGTGATATATCGAACTACATATAACAACAGTTTATATATGAATGATAAAATTGTTAGAATGATCTCGTAAAAATTTAACTGAAATATAAATTTTAAAACACCCAAGTGAATTGTTTCTCAATGTGTATTATATATTCGATGTTTATACAGGATGGTCCACAACAGGATGATCTTTTCACCCATACGGTATACACACTTCGTTTTACTTGGTTGATTCTTTCCTCAGGTTCATGAAACTTTTCGCACGTGTTTAATACCCATGATAATACGAATATGGTATGAAATCGACATTTTGGTGTGAAGGCATCGTCAAAAATTATAGAAATATAAAACGCTAGCTATCCGCACAGACTTCGCACTGAAAAAATGTTTCATAGAAAAGTTGTTTGTTTTTATAGCTATGAAATATCATCTCGACAAAACAAATAAATGTGTGAATATGACATAAATCACACAATTATGTATAAAGATTAAGTAAAAAATACTTTTTGAGTTAAGGTATTTCCAAATTATTATTAAGTTGTCAAGAATTTGACGAAATTCACAATATTAGTAAAATAAATCCTCAGAAATGAGCTGAATTTTTTTGAGAATTTATCCCCATGGCGTTTTTGAGAAAATCGTTACGTAAGTCGGAGAAATTATGCATCTTCATAAACATGATGAAATAAAATGCACGATTCCATCTGTTTTTACTTCGAACTATCTCAATATAGTTACGGTTGTTCTGAAATTCAACACATACTTTCCTCAATTCCTTAGAAATATTTTTCCTTAAAACTTTTGGAGAATGCCTATCGGCTTGTTAAGTTTTTTGATAAAATATGCGTAAAAAAGTGCATTTTTCATGTTCGCAGCAGAAAGTTATTTTTGATGGTTCAGTTGGCATCATGAGTACCGGCGCGCAGTTTGAAAGTCGTTTGAAATTATATACTAGTGTATGTATGATGTCTTATTGCGGAATCTCCCTGATTCGCATATAATATTCTATATAGTTCTTTCCGCGCGGGTATCCGATCACAGCTGATATAGTTTGGAAATACCTTAATCGATTTGATTGTACAATCGATGATGTGCTAAAGCCGAGAAAACAATATTATAGGACTTTAAGCCCATGATTAGACAAAATAACATATTTAGAGTTTTTTTCTACCATGAAGTTTTGCATATCATGTTTGTTAAATCTTTCTGTATATTCGATGTTATATATATGAATGAATGAGTGAATTGATATTGTCTTACACAATAATTTAACATTTATATTTGAATGTTTATGATGGATATTATTACAGATACAAAAAAATAAATAAATTTATTATTAGAAATATAATTTTAGTGTGCTTTTATTGTCCTACAACATTGTCGCATATTTATACCAAAAGCAAAAAATAGTTGGAAAAAAGTTTTCCGCCCATGATATACAAAATAAAAAACACTACGTCAGATTCTTACAAGAAAGTGGTTTTCAAAATTGGTTTTGGATATTTTGTAATGGCTATCTATATTAGCTCTCCAAGGATTTTATTGAAGTAATAATAATAATAATGGGGCTGATGGCTATCAGAATGGCTCCTGGTCCATTGTGATACCAAAATGGGACTGATTCACCCTTGCCACTATTCCTTAAACCCTTTGGAAATCTTCAAATACAGAAATTGGTCTTTAACTCTAAGAGAGGTAGTCAAAGAATGGTTAACCCAAAAGAATAAGCCTTTTTATAGTGATTTTATCATCCCCTCTTCCACCTCTTCACAATGAGTAGCACCTGTAATAGCCGACGCGTACTGGGTGGTGCAGCCTTGACGTTCTGCATGTCTGCCCCCCAGCCAGTCATGTAACGGCTGCTATAACGTTGCACGTAGGTGACCTACGTAAGCAGATAATATCTTCGGAACTTCTTGCGTTGTACTATGAGCTCATAAAAAATCCTCCATCTATTTTACTTATAAATTTCGATTAATTGAATAATAATAAGAGAAATTAACGAAATTAATACTAAAAATTATTCAAAAAATAACTTCATTACAAAAGTAGTGAGAAAATAAATTTGAAATATTTTTATATGGAATTCATTAAAATTATATTCCCCTGAAAGTATTGAAATACTCATCATGTATTCTGTTATGTATATATATATATATACATATATATGAATATATATATATATATATATATATATATATATATATATATATACATATATATATATATAAATATATATATATAAATATATATATATATAAATATATATATATATTCATATATATATATATATATATATATATATATATATATATATATATATATATTCATCACTATAATAATTTCGAAATGGAAAAATTATAATCTTAATTAGCAGAAAATTACTTTACGTTAAAATTCAGTTGAAAAATATGATCAACAAAAGGATTATAAATTCAATTAGGTTTTTCATCCTTACATTCATTATACATATTGATTAAATCCTTTTCCGTTTTTACAGAACATATATATACATATTATTAACATTTTCATTTTCTGCTTGTCTGTATTAAAAGACAGATTATTATTAAAACATGTTATTGTAAATGTGATTTGTTAATTTTATACACTCCTTAAAATGTACAGTTCCGTTCTTTAAATACGAATCAAACTGAGTCAAAAGAGGAATTTCTTTCAGACATGTGTTCAGATATTACCCTTGAATTTTTTACCTATACATAAATTATGTTTATAGATCAGATTTTAGATTAGAACCACGAAAATGGTTTTAAAAGTGTGCTTGTAAATGGCTCTTTTTATGTAAGGTGGCATAATCTATATAAAGCTGAAATGAAATCCTTTTTTTGCGTTAAAAAATCCTATTTTAATGATTTTGCAGATTTAATGTATTTTTTTATATTTTTTTTATAAGGTTTAAGGATATATTTTTTATCAATCTTAACTAAATGATCCAGCGTTTTAATATCAAATCAACCGGCGAAGTAGCCGCGCTTGTGAAGGCACTCTACTTGGAACCGGGAGGTTATGAGTTCGAATCCCAACATCGGCAGTTTGTCATTTAAAAACAAAAATTAATGGAGCGGTTAATTGACTAAACTGTCGGCGTATGGACAAGAACGAATTAACCGACTATGCTTGTGAAGATTTTCATGAACCGTTCATGAACTCAAGATGAATATCGGAATAGTTCCCATCGGCTGCAGCCAAACAACCTACCAGTTCCTAGTCTGCACATGAATTCCTTGTCCTCCACTCACATCATAAAAAATGTACAGTTTAAAAAATTAATAAAGGTTGAAAAATAATGATATGGGTGGCCCCAACCCTGGTGCCTGCCGTCAAAATGGGTCAGGAGTAAGTTTTGAGGCCATCGTCAAATTTGGAATGAAACTTAATTTTTCGCTTGACGCAAATCGTTATTAATTAGGATTGATTTATTGTAAATTCGCTATTTTCTTTATTGCAGTGCTAGATGAATTAGATTTAGAAAAATGCTGACGCTGTATAGTCGACAAAACAAAAAAGATAATATTAAAGAGTCGATTTTCTTGTCCATGAATGTATCTGGCTTACACGCTTTCAAATGAAAAATTATATTATTGATCGCCCAAGTAGCGTTGTTCCTGGTGTAAGCGGTCAAAATTTTCCACGCCTGTACAATTGCCACCCGAGGCACCGTAGGTAGCTGCCTACCTCGCCTACCGAGTAAATCTACCACTGTATATAAATACAGCCAGTTAAATACCAGGATTACTTTTGGATGGCAAAATATGGATTTATCATAAAATAAAAGACATACCTACAACATTTTTTTAGAAAATAAAGTAGTCATGTTTATCATATGGAAAATTAAATAGTACATAATGGGGTCTCAACGATGATGTGCTGTAGACATTAAGAAGTGGTAAACTTCAAGAAAAATACAAAATATGCATGCACACTGTTTTTCGATAATGAAGCTTTTTGTTAAAATGAGCAGATTTTTTTTAATATTTAGGAAAAATCTGAGTTTTTTCTTAATATACCAAATTTTAGTTTTTGATCCCGTTTACATTTAATGTTAGGTCATGAATTTTGAATACTAGTACCCATAGAGTCGGGCATGTTTTGATTTATTTATTCGAGCAAATGAAATAATTACCATGAATGTAGATAGTATAAATGTACATTTATTCCTCTTCCAGAATATTTTGAAATAACATTATTATTGAATACTCCCAATGGAAATTAAATATGTTCAAAAAGGATTTATATACCAAGTTTATTATGATGTTATTTATATATATATATATATATATATATATATATATATATATATATATATATATACGGTTCGTTATAATATGGTTGTACATAATAATTTTAAATAAACAAAAATCATTAAAATTTTATGTTAAGTTTAGTGTTATTCTATATACAGATCTACCTACTTGGAAAATATACATATATATAAGCTATATATATATATATATATATATATATATATATATATACAGATATAGATATAAATATATATAGATATAGATATCTATTTATGTCACAGCCAAAGTAAATAATCAGTTATTATGTATAATATCGAAACATTGTGTATAATGACTAAATTAGCTAGAAAAAGTGATTAATTAATTACTCTAACCAGTTATTATTCATAATGGCTAGTACAGTTTGGCAAAAGTAGTAAATATTTTCAAATATTAATCACTTTGACTAGACATTTTGAATAACAGCTAACATGGGTTACTCAAAGTAATAATTCTCACTCACTGTGATAATGACAATTGGAATATTAAATTAACTCACAAGAAATCGATTTACTTATTGCAAGGAGGAATTCATTTCAGTGAGCGAAGTTGCAAACGAACATGTATCAATGCGGTAATGTTCAAGAAAATAATCTCATCTAGGTGGCCAGGGATTCCAACACTACAATAGCACTAGCGGTGGTTGCAGTTCCAATCGATGCAAGTGTAAGAAATGCAACGTCTTGTGTAACTCATAATGCCACAAATATCATACTTATGTTCATAGTGAGTATATTCTACGTTTTGAATATTTTTAGTGGTAGAATACATTAAGTTGTTTACATTCACAGTTTTCGTATGAATGTAATCAGCTAACAACAAGGTTGTGAAAACTTTGGTTAAATATTTGGAGTTATTAAAGCATTAAACATGGAACAAAATCGTTTCATTTTATTAGTTCTCCCAAATCTAATAGTTTTTATACATAACCACTTAGGCAAACTGATTAACAAAGTATTTTATATAAATAATATGTATAATGGCTGGATAAAGTAATTAGTAAAGCTTCATTAATCACTTTGATCAAACTCAATTAGCTAGTATGTATAATGCCTTGATAAAATGATAAATAATGCCTAATTAATCCCTTTGACTAAATTCGCTAGTTATTATAATGTCTGGATATTATACATAATAGCTAGATTATTTACTTTGGTTGTGACATATATATTAAGTGAATGTAATGTTTATTTTACCATTTTCAATTATTATTTTCAAACTTATTTTTAGAGTTAATGTCAAATATTGTAAAAATAATTGTCAATTTTAATCAGAAGTATTAATGTTCACAAAATTCCACATTTATATTTTATTCTGTGGAAATGGAAACTTGTATGTTAATTACTACACCAATATTGAGGATTCTGGAGAAAAAACAAACAGCTCAGCGTAACGGAAGTAAAAAACCTCCTCTAACGCTCACATGTACATCTTAAAAAGTTGTGTAATCGCCACCGAAAACTAACTTATTTTGTACATCAATGAAACAAGAACTAGTTTTATTGTTTGCTTAAGTTATTTTAAAAGGTTTTCATTATTTTCATGATACTTTGATGATACTACGTCTCTTTTCTTTTTTGTGTATAATTCTTTGAACTTTTTAATCGTACGATTAAAAATTAAAATCAAAGTCGAAATGTTTAATCGTTGATACTGGACCCTGAAAATATCCAGCAATGGATGTACGCAGAATAGGGCTGAACCCTTTACGCACCTGAAGGCTTACTAAGAAGTTATTATTAATTTTCTCTTTAATAGTCACCATTTAAGTCTGCGTTTTTAGATTTGAATATTTTTCTCAAATGCGGTCAAGTTTGTTCACGTAAAAATGTTGTGATCATAATATTTGTATTTAATATTTATTTTTATCTTTGAATGCCTTAATTGCGAAAGAAAAAGGAACAATTGATACCGAAGTATATAAAGAAAGTGGAAGAATAACATTTTAATAAGAAAATAAGCAACTTCTATTTACCACAATTTTCTTTTTAACACGTATTTCTTAAATCAAGCAGAAAAATAAAATTGCTTACATTATTTTAATTACTTTTTTTTTCCTTGAAAATAAGAAGTGTTACTTTTGTAAGCAGTGCATGTTACAATAGTCCTGGTGGCAGGGGCAAAATTCACAATCAGAATGTCTTTGGAAAATAATAACATTAAAACAAGACACTACACCTAATTCACAAACGAAAAGACGCAAACACAATAAACACATACAGCTATACAAATTTTTACACACGCATTCCGGTTGACAAAACAGACAAGACGGGACGACTTGAATCGCTTGACTTGGAAAAGCAAGGGGGAATATTCCACCGTTACTTCACTCAGGTCTAGAAATAAATAATAAGGAAATTTCCTTATGCACTGATATAAAGCATTCAGGAAAGATAGTTTCACGGACCTATCGACGAAGACCAATACGTATTTCTTAAACTGACTGAAAATTTTTAGCAGACGCCTTTGGGACATTTTCATCAATACTTACGAATTCAATTTCAATATTTTTACAAAGAACAAATTTTTTTCTCTCTGCTTTTTAAAATTCGCCATTAAGAACTACGTTCCATAAATGTCTAATTTTACGTTGTTTTTTTTTTATAACACGTAAAACAAAAATGAAATGTTATAAATTCTTTTTACGAGCCTGTTTCTGTTTTCCCTCTTGAACACAAAACCCATAAATGTGATAAAAAGCGTAACAAATGGTACAAATAATGGATATGAAATTATTTAATATCCTTACGATTGTTGTTAGACTATGAAATTGTGAAAATTGATAGTCGTGTTACTACAACAACAACAACAACAACAACAACAACAACATAATATAACATGTAAAGAATCGAAATAAATGAATTCCACATAATCAACCCCTTTCCCATGCTGCTCTAGTCGTCTATTATACTTATACTTTACTGCTTAATGTAAGAAACAAAACAAAATAGAAACAAAAAGAATCCATAACCCTTAAAGAAAAAGTTAAATAAAATAATATTTTATTGAATTGTGTCTCACAAGAAACTAGATTTGGCTTATGTTTTTGAACATTAAATGGATAATAAATGTTCGTAAAATGGCAGGATCATAATACGAGATTAAACTAGAAACGCATCTGTATTCTCGCTTCTCGGTCTTGAATATAGAATTTTCGCCTTGACTCGTGCGTCAAATACTGAAAGATTATTATAATTGAAAGATCAGATTGATTTTACATAGTCTTGAAAGGTTTGATTTCGCGAAAGGTGTTTCTCGTCTCGTGTCAATTTTAGTCGACACCAATAATTTTAGAGAATAATATCTCGTTTCGATTCGAAATTATCGTTACTCGCGGCATGGAATTCTCAGATTTGGTTTAATGTCAGGATTTTTAACAAGTTAATATCTAGTAGCAGTAGTAGTAGCGGAGGAGAGGTTGAAGCCTGCCAAGTAGGTCTTTCTAGGCATTTTTTCCCTTCTCCAAGTAATTTGTACGTAGACTAGAAATTGATAGGTTGTGTGACTGCAATCGACTTTGTTAGGAACTATGACGATATTCTACTAGAGTTCGTGAAACGAAACGGCAGAAAACCTTTGCAAGCATTGTTATGGTTACTTTCGTTGCTGTCCATACGCCGACAGTTTAATCAATTAACCACCTCTTTTTTTTTTAATTAATTTCATTGACAAATTGCCCAGAGTTGGGAATGGATCCAGCAAACAACTGATCCACCCAGACTGGTAGTCAATATCTACCTTTTACTAGTCCTGATGGGGCCGTGTTATTTTAGGACAATTTTTCATCGATTTCACCGGATATTCATTCATCAATTAGAAATATGCAAGGCAAAATTGAAGAAACTTTAATCATTTTTTTTCTGAGCCTTTCTTGCCTTTTTATATTTAGCCCAAGTTCACTGACATAAGCCACAGTTGGTTCCAGAAAGAATGTAGCTATCAAACTCGAAACTCTTGGATTTTGTCAAAAGCAGGGATCGAAAATAGAGCTCTAAAACTAGGTAGACCATTATGGATCATTGGTAAAAATTTGGTAGCTTTGACATCGCATTATGGGACACTGTGTATTTAACGAATATATGTTCTTTTTATACCCAGTATATTTGTAAATATACAAGGATATATTAAGTTTAGTCCCGACTTTGTAACGCTTGAAAATATTAATCCTTGACAAAAATGATTCACAAAGGTATTCATAAAATTGCCTAATTCGGCCATTTCGGCATGTCCGTCTGTCCGTCTGTCCGTCTGTCCGTCTGTCCGTCTGTCCGTCTGTCCGTCTGTGAACCCGATAACTCAAGAACGAAAAGAGATACCGAGCTGAAATTTTTTTTATGTGTTCTAGAGCAAAAAAGTAAGGTCAAGTTCGTTAATGGGCAAAATCGGAAAATGTTTCCCCCCGCGAGGGGGGAAAATTTATATCTTTGAAACCGTAAGAGATAGAAAAAAAATTTGTTGACAAAAAATCTTCTTCTCTTTAAAAGAAACAACTTTTGTTTGAAAACTTTTTTAATAAAGTCAACAGTTTTTTCATAATTTGTCCTCAAAGTTGAAAAAATGTGAAATACAATTGAAAGGCGAATGATGGCATGGTCTCCATGGACCCGTAGGTATACATAACAACCGTACATACTGTTTCCATACCCTGTATATGTAAATATACAATGTATATTAAGTTTAGTCCCGAATTTGTAACGCTTGAAAATATTAATCCTTGACAAAAATAAAGGTATTCATAAAAGGTATTCATAAAATTGCCTAATTCGGCCTAATTCGTCTGTCCGTCCGTTTGTGAACACGATAACTCAAGAACGAAAAGAGATAACGAGCTGAAAATTTTTGTGTATGTTCTAGAGCAAAAAAGTAAGGTCAAGTTCGTTAATGGGCAAAATCAAAACGCGATTCGAAGAAAATTTATATCTTTGAAACCGTAAGAGATAGAAAAAAATTTGAAAACAAAAAATCTTTTTCTCTTCAAAATAAACAACTTTTGTTTGAAATTTTTTTTCATAAACTCAATATTTTTCTCAAAATATGTCCTCAAAGTTGAAATTGAGAAATATAATAGATAGGCGAATGTAGGCATGGTCTCCATGGACCCGTAGGTATACATAACAACCGTACATACTATTTTTATACTCTTTATATGAAAATATACAAGGTATATTCAGTTTAGTCCCGCCTTTGTAACGCTTGAAAATATTAATCCTTGATAAAAATGCTTCATAAAGGTATTCATAAAATTGCCTAATTCGGCCTAATTCGTCTGTCCGTCCGTCTGTGAACACGATAACTCAAGAACGAAAAGAGATAACGAGCTGAAAATTTTTGTGCGTGTTCTAGAGCAAGAAAGTAAGGTCAAGTTCGTTAATGGGCAAAATCGAAACGCGTTTCCCCCAGCCAGGGGGGGAAATTTATATCTTTGAAACCGTAAGAGATAAAAAAAAAATTTTTTAACAAAAAATCTTCTTCTTTTTAAAATAATCAACTATTAGTTGAAAAATTTTCCATTAACTCTATAGTTTTCTCATAATTTTTCCTCAAAGAGCAAATAAGAGGGGGGAATTTCACATCTTTGAAACCGTAAGAGATAGAAGAAAAAATTTAAATACAAAAAATATTTTTCTTTTTAAAATAAACTACTTTTATTTGAAAAATTTTCCCATAAACTCAATAGTTTTTTTTACCCAGTATATTTGTAAATATACAAGGTATATTAAGTTTAGTCCCGACTTTGTAACGCTTGAAAATATTAATCCTTGACAAAAATGCTTCACAAATGTATTTATAAAATTTCCTAATTCGGCCATTTTGGCATGTCCGTCTGTCCGTCTGTCCGTCTGTGAACTCGATAACTCAAGAACGAAAAGAGATAACAAGCTGAAATTTTTTTTGTGTGTTCTAGAGCAAAAAAGTAAGGCTAAGTTCGTTAATGGGCAAAATCGGAACATGTTTCCCTCCACTAGGAGGGGGGAAATATCCGCCTTTGAAACCGTAAGAGTTAGAAAAAAAATTTGTTAACAAAAAATCTTCTTCTTTATAAAATAATCAACTTTTGCTTGAATAATTTTTCCATAAACTCAATAGTTTTCTCATAATTTGTGCACAAAGAGCAAATAAGAGGGGGGAATTACACATCTTTGAAACCGTAACAGATAGAAAAAAAATTTGTTGACAAAAAATCATATTCTCTTTAAAATAAACAACTTTTGTTTGAAAAATTTTTTCATAAACTCAATAGTTTTCTCAAAATTTGTCCTCAAAGTTGAAAAAAATGAGAAATACAATTGATAGGCGAATGAAGGCATGGTCTCCATGGACCCGTAGGTATACATAACAACCGTACATACTATTTTTGTACCCAGTATATTTGTAAATATACAAGGTATATTAAGTTTAGTCGCGACTTTGTAATGCTTGAAAATATTAATCCTTGACAAAAATGCTTTACAAAGATATTCATAAAATGGCCTAATTCGGCCATTTTCACATGCCCGTCCGTCAATCTGTCTGTCTGTGAAGTCGATAACTCAAAAACGAAAAGAGATAACGAGCTGAAAATTTTGTATGTGTTCTAGACCAAAAAATTAAGGTCAAATTCGTTAATGGGCAAAATCGGATAGTGTTTCCCCCCTGGCGGGGGGAAAAAATATATCTTTGAAATTGTAAGAGGTAGAAAAAAATTTTATTGACAAAAAATTTTCTTCTCTTTAAAATAAACAACTTTTGTTTGCAAAATTTTTTTATAAACTCAATAGTTTTCTCAAAATTTGTCCTCACATGTACAAACATAACGTACATCAAATAGTATTGTTTTTATGTTTATTTCAGTTTTGTAAACCAGGTCTATATATGAGTTCAAGGTGTAAGTGATTTTCCTTTTCAAAGAAATAGTTGGTCTCGTACAGATCTCAAAATTTTGCAAAAAGTTTATTCAAAGGTCCATCGATCCTACCAAAAATTATATATAATGTATATATATATACGTATATATATATATTTGTATATATATATATATTTATAATTATATATATATATATATATATATATATATATATATATATATATATATATATACATATATATACATATATATATATTTAAATATATATATATATATATATTTATATATATTTATACATATATACATATATATATATATATATATATATATATATATATATATATATATATACATATAAATGTATAAATATATTTATATATATATATATATATATATTTATATATATATTTATACATATATACATATATATATATATATATATATATATAAATGTATAAATATATTTATATATATATATATATATATATATATATATATATATATATAGCATCGGCTATTTCTTGGCGTTGACCTTACACTTCCTATTGACTAACACTGCTCATTGACGCTTCGCTTTGAATACGGTACGCTATAGCTTACGTTTCGCGTTGGTAAACGCAAAGCCTTGACCTAACACTTCTTACTGATTAACGGTTCTCATTGACCAACGCTTCGCGTTCGCTGACTTACGGCTTGCTTTAGCTTACGGTTCGCGTTGGTTGACGCTGTGAATTGTTTAACGGTTCGCATGAAATCACGCTTCGCTTTGAATAACTAACGCTTCGCATTAAACAGCTTCGCGTTGGCTGACTTACGGTTCGCTTTAGCTTGCGTTTCGCGTTAGTAAACGTATTGCGTTTAGCAAAGCTTCGCGTTGACCTTACACTTCCTATTGCCTAACGCTACTCATTGACCAGCTTCGCGTTGCCTGACGCTTCGCTAACTTACGTTTCATTATAGCTAACATTTCGCGTTGGTTAAGGATTCACGTGAAATCACGCTTCGCGAATCAACAAAGCAAATCCCGGACGATTCACTTTGAATAACTAACGCTTCTCATTGACCAACGCTTCGCATTTCTTCGCTTATGTTTCGCGTTGGTTAACACTATGTGTTGGTCAATTATACGCTTGGCATAACGCTTCGCTCTGCATAACTACCGCTTCTAATTGACCAACGCTTCGCGTTGCCTGACTTATGGTTCGCTGCAGTGTACGTTTCGCCTTGGTAAACGCTTTGCTAACGCTCCGCGTTCACTAACGCTTCGCGTTGACCTAACGCTTCCTATTGACTTACGCTTCTCATTAAGATACGCTTCGTGTTGGGTGGTTTATGGTTCGCTTTAGCTTACATTTCGCTTTGCGTTTAAAAACGCTTTGCGTTGATTAACTAACGCTTCGCACTGATTAACTATCGTTTCGCGTTGATTAACTAACGCTTCGCTTTCATTAACTAACGCTTCGCGTTGATTAACTAACGTTTCGTGTTGATTTACTAACGCTTCGCGTTGATTAACTAACGATTCGCGTTGATTAACGAACGCTTCGCGTTGATAAACTAACGCTTCGCGTTGATGAACTAACGCTTCGCGTTGATTAACTAACGCCTCGCGTTGATTAACTAACGCTTCGCGTTGATTAACTAACGCTTCGCGTTAATTAACTAACGCTTCGCGTTGATTATCTAACGCTTCGCGTTTATTAACTAACGCTTCGCGTTGATTATCTAACGCTTCGCGTTGATTGACTAACGCTTCGCGTTGATTAACTAACGCCTCGCGTTGATTAACTAACGCTTCGCGTTGATTATCTAACGCTTCGCGTTGATTAACTAACGCTTCGCGTTGATTATCTAACGCTTCGCGTTGATTAACTAACGCTTCGCGTTGATTATCTAACGCTTCGCGTTGATTAACTAACGCTTCGCGTTAATTAACTAACGCTTCGCGTTGATTAATTGACGCTTCGCGTTGATAAACTAACGCTTCGCGTTGATTAACTAACGCTTCGCATCGAATAACTAACGCTTCGCGTTGATTAACGCTTTGGCGTTGATTATCTAACGCTTCGCGTTGATTAACTAACGCTTCGCGTTGATTAACTAACGCTTCGCGTTGATTAACTAACGCTTCGCGTTGATTAACTACCGCTTTGAGTTGAATAACAAACGCATCGCGTTGATTAACTAACGCTTCGCGTTGACCTTACGCTTCTTATTGACTAACGCTTCTCATTGACCAACGCTTGGATGACTTACGATTTACTTAAGCTTACGTTTCGCGTTGGTTAACGCTTAGCGTTTGTTAACGATTCGCGAATCACCAAAGCGAATCACCGACGCTTTGCTTTGAATAACTAACGCTTCTCATTAACCAACGCTTCGCGTTGGCTTACTTATGGTTCCATTTAGCTTACGTTTCGCGTTGGTAAGCGCATTGCGTTGGTAAACGCACACTTCCTATTGACGAACGCTCCTCTTCTGACCAACGCTTCTCATTAACCAACGCTTCGCGTTGGCTTACTTATGGGTCCATTTAGCTTACGTTTCGCGTTGGTAAGCGCATTGCGTTGGTAAACGCACACTTCCTATTGACGAACGCTTCTCATTGACCAACGCTTCTCATTGACCAACGCTTCGCGATTAACTGACACTTCGTGTTGATTAACTAACGCTTCGCGTTAATTAACTAACGCTTCGCGTTGATTACCTAGCGCTTCGCGTTGATTAACTAACTATTCGCGTTGATTAACTAACGCTTCGCGATGATAAGCTAACGCTTCGCGTTGATTAACTAACGCTTCGCGTTGATAAACTAACGCTTCGCGTTGACTATCTAACGTTTCGCGTTGATTAACTAACGCTTCGCGTTGATTAACTAACGCTTCGCGTTGATTAACTAACGCTTCGCGTTGATTAACTAACGCCTCGCGTTGATTAACTAACGCTTCGCGTTGATTAACTAACGCTTCGCGTTAATTAACTAACGCTTCGCGTTGATTATCTAACGCTTCGCGTTGATTAACTAACGCTTCGCGTTGATTATCTAACGCTTCGCGTTGATTAACTAACGCTTCGCGTTGATTTACTAACGCTTCGCGTTGATTAACTAACGCTTCGCGTTGATTATCTAACGCTTCGCGTTGATTAACTAACGCTTCGCGTTGATAAACTAACGCTTCGCGTTGACTATCTAACGTTTCGCGTTGATTAACTAACGCTTCGCGTTGATTATCTAACGCTTCGCGTTGATTAACTAACGCTTCGCGTTGATTAACTAACGCTTCGCGTTTGATTAACTAACGCTTTGAGTTGATTAACAAACGCATCGCGTTGATTAACTAACGCTTCGCGTTGACCTTACGCTTCTTATTGACTAACGCTTCTCATTGACCAACGCTTGGATGACTTACGATTTACTTAAGCTTACGTTTCGCGTTGGTTAACGCTTAGCGTTTGTTAACGATTCGCGAATCACCAAAGCGAATCACTGACGCTTTGCTTTGAATAACTAACGCTTCTCATTAACCAACGCTTCGCGTTGGCTTACTTATGGTTCCATTTAGCTTACGTTTCGCGTTGGTAAGCGCATTGCGTTGGTAAACGCACACTTCCTATTGACGAACGCTTCTCATTGACCAACGCTTCTCATTAACCAACGCTTCGCGTTGGCCTACTTATGGTTCCATTTAGCTTACGTTTCGCGTTGGTAAGCGCATTGCGTTGGTAAACGCACACTTCCTATTGACGAACGCTTCTCATTGACCAACGCTTCTCATTGACCAACGCTTCGCGTTGGCCGATTTATGGTTCACTTTAGCTTACGTTTCTCGTTGGTTAACGATTCACGTGAAATCACGCTTCGCGAATCTCTGACGCTCCGCTTTGGATAACTAACGCTTCTCATTGACCAACGCTTCGCGTTGGCTGAATAACGGTTCGATTAAGTTCACGTTTCGCGTTTACCAACGTTTCGCGTTGACCTAACACTTCCTATTGACTAACGCCTCTCATTGACCAATGCTTCACGTTGGCTGACTTACGGTTCGCTTTAGCTTACGTTTCGCGTTTGTTGAACAACGCTTTGCGTTAACAGTCGGTCGCGTTGTTTAACTCAATTATATAACTCAATATTTAAATATGTAAAAATCGCAAGAACATTAATATCAATTTTTTTAAATGCATGAACATTCTTACTGTTTCAATATTAATTATTAACACAAAACAAACATTTACAAATCTAGAGCACGATAGTGCGCAAGGCCGAGTTTAAGGGGCATTTGGACTTCTCACTTACAGTGCTATTACTACAGGAAATATCATAGATAATGTGACCCCGAAATATCTTCTGAACGAAACCAGCAACAGTGCTGATATTTGGATAATTCATATTTTATAAACATTGAATAGGCAGAAATATTAACAATACAAAGTATATACAACTCAGTATATACTGGGTATTCAAACAATTAACTCAGTTAGTTGTTACATTACTTGTTGTATATAATACTAAAACTACAATGTAACAGAATGACAGAACATATTGTTAAACCACGATCGGACGGATAATGTTCTTTCAGTATATAATTTAAGGTATGTTTCAAATATTTCTACACAATTTTTTTTAGGGAATTTCCTGAAAGAAAATAGATGTATTGGTCTCATACCGACTTCAAAATTTTGCAAAAATTTCTTCAAATGTCCATCGATCCTACTTAGTAGATGTCGAAAATCACCATATGTAAAATTTATATATATATATATATATATATAAATTTTACAGATGGTGATATATATATATATATATATATATATATATATATATATATATATATATATATCCCATATATATATTAGAGTATATATATGTGTCTGAAGTCGCTCTAGCGGTCACAATTTTAAACTGATTGGAATAAAATTTGGTATTTGAGGCGCTTTTGGTATTCAAAAGTTCAAGTTCGTTAATGGGTAAAATCGAACAAGGGGAAACACAAATTTTGACATATCTCCCTTAATATTCGAAAAAATCGAAAAATCAAACAGGTTTAAAAGTTTCATTTATGTATCCAAAGACGCCAGTTAAAATTTAAGATTTTAATATGGACATTAAAGGGTGGCGCATCGCACCTTTCGATTTCCCATAAGAATAACATAGGCAACATTTTTTTGTTGCTTCTGATTTTTATAACTAGCTAACAACGCTTCGTACCAAAAATCTCAATACATATTTTTGTAGGAAATTGACCGCTCTACCAAAAAGGTCTCTTGTCAAAATTTTGTAAAACTAACTGTATCAAAGTTACAGCCTGTCAAAAGTTGAGTTACCTATAATTTGACCTTTTTTTGAATATTACAGCGCATGCAGGTCTTATACATAAAGTGGACATGATTTTTTTTTGTAAAGTATGCATTTAACTATAACTAGATGATAACTAATAATAACAGCAACAATAAAACAATTTTTCAATAGAAATTTGGTCGGAAAATGTTTTAATCGTTTTATTTATTAATTTTAATTCTGTTCAGTATTTTTTTAAATACAACAGATAATAAATAGTTGGGCGGGCATGAAGTTTTACATACCCATCTAATGAGAGAGAGTGAGAGAGAATGATTGCTTTGTTATTAATTATCTTGCGTTCTAAACAGTCAAAAATTCTGAAAGTTCGGGATTTATTCGAAAACGTTCTTTTTAGCCTGTGAATAAAAATGAGCAAAATCTATCGAAAAGTGATTTCATTTCTCCCTTAACAAACATCATCATATTTTCATATTTTCAAAATCATATTTTCAAAATGTTTCTGAATCATAGAACAATTTAGAATTACTTGTGAATCAACCGTAGAAGATAGATAATTAAATATTAAAACCATTAACAAGATAGTAAAAATATATCAATACAAAGCAAAATTGGGAATAACATACTGTTCATATAAAATAATCTGATTCAAAAGAGGAGAAAAAAAGAACTGTAGAAAAATATGAAACAAGCCAATAAAATGAATTTTATGACAATTTCGTTGTATACTTTTCTATTCAGTTTGCAATACATCCTTAGGGATCTAAAAATACCTACCACACATATACTTACCTACTTTGTCGCATATGTGTCGCATAGTATTACATACAATCTTATATCAAGCTATTATTATACCTTATAGTGTGTGCTGTGTGCTACTTGCTTCAGCCCTCGGAAAATGATGTGGCGATTATTGTACAAATGTGGTTTGTGGTATGATATTTATATAATACCTTTTGGCAATATTTTGTGTTAGAAGGGAATACATAGAAGAAAGGATGCAATCTATCCATTTTTATAAAACCCGAAAAACAAATATATAATATTTAGGGTTGTTTCACAACACATAAAAGTACTAACGGGAGGGGGTTGGTTATTATTATTTTTTACTACAGCTATGTAATACGGTGTTAAAGTTTATCAAATATCGTAAATTTTTTTCTTGGATAACAATATATTATCCATGTTTGGGTGTTAATATTGGGACAAAATCTTATAACTCGATTTCATCAATTATTCTTGTAATTTTAAGACAAAATAAAAAATGAAATTTTCAACGTGTTCAAAAATTGTTGACCGATTGACTTTTGAACTGAACTTTTTGATTCGTCAATTAATTTGCTACAGAGCGGACCAAAGTTGCGTACGAAAAAATCCATTACTCAAAGTAAACATTAGTTATCTATGGACAACAAAATTGAAGACATAGTTTATTCAAATTTGTAGAAATCTTTAAACGTCTTTATATTTTACAAAATTTAATTTCTTCAAATCTAAAAGAAAAAAGTAAATTTTGTACAGCCCAAGTTGGAAGTTGTATTTTACCGATCCTCGGTTTTTTCCAGAGAGAGTATAAAATAATACTCCCAACGTGATCCATAAGGCAATAAGCCCAATATATCCTGCAGGGAATACGAATTTCCTCGAGTAAAATTTGTTTTTGATCTTGGGAAAATTGGAAAAAAAATGAATATATGACTGATTTCAAAATGGCTGATTCAAATGTACTTTAATTATAACAGCGATAAATCTTTTAGCTTTTGAGATGTTTGAAAAAAAATCATTTCATCCCTCTTTGCTCCTCTTTCACCCCGCAACTAATCTCCAGAACTCCGATTTGAGCATCGCATTCCATTTCAATGAGTATTATTTCTTCATGAATATAAATACACATAGCCACAAGTAGCCCTCATTTACTAAATTTTTACAATTGTTTGTGCCTTATTTGTACGGTTTTCGAAAAAATGTACTTAAAACTTGTATTTGAAACATTTTCCCAAAAACCGAATGAATAAGTTTCGTATCAACTAAAAACTTTTGAAAAACGCGCGCTACATTTGTGGCCCATAGTACTAGTTTCCATCGCTTGAATAAAAACTGTATAACATTATTTGATTTGACATATGAAAAATCATATGAAAATGATTTCATTTGAAAAATTTACGATGCTTCATATGAAAAATCATACACATCTGGAACGAGAATCGAAACCACGATTTCTGGCATTCTTGACCAACTAGTCTCTGAACTACCAGATGTTATTTATGGTAGTGGAATGGAAATAATTTCTCACTATCTACAAGGTCAATGTATTTATTTATTTCTTTATTTAGTATTTTCATATTTTTTGAATTGTATTTTTGTAAACTAGCGCTAATTTATCCATTGTTAGTATATTTGGAATTCGGTTATAATATACCAACGGAAGTGACTAGTAATATGTCTAAGTAATATGTCTGAACATTGATAGCATTCTATGTCATCAAATGCTTGTTTCAATTCACATTCTATGACATCAAAATCTTCATTTAATGTTTTACATTGATTAACATTATAAGTAATAAAATTCAAATTTAATTAGTTCAGAATTTATTTAAACAGATAAAATTTTAAAACTCCTAATAAATGAAATAATGAATTTAAATAAAAATAAAAATAATTAAATTAAATAATAAAACGATTTTAATTCAATAAAAAACGAATCATTTTATATAACATGTTCATGTTTATAAAATTTTATATTGTATATAAAGTTAAGTGAATTTCCCATTGTCTCACTTCTTTTTTATACGTCTATTCTATACATGAAAAACAAAAGCAAATATAACATTTTCATGAAAAGATTACGACATTTACGACGAAAACACAGTAACAATATATATATATATATATATATATATATATATATATATATATATATATATATATATATATATATATATATATACAAGAAAGGAAAAAAATGTCAAAGGTTTAATATCCGGTTTGAATATTATATTAATTCTCATTCGTTCTCATTATTTCAATGAACCTTAAAATCAGGTGATTTCCTTTGAGAATATATCATCATCATTAAATGTCAATTCTAAAATGGATTATAATTTGATAATACCGATCTTTGAATATTCCATATAGAATATAGATTGAGTATGTATGTATTGAGTAGCGAAACCGATTCTATAAAAATAGTAAAAAACCTTTATGCAAACCTTTAATAATTACGGTGTTTGTGAATTGGAAGTCCTAAATAACCATAAGAAATTTATGTCCGGCTTGGACCGGACATAAACTTACCAGTACATTGAAAATAATAGCGCTTAATAAAACTCGAAGGAACACTGCCCACAGGAGAAATATTTGTTAAATTTAAAATAATTTAATTAACAAATTTGAGTGTGCTATATAAATTGTATATAATATTTTAATAATATGGCGCGTAAAGAATTTGCACTTTATCAATATAATTCACTGTACATAGCTACAATGCACACTATATTTATATATATGCTGACCCAACTGTGTGACTGGAGAAGTTAAACTAATTATACGCTCACTTTAAGATGTCTTCTTATTTACAGCTCGTAATGTGTATGAACAAAAATATTTGTTTTATGTTGTTTTATACATAGTTACAAACAACCAAATTTTTTATACCATTACAAGATAGATAGATAGATAGTAGAGACTGCCCTGGTCGGGCTACACTTCGACCATAAGGTCCATTGTGATGCCTAAGGATGTGAGGATGTGAGTGCAGTTGAAGGAATTTTTGTGTATAGACTAGGAATTGGTAAGCCGATATTTATCTGGAATTCGTGAAGGAAACTGCAGAAAACCATCTCAAGCATAGTCGGTTACTTCGTTCTTATCCATACGCCGACGATTTAGTCAATTAACCGCCCCTTTTTTTCCTAATAATTGACAAACTGCCGATGTCGGGATTCGAACCCATAACCACCCAGTTTCCAAGTAGGCATACTGCGCAGACATAACGCCTTAGATCATTCGGCCATTTGGATTGGTTGGATACCAGTCCACTTGGATACTCGGCTACTTGGATACCATTACAAAATAATTATTACAATTTTCGCGTTTATACTTCAAGGTCAAATGAAATAAATAATAATAATATTTTTAAAACAGCTAATCCCAAAAATTTCCACTTTTGACTCAGTATATCCCGGTATCTTGTCAATAAATGCTGTTAGTTGTTATTTTTACTGTGTAAAATTTTTATTAGCACTATTTCCTCGCAATAATCTAGGATGGTTATACATATAGCCGTTATATTGTTTTATTTTACAATACAATATATCTCTATCCGAATACAATAAATCAATACCTGTATGACAATTTTAAATTAGTTCCATATACACAATGGAACAGTTCCTAGCCGATATCCTCTTATATTGAAAAAATCGTCAGACCTACGAATTAGAAATTTAGCATGCAAATAAATCTAAACGTTAAGTGTTACAGGTTAAGAGCTAATCTATACTACTTTTCAGGAAAAATAACCTGTTACGAGAGTCAAATGAAAGAAATATACGTTTAAAAACATTTTCATTTTTCTCTCTCCTTTCATTGTTTTCATTTGCCACACAAATAATGCGCTTGTTATTTGGTTTAGGCTTTAAAATGAGACAACCATGATCCAAAAGCACCGTATAATGAACGACTATAAAAATTTGGTCGATTTTCCATCACAGCCTCAACATATTCCTGTAAAAAATAAAAAGATAGAATATATATGATCTTGGAAAATCAACCCATTAGCCCGTTTTTACACGTGAACAAAAAATTTACAAATACAGAAAATTTGGAACAGAATAAATACAAATTTTCAACGGGTTTTCCATCTCATTTTCAAATAAAATTTACGTTTCTATATTATCAAAACATATAAATATTTATTTAGATACACATTTATTGAAAAATATATTATTAATTGCATATTAAATTAATTAAAATTGACATATTTATTACCTGTTTAACCTCTATGTATATGTATATATAGACAAAAATAACAGAGGATGTAATATAGGGGTTATGTTTTCATAGAGTAATATCGATAATAAGTTATCTTTTTTAGATCTAATGATAACAACATATATGTATAAGCCTTTATATTTTGGCACGTATAAGCCTTCTATTTGTAAATGTATGGTGTGTAGATTATGATGTCAAACCCCATTACTTTAATTTTATACAGACAACGTCTGTATATAGAGGTTGTGTGGAACATTTACAAAAGAGTAAAAAATTGAATTAAATTGAATTTGTATTATACATATTTCAATCTAATACACTACAATAATTTTGATGTCAAAATTTGTTATTAATTAAAAATTTACAATAGATTTTTTTATATTAATTATTCCCTCTTTTCCAAAATTTAAGGTTGATAACAATGTTATGTTTATTTTAAAAATAATTATTTTTTGTTAGAAATTACAAGATTGACATTAAATTCGACTAGAAATATGGATTTGAGAAATCAGTACACTCTACTTAAGGACGTTCATGAGTGAGACATGATATTGTATAAACTTTAAATCTTTGATAAGTTTAACCACTTTATTATGTTTTCTTTAAAAATTCAAAAGCAATTGATCATTTGAAAAACTTATCAACAATTCAAAACAAATTTTTAATAAAGAGCCGTATGGGAAAATAAACTTTTTATACTTAAACTTGTAACAACTATATTAATAAATTAGACATTGTGATTAAAATTGTTTAAGAATATTTTTTTAATTATACTGCTGTGCTAATTGCTGATTAATTTTGATTCATATAGATGTTTCCGATGATTCTGTACATATCATGTCAAATTGGTTACCTCTCCTAAATATAAATGCTGCAAATTCATTTTTCAAAGTAAAAAAGGCATTATTTTAGGCTTTTGATAAATCTAAAATCACACTTCAATGACTTTTCATGAAGTCGTGTAACATATTATTTCTCACAGCTATTGATGGCGTGATTTCCATAACCATTTCAATAAAACCCCATTATCTGCACGATATCTCAAAAACGGTTAGTAATTAAAAAATGGCCAGGACATAAATTACAGATAATTTTATGCTCAACAAGTTTCATAAGGCATATCAAACTTGATATTTGCAAAAAACCCAATCTTGTTGAATGTTTGAATTAATTATTAATTATTTTAATCAGCGAAATAATACTATTTTGGTATACTGAAACAAGTATATTCAAATATTGAATTTTAATATAAATTAAGGCAAAATATCCTATATTTTATGAATGAATTTTCACAAAAGAAAAATACTTACGAGAAAATTTATTCAGAACTTTTTTTAGTTTACTCATTAAATAAAAAAAGGTGAGAAAACTACTGATAAAATTTGTAAGCTAGTTTGCAAAAAAAAGGGTAAAATATTATGTACAAACTATTCATTAAAAATTTTTTGTCATATCACAGCTACTAACTTCTTTTTTCTTTTCATAAACTAATTATAGAAAAAATTGTCAGCTATTGCAAATTTTTCCTCGATATTTTTCATACAAAAAATATAGGTCACACATAATCTAATAATCTCTAGTATATACATTTTTATGTGAGATAAAATTTTATAAAAAAAAAACAACTGATAAAATTAAAATAAAACTTACATTAAAATTCATGTCCAATATTTAGATTAGTAAAATTAATGTTTTTTATATTCTCGTAATATTTTTTTTTTTAATTTAAATAATTTAAGTGGATGGTTTTATAACTAACCACCAGTATGGTCCGTTCAGTGTGGTGTAATAATATTTAGAAATGATTAAGATAAACATGGAAAATTATTACTGAAAACAGATGTGAATATTTCATTTACGTTATGCAAATATATACATTAAAAAATTCGACACGTATTGGAGTTACGTAGTCTAAGCGAATATACCCATAGGAAATAATTAAAGTAAATATAAAATTAAGTTACCTTGCTGACACTTTTCATATTCATTTTTTTATATATCGTGAATATTTTTCTATATATTGTTAGTGCAAATAAATTAGACCAAAAATAGGCTGATCCTCGGGATGAAAGATGATAAACTGAAAATTTGTATAGACCTTTCTCTTGACATTCTAAACATTAGGACATAATCTCGTGTACGCATCTTAAAATAGTCAAAGTGAAACGATAGAAAATAGGTTTTTTCCAAATATCTCGTTCGGTATGCCTTATGAGACTTATTGAGCATAAAATTCTCTATAATTTATGTCCTGGTCATTTTTAATCACTAACCGTTTTTGAGATATCATACAGATAGATAGAGAGGTAGATTGTAAAGGCTGCCCTGGATGGGCTACACTTCGACCATAAGGTCCATTGTGATGCCTTAGGATGTGAGGATGTGAGTGGAGTGGAAGGAATTTGTGAGTAGACTAGGAATTGGTAGGATATGCGGCTGCAGCCGACTATGGTAGGAACTATGCCGATATTCATCTGGAGTTCGTGAAGAAAACTGCAGAAAACCTTCTCAAGCATAGCCGGTTACTTCGTTCTTGTCCATACGCCGACAGTTTAGTCAATTAAGCGCCCCCTTTTTTTTTTAATTTTATAATTGACAAACTGCCGATGTCGGGATTCGAACCCATAACCTCCCAGTTTCCAAGTACTGCATACTGCACAGACATTACGCCTTAGACCGCTCGGCTACTTGGACTGGTATTATATCATACAGATAATGGGATTTTATTGAAATTCTTATGGAAATCACGCCATCAATGGCTGTTAGACAACATGTGCCCTATTTAATAAAAAGTGAGACGATTTAACGCATAGGAAACGAGATATTTGATATGCCGCGAAAAATCAATTTGGACACGTGATTATTTGAGACTTTCGAGTCAACGTTTAGAATGTCAAAAGAGGGGTCTATGCAAATTTTCAGCTAATTATCTTTCATTCAGAAGTTAAATCCTCATTTGATTAGGCTAATTACAACTACAGAAAAATGATGAGTAAATACATTGAGGTTAAATTAATTTTCTATAACTTTACTCGGTATTAAATTTTCTCATAATAAGAAAGATATTATATATTTTGCGCTTCCTTCTTCCTCTAAACTCAACTTTCCCTTGGGTGATGTTATTGGAGTCAAGAAAGTACGCGTTCTATAGATCACAATTTTTGGATTGATGGTCATTTGAATTAATTTTTGCGAAATCATTTTCCAGTGCCAAATCCTGAAGCCCAAGTATATTGAACTAGTATAATATAGCATTTCTAAGATCAAAATATGTACAAAACTTTATCCATTAAAAATGCATGTTCTTGCCAAACATCGAAAAGAAAGTGGTGAAAAAGGTGGCAAAATCGTTATTTACAAATATCTAAAGATGAATAACTAAACGATTTATAACAAACGGTGTCAAAAGCAATCTTACAATAATGATGTACCTGTTTTTTTGTTAAGTCAACGGTTGCAAAAATTTCGAAAATGTTTGACTATTAAAAGATTTAATTTTGTCGAAGGAAATTTTTCCCTCTCTTTAGTGTGTATGAAATACCGAATACACCAAGCATTGCCACCGTTGGCAGCTGATAGGAAATTTTTCTAAACGTTCCAATTTTTAAACAGGTCTCACTGCAAATGCATATTCTGTATAGTTTACGGTAGTATATCTTTTACAGCTTTAAAAAAAAAATGGACAAACATTATTAAATATGTAGTTAGTTAATATCATATTACAGGACTTTTTAAAATATTAAATATCCAAAAACATCCACTAAATAAAAAGAACAGCAGAATACATAAAATTTTCATATAACTAAAATATAGACTAGTCGCAAAAACATAAAAAAAATGTATAATCTACATACTTTTACCACAATAAGTGGGTCAATATTACTCCGAGAATGTTCAGATGTATTGTAAGAATTACCAGTTTTCCAACGGATGGATAACTCTAGGAAATGTTTATTGCCTTTTCTGGCAACAAAATGTAATAATTGGTAAATAAATAAAACTCTCCAAAAGATACAGAAAAAAACCATATATAAAGCTTTCTATTGCATAATTCAATTTCATTTTAAACATTAAGAAGATTTTTTCATTTTAAATATGATATTTAAATTTAAAACTTTACTGGACTTGTAACCTGCACCTCAATTCAGGAATGTAACTACCCCAAACACTTACCATAGAAAATTGGTAACTGAACAGACAAATATTAGAAGCGTGCATACCTGAAACAAGAAATTCGAATATTAGAGAAATTTTAGAGATTAAAAACTAAATTTTAAGACATAAAAATTGTGCGTGTCGCTCCGACTCGCATGGAGTTTACTCTTATAAGTTGAAATATTCTGCTTAGATGGCGATAACAAATAATACATGTGCTGCCATCTATTGTCAGGTACGTATATTACTATGTTACGAAAAGTTATTAAATTTTGAAATATTCCTCTTATATGGCGCTAACGCTTAATTCATTTATAAAAAATTTAAATTTATTAATAACCAAAATACAAATTTGAATATTTCTAACTTAAAATATAATTAAAAATAATCAATTAAAATACTAATGTGAGAAATATTAATATTAAATACGCTATATTTGAATTTTATATTTTATTACATACAAGGTTGATTCGTTATTTATTGAGGAACATTTATTGACTAATCAAAAGAATTTATTGAATTAAAATAAAATAAATTATCAAAATATATAAATAAGTATTGAATACTGAAGATTTATTTATAAGTATCCAATGAAAAAAAATGTGAATTTTGTAAAAAAATTATTCTTTCGTATAGACTATTTTATACCTATCTATGTATATACACCTAAGTTATATAATAAGTAACATTTGTAATATAATCCTGAAGCACAAACTTCATTTTCATTCAAAACACAGCGTTATACATATATATATATATATATATATATATATATATATATATATATATATATATATAGATGACGGCATAGTGAATATCTCTCTAAAATATAAACCCAAATATTACATATCTCCGAACCTCATCCAAACTTTATTCTCAACACTTAACCTCCAGTGTTAATAAATGTAACAGTGTGTATGTATATTTTGTAGAACTAAAAGATAATAATTTTATAGCGTGTTCATGAAAAATTTATATCGGGTCAATAATATAAATGTTAACAAAAAATGGACGAAGACTCTCCAACAAGGAGAGTCTAATACTTTTCAGACAAATGTGTGGGTACAAAATGTGAAACCATCAGTCGGGTGCAATTAGCATTTTATCCAATTATACTGATTGGATTTGGTTGATTACTTTACTGTTTTATTTTTAACAAAGGATGTTCCATTCTCTCTCACTCTCTCTCGTTAGAAGCATGTAAAACTTCATGCCCACCCAACTATTATCTATTGTATTAGAAAAAATACTCGACAGAATTTTAAAAAAAACTAGGAGAGTATTTCTTAATATTTCTTATATAGTAAAGAGTGAGAATTGCTACTGTTGACATAAGCAATAATAATATATAGGTATATGCACAGGTATGTTTAAGTATTTGTGTGCCAATAATATGTGTAAGTATGTGTACACAGTGCTGGAACATCCTTAAGTATTAAAAAGTTAGTCAATAATTAATATTAATATGAAAAATGGATTTCATGCCTAGTGTGCCATCGTTACGCCACGGATGTTATAGATGAATGAGTCAATTTATTCATATCACCTAATTTTTGTCTGGCAGTTAAAAAATCAGATAAAATAAAAATCGAAACATTTCTACGAACATTTGGTATATATATAAATTAGATATGGCCGTTTGTAGCATATAAATATTGTGCTACGAATTCAAAAATAATAGTCCCTTGTGTGTTTACATAAACATGTCGAAAATGATAGAAATCTACAAAAAAAAATGGCGAAAGATATACATTTAACAGAATATAAAGTTTACTTTCGTTTTATTTTCACTTAGATAAAAACACTATGTATAATTTTAATCAATATTTATTGCAATAAAACGCTTGTTTTTTTTATATGTGGTAAACTTTTAGTTTTTAAATATTTTGAATGGATCAGGGTACGAAACGCCATAAAGATAGCGGTCACTTTTCAAAATTTTTATAATGAAAAACTATTATCCGAAGCATTTTTTCGAAAACCGAATTAATAATGAACAAATCAATTATAATAAACACATGTACAACATGGTCCAGGTGATTTTTCAGGATAATGAGCATCTAGCTGGTACTTTGTAAGTAGCTTCGTTTTGACAAGACGCCCAATTTTTTTAATTAAACAAATTTGAAAACGGAATCGAAATTTTCTGGAAGCCGTTGAACAGTGAGGATGGGAGACTCTGAATTCATTCCATTGGATTTGTAGGACGAAAATTTTTCCTGGTTCATCACTTGATTATCTTACAATTAAACTTAAAAATAACTTGATACTCGTAAACTTTGGATGAACGGTCAAATTGACATGTTCAACGGCTTCGAGAAAATTTGGATACCGTTTTCCAAATAATTAAAAAATTTGGTCGTCTTGTCAAAACGAAGCTACTCACAAAGTACCCGCTTACACATTTTACCTACATTCATTGTTCAAAAGATTTTCCACTATCCACTCCAAAAGTAGCCTCTCTTTTTCATATTTTTGTAGTAATATTTTGTATCGAATCTAATTTGTTTTTCGAAAATATGATTCGAATAAAAATTATTAAATCCCAACAAAAAATTTAATGATTTTGTGATTCTTGTTAACTTTTAAATCTGCTTGGAATGTTTTTTTAACTATTTGATTTATTAATATAAAAATTTTTTACAGAAGTAAAAAGTGGACGTGTATGCATTTGTTCATCCCTTAATTTTCACACATAAATCTATCCTCTAAGAAAAAAAGGATCACTGTTTAATGTTTAAGTAATACTCTAGACTGTTAGTGCCTTCTATTGTAAATGATTTATTAGGAGAGGGAGGTTTATTTTGTTCACTAGGTTTATTTCTACCAGATAACGACTATCTAGAATTTTGGTGTATGAAAAACATAAACAACATATAGAAGTCATTTGTGTTTTACAAACAATTTGTTGTTTTTCTATAAACAATATTTTTATCTTCAAATTTTATTACCTTAAGAAGTTAGGACTTTTCTAATCTATAGATAGATAGATAGATAGATTGTAGAGGCTGTCCTGGACGGGATACACTTCGACCGTAAGGTCTATTGTGATACCTAAGGATGTGAGTGAAGGACCAAGAATTTTGTGTTTAGTCTAGGAAAATTGGTAGGATATGCGGCTGCAACCGACTTTGATAGGAACTATGTCGATACTCATCTGGAGTACGTGAAGAAAACTTCACAAGCATAGTCGGTTAATTTGATTGACAAACGATTCGATTCCCAACGTTGGCAGTTGGGAATCGAACCAGCAACCTCCCGTTGCCAGCAGAGCGCGTTTAACAACTCGAACACTCCGACTGATCACATGTGACAGTTTGTTATTAACAGGATATTTCCTACAGAATTATTAATAATATAATGATTTAATAGCCTTAAGTGGGCTATCTACATAAGTAATGCATTTCTAAGAATATGAAGAAAAAACAAAATACTTAAGTTATGCACAGTTGTTTATTTAAAAATACTACATTAGCTAGTTTAAATTAGTTAGTAGGACGAATGATGAATGTGTTGAACATTGATATCACTCATTCTTCTAGCTCAATCGTCAAAATAACTAGATTAAATCAGACATGCAACTCAGCCCTGAGTACGAAATATACATATATTCATGTCTTCTACATTTTGACGAGTCCTAATATATAAAATACCATTTTTGGTATAAATAATATTAAAGAGAACTCTAGGATTTTTCGAAATAAATTTGGATTATTTCCCCAATTTCCTAACTCAAAATTTTTTTGTATTTTATAAATACGTATTTCAACTACAAAGTAGTCATCTTCATTATGAATTAGCAAATTGTAATTATTCTCCGAGGAGATGTTACTTGTTGGTAATTGCTAATTTGATGACGACCTGCACACAGATTTTTGGTATGTGCACAATTTATACTTTCTAAGAATCTACCAAAATGTTATGTCACCCAATCAGCATCGATCACGTGTTAAGTGATTGGCCCAAGTTTGGCCAATGGTATTGAAGTATTGGATCACGTGATTTTGACAGTTCAAGATCTCAAAATTAATATTAAATTCCAAAACCGACTTACGAAACCAAATCGTTTCAATTTTATCTAAATTGGTTTTAATTTCAACAATTCAATCTTAATTCTGAATTTTTTTTTGTTAAATCGGATGGATTTTGACAGTTAAGAATCACAAAATAAAAATAAAATTTAAAAACTACAAAAAACCAAACTAAATCATGAAACCAAATAGTTTTAATTTCAAAATTAATCTTAAACCTAACAGTTCAATCTTAATTTTGAAATTCTTATTAAATCGGAATTTGGAATTGGTCCTTTGTCAAAATTCATTGTATCATTTCCAATTTTATGAATGTAGATGCTTTCATATGCATCTAGTTTGATGGGGTTCGGTACCGATTTTAAAAGTTTTAAGTTAGAGATATCGATTTTATGATTATTTTCAATAACGTGAGCGACTACACCTGATTTATCTACTCTACCAAATTTTATGTGTGCCATATGTTCCTTAAATCTTATCCCAATTTGTCGTCTTCTTTGTCCAACATATCATTGATCCAGTTTTTAGTCCAAGGAGGAAGTAAGAGAAATAGTAACCATCCACCACCTCATTCTTAAAGGGTAGACCAAGTTATTAATAACGTAAGTAGGTTAGGAATATCTGGTATAAACAAACGTAGTCTTGGAGGTTGTTCACACTTTATATTTTTAAATGGAAATAAAAGATAAAGAAGACACTAAAAAAAAAATATTGTACTGCTGCTAACAGCGTCTACGAAATAAAATACCGGCTACAAGAAAGTATATGATATTAAAAATACAAATATTACAACAAATAATACCGCTGTAGTGATTCTCCAACTTATATACACTTATTAGTGCAGCACTGAAAAGAGCAAAAAATTTCGAGTAGGTACTTTTTTTTAAATAATGAGAAAAATAAACTATATTTTGACAAAATGGAAACCCGACTTCAAAAATAAAATATTCTATAACAAAAAATGCACTAAAAAGTAAAAAAATAATTGCATATTCTTGTGCCAATTTTAGTTCACCTAAGCAAAAATTTTTAAATATATATGTACAATTATTGTTATTTTTGGAGGCGGTGTCAGCATAGAGAAATTCACATAATTTTTGGACACCGCCTCCAAAAATAACAATAATTGTACATATATATTTAAAAATTTTTGCTTAGGTGAACTAAAATTGGCACAAGAATATGCAATTATTTTTTTACTTTTTAGTGCATTTTTTGTTATAGAATATTTTATTTTTGAAGTCGGGTTTCCATTTTGTCAAAATATAGTTTATTTCTCGCTTTTTAGTGACTCTAAAGTTCTATAACTAGTTTTATTTATCTAAATATGGGTAGACCATACTTAAACGACTAATTTTTAGTGAATTTTTTTATAACACATTTTTTTTTTACCCGGTTTTTTTTTTTTTTTTAATTTTAAGAGCATTTTTTTATAACAGATTTTCAATTTTATTTACATGCATTTTGTTTTTTTTTTGTAAAAATTTTTTTTTTTGGGGTCGGTTTTTTTTTTGTAAAACATTTTTTTTTTTACCCGTTTTTTTTTTTTTTTAAATTTTAAGAGCATTTTTTTATAACAGATTTTCAATTTTATTTACATGTATTTTGTTTTTTTTTTGTAAAAATTTTTATTTTTGGGGTCGGTTTTTTTTTTGTAAAAAATTTTTTTGAAGTTGGTTTTTAAAAAAATTTTCTTATTTTCCCATTATGAATGAGTATACCCTTTCAAAAAAAAAAAAAAATTTCGCAAAAATCGGTTATCACATATAAAATGAGGATTTTCCTCGATTTTCCGGGGATCCCCTCATCAGAATGCGATTTGGTGCCAATGGGACCAATGGGAAACCAAACCCTTTAAAACAAAAAAAAAAAATTCAAAATCGGTTCATAAATGTTGGAGTTCTGAGGTGACACACATAAAAAAAAAAAAAAAAAAAAAAAAAAAAAAAAAAAAAAAAAAAAAAAAAAATACAGACGAATTGAGAACCATCTTCCTTTTTTGAAGTCGGGTTAAAAATGAGATTACACGGCGGCAAAGAGTATTTGCTTGCTGCTATTCTTCAGATATAATTCTCCATGGGATAAATAATTAAAAAAAATTAATGTTAATTTGCAAAAAAAAAAAAAGTTTCATTTAAATAGAATTATTCTTTGTGAAGGAGTATAGCAAGCAATGGGTGTATATTATACAGAATGTTTCAACAAGTGCATGGCTAAATTAAAGAATTTCAAATTACATTCATGATAATTATTCACCATCGTCAACTTAGCATAGCACTTTTAGCAGTACCCTCCCTAACCCATCCAACAAATTTGTTGCTCGTTTGTTGGGTATTGTTGGAATATTTTTAAAATTTGTTGGACTTCATTTCAAAAGTTATAAACGATTTTCCAAATGCTCTGGTAGGTTCACGCTAACATAGCAATGTTTGAAAACTGAACAAAAAAGTATCCAAAAATGTTCTCTCGGACTTGTTCGATATTGTTGGAACAATTTTAAAATTTGTTGGACCTTATTTCAAAAGTTATAGAGCTTTTAAAATGCTCGGCTAGGTTCACGCTAGCAACGCTACAAAATAAATTCGCGTAGGACAAATATCGATATTCGATTTTGTTTGAACTGTTTGTAAAAAAACTTGATAAAATTCTGTTTTAAGAATAGCTTGGACTCAAGAATTGAGTATTTACGATTTTATAGATACGGATGGATGTACAATGGACCACAAAAGTAGCCGTCATTTTTAAAAATTTTATAATTGATTTGTGCCTTATTGATTCGGTTTTCAAAAAAAGCTTCCGATAAAAGAAATTACAACTTTTATTCGAAATTTTTTTTCGAAAAGCGAATGAATAAGCCACAAATCAACTATAAAATTTTAAAAACTGGCATCCACTTTTGTGCCCATGTTTACATACACATACAATGTTTCGAATACAAGTTTGTTTTTATTCGAAGCATTATTTTAAAAACCGAATAATTAAGGAACAAATCAATTATAATTTTTGAATAACGTTAAAATCATATATTCAAATTCGATGACAAAATCTTGAATCCAATAAAAATAATGGGAGCTCATATTCCATTAAATACTGTCAAAATTGTTTATCGCAAAGCAAAAATCGCCATAATTCTAACATGAATTTATTAATAACAACAAATGTAGCACGAATTATAAATGAAAAATGTGAAGAAATAAATAAGAAAATATTGATAGAAAAAAGTAATTGTACTTTAGTTAGATCACCCCTGTAGTGTATACTTTATTTTCAGTAGTTTCGGCTCTGCTTTGATGTCTGCTTTGATGTCTGCTTTGATAGGTACGAACCACTTTAGCTCCACCAATATCATTAGTACACTCTGTTTATATATTTTGTATGTAAAAACACATATAAAAGCTCAGTGTTTTATTATTTTATTTTATTAGTTTTTATTTGATTCGTCGTCTTCGCATTCGATACTTAGGTAATGAAATTGATTGCAAAACAAATGTTAAGAACGATTCAAATGAATTTCATAAACATAAAATAAAATTATATTCAAATTGTATTCGAAACATTTCTTTGGGAAACTTTGATTTCTATAGATGTATTCAAGAGTGTAATGTAAATGATTTTTAGTATTATGTACATCTTACAAACTTCTTCAAAAAGTATCCTATACACTGATAGAAGGAATTTCTTTCCTCAAGAATAGATATATTCTTCAAAATATTTGCTTCAATAAAGAAACCCTTATTTTGATTCAAGACTACGCAGTCGAACCAAAAACATATGTTTATTTGAGCGAAGAAACTTAAATACTTGAACGGTATTTAAAATTCTTTAAAGTAGAGTTCGTTAATCGTGGCCTAAGAGAGCCTCTCTTGGCCAAATACTGTGATTCTTTAGTCAAGAAAATAAAATTCTTGTAAAAAAAAGTATTTTTCTTATTAAAAAATAAATAAAAAACGCAAGAAGAGAAAATTTATGCAGCTTCTTTAACTGAAGTATATATATTTAACTGAAATATATTTAACTGAAGTATATCATTACTCTTGTCTGGAACTGAGATCACCTCAAGAGTAGTCAAGGATTGTCTGGAGGAACTTCTGAAACTGGCAAAACGGAACAATATTAAATTGATCTGGGTGCCGGTTCACAGTGGTTTCGAACGAAACGAAAAAGCGGATACTTTAGCAAAGAAGGGAGTCGGAATGCCCTTCATAGACCCAGAGCCTATTTTAGGAGTTCCAAAGACTGCATGTAAACAGGTGATCAACGAGTGGTCAAATGCTAAACACCGTGATCACTGGGAAAAAGTTCCGCGGCTAGATCTCGGGAAGGTACTGCTTCAGAGTACAACAAAGAGGTTATCTCTCGATGCACTGAGGTTGAACAGGATGCAACTGCGGAGGGTTACCGGGTTCATTACCGAGCATTATCCCATGCGGAAGCATCTGCACACAATGGGACTCCATAGCGAGTTCATTATGTGCAGATTGTGTGGCTTGGGGGACGAAACATCCAGCCACATAATCTTTGACTGCGAACCTTTAGGTTAAAGCAGATGCAGGATATTCGGTGCACCTTACCCCGAATATATGAACCTTCGGGAGGACCTGATAAGCAAGCTCCAGGCTATTGCCAACATATGGGAGATGCGAGTCTCGTCAGACTTAGGTAGAAAGGGGAGCACAATGGACCATAGGGTCGAAGTGCAATAGTTTTTACCCCGATATTAATCAATCAATCAAATATCATTACTTCATTAAAAAGTTTCATTGGTTTGGATTAAACAAATGTTTATTTTGGTCGGAAACTTTAGCATCTAGGTCCAAAGAAATCATCATTTCAGTTTAAGAATTTCGAGATTCTTGAGTCAATAGTCAGTTAATCTTTCGTTAGTCAGAAATTCTTGGTTTAAAAATTGGTTTTCTTACTGCAAGGAATTATTTCTATCCGTGTATAAATTTAAATTTGAAGTCCTGTATATAACCTGGTTTGTATATAGAAGTTACAAATAGAATTATTTTGAACATTGTGTGTCTTCTATTCTTTGTCCAAAATTGTAAAGCCTAGGAAGTTTGGATACTATTTCATAAAAATTAATGCGGTATTTATATATTAGAATATATCATGTTATTTATATTTACTAAATATACAATTCAATATAATATAAAATATGAAAAAAGTTATTCATTCCCAAATGAATTCTTCGGAAAAATCATGCAGCTAATAAAACTTGCAGAAATATACGTAAAGATTATTAAAATAGTCAAAGAGAACTCTAGGTTTTTTTGAAATTATATTTCAAATTTTGCCCCTATTCCTAGAATATTTGTTTGTATTTTATAATACGTATTTCGACTACAATGTAGTCATCATCAGTATGAATTAGCTAATCGTAACTATCTCTGGGATATGGATTCAGAGATATGTTGCTTGTTGCTAATTTGGTGCCTGTCACGCCAGTGACACATGCACCAGTGACACAGGCACCAAATTAGCAACAAGCAACATATCTCTGAATCCATATCCCAGAGATAGTTACGATTAGCTAATTCATACTGATGATGACTACATTGTAGTCGAAATACGTATTTATAAAATACAAACAAATGTTCTAGGAATAGGGCCAAAATTTGAAATAGAAGTATACGTGTTTATACTTGAAATTGAAATTTCACGACTGCCTTGACTTTTGTACGTTTATTTTTATGTTTTACCCACATTTAAAGTGTTGCAACCATGTCAAAAGCGAAGTATATTAAAAACAGATGAATAACACTGATGGACTGAACATGGAAATGAAAAAAGTGCTACTTGGTTGGAACCGAAGAAAATAAAACTGGTCCAATTTCTCGTATAATCTAACACACGTCACCAAAAAAGTATTCCAGTTTGGAGATTAAGTTATTAGTTTAGTTTACTGCGAATCAGCAGATTTGAAACCACTGATTGTTTTTGAGATTTCTTAAACACATCCGAGCGCTTAGCAAAGCATAATTTTCAACGAGTTTCATTTATTAGTTAAAATTAAAATTAGCAATCTGCATATTATATAAAATCAAAAATTGATTACAGGAGATTTGGATCTTTATGCATGGCTGTGATACGTTTAGTACAACAAAATATGTGTAAGTTTAGGAATACGTTTTGTTAATCCAAATGAACAAACGAATTTTAATTGTAACAAATTTATCAAATAAATCCATTTATACAGATTAGTAAATTTAAAAAATAAAATGTAAGAATTCATAAATAAATGAACATTGACATATATTTAATTAAATTCATTTGAAAATAAAAAGAGACAAGTATATAATTACCTACTTTGCCAACAGCCTGCTCGGGAGTACCATTTGGTATGGAATAATATACATTTATATATCCTAAGGACCATACATAAATATATATATATATATATATATATATATATATATATATATATATATATATATATATATATATATTTATGTATGGTTTATATATATATATATATATATATATATATATATATATATATATATATATATATATATATTATGTATGGTTTATATATATATATATAAATGTATAAAATAAAAACATTCCATTAATATATGAATGTAATAGATACTAAATAATAGGTTCAGCCAATTTTCACATTGAACAAAAACTAATTTCAAAGATGAACAACCTTTATAAACTTCATCAATGCTTATACAATACAATACGGATACAGGTTGGTGTTTGCTTAAATCAGAATGAATACTTACTCGTACACTAAAAGCTTGGCCTGTATTTACTTTGCTATAAATAATTTAATTAATAGAAGATATTGAGAATAATAGTAGATATTACAATATCCCTCAAAATTTTGTATATTATTATTGAATTAGCATCCAAGTGTCGTTATGTCTATTTGAAACTGGGAGGTTATGGGTTCGAATCCCGGATCGCAGTTAGTCAATTATTAAGAAAAAACAAAGGGGGCGGTTAATTGACTAAACTTTCGGCGTATGGACACGCACAAAGTAACTGGCGATGCTTGTGGAAGTTTTCTGCAGTTTCCTTCACGAACTCCAGATGAATATCGGCATAGTTCCTATCATAGACGGCTGCAGCCGCACATACTACCAATTCCTAGTCTACACACAAAAATTTCTTCCACTCCACTCACATCCTCACATCACAATGGACCTCATGGTGGAAGTGTCCAGGGCAGCCACTACAATCTATCTACCTATTGAATGGCTATATCCCTAGACATGACATTTCCATAGATCCAGTTCCAGTTGTTCAAACTATAGACTATAGACGCTTCTGTTGTTCTGTTGTGTCTTTTAAAGATCTTTATAATTCAAAGTAGTGTTTGGCATATTTCGAAAGTTTTACAAAAAATTTGACGTACTTTTGAGGTTCTTTAAGGAGTGAGAGGGTGTTATCAATAGAATTAATGTTTTCTGGATCCAAAAACAAATTTGTCGACATTTTACTTTAACGGCGCAAATGTAAAATGCTGGACTATAAAATGGTATGAGGCCAAAATTTTATAATTGGGAATTTTGATATATATTTTGCTTGATATACAATTCTGAATATTATTCTCTAAAGTCTCTAAATTATCTATAGATCATTTACATACATGTCTATGAACATTTCAACTTTTTGCGTTTCTATAATCAACTTCAAGAGTGATGTACTTTTCTAAAATTTTTGAAACAGAAATTGTGTTGAATTCAAAACAAAGTTTAAAAAAGAAAGAATAAATCAATTATGCAAAATTTTGAAAAAAGGACACCATTATTGAAGAACGTATTTTAATTCATTAAAAACCCCGAACAATACCATGCACGAGGCGATATAATGAGTAAGAGAATATTTGTCACATAAATTTCGATTGAAACTATTATAAATTTTATAGTTAATCGAATCACAAAATAATAATTTCCCATTTTTTCCAATAAGATAAAGAAAGGTAGAAATATATTAGATCGGGATAATGTCTTTCGAAAAGTTTCGACAATCATCAAGAGACATCCTGTACGTAATAATGAATGATAATAGATAACCAAACCAAGTACTGCTATGTAGTAAGTTATGTTTAGTAAGGTGAGTTAAGTACCCTGCTGTTTCGGTTCGCTGTCGATTCAATGTGATATGTAGAACAGCTTCAAGCAATAGAACAGCATCCTATATCCATCTTTATCAGTTTAGTATGAACTACCTATTTATCAGATGATAAGTAATTCGTTGGGATGAGGGTATGATGATGCTCATCATGATGGAACTGAAAGGGAACGGAAACACTCACATAAATATCTCTCTAGTGGGTGATTATCAAGATGGCGGCAGGCGGGCGTCGTGTAATGGGTCAGTCAGTCATTCAGTATAGATAGGTGAGCACACACAACCAGGCTGACTGGCAAGCAGACTCTAGTAGTACGTAGTACATCTCAATACTAGTAGTTGTAGTTACTATTTAGTTGGGGCCTCTGACACACCTGCATTGGTAACCGCAATATAGACTGTGTGTGTAGTTACAAACATCCCCATATTGGTATCCATGTGTAGGTAGGTTAGGTACTCCTGTCTATATTGGTTTATTGATGACATTAAAAGTGGTGAATTAAAACTCAATTTATCATTATGTATGGTATTTTTGTTTGTTTGTTGATATCAGCACAATTGTTTAGTGGTTCGTTTTGTCTCAAATGGTAAGGGTAGAATTTTTAATGGCATATATCTATACTTAAATTTTTATCCGATTACTTTTATTTCCGTATGTTGATCGGAAAAAATTGTTGAAAATAATAGCCATCCTAAAAGGTTTTATTCTTTTAATGCTTCAAACTGACTTTTCACCAAATTCTACTAAACTGATTCTCATGAAACTGCACAACATGAATTTAATCTAATATTGGAATTCCAAAATATGGTAAGAAACAAAAATTAGAAATTTTGTTAAAGGTGTCGTGATATTATTTTTATAAAATAATAAAATTAGCGTATAAATTCCAAAGTCTGGGCAATTTCACGTTCCGGCTCCTATTACATCGAAGTAACAGAGTTGTGAAACTAATTCAAAGTGAAAATCGGAATTAAAATAGGTTTTAACTATTCAAGCTAAATAAAATCCCATTCCATTCAAAGTGTACCTATTATTGTATATATATGTAATCTTACGTATTGGCAGGATTCGAGACGAAAACGACATCTGACGACCGCATTAAATAATTTTCTATAACCATTGAAAGATGAGCTAATTTTTATTAATTAAAGAAATAAAAATTTCTGATCGCTACAAAATATAAGTGGAATTCCACGTCTGAAGGAAAATAATAAATATTACGCATTCTGTTTAATAAAAGTAAGTATCATACATTTAAACACAAATAAAATACCTTTTATATTTATTATTGGCTGTCAAAAGTAAAAATAATCATAAAGTTTGAACATTCCCTGAAATTGTTTTGATTTTATATACATTTTTTTATTTCTAAATTCTCACTTATTTTATAAATGTTAGGTTAAAAATTTGTAATTATAAAAATGTCTTTTAATATTTTTCAGAAAAACATGAACATCATCATACAAACTGGATTTGAGGCAATACATCATAATAATATATATATATTAATTCGACCACAAACGATTCACATAGGTCAACAATTTGATTGTGTCGTATACGGAGATTTACTGGAATTAATATAATTAATTCGATATCAAGTTGATAAGAATAAACAAATATTTTAAATATACGAAGAGGTCCAAATAATTATTTAGTTTCTTTGTTATTTTACTGACTGTGATACAAAAAGTATTTTAATTGTTGATTTAAATATTCAGTATGTATAGAATCAAATTTTTTTATTATTTATAATAATTAATGCTTATTTAATGCCAAACTAAATGCTTATTTTGATCACCCCATGTGCTGCAGTCGATTCGATTATCCCCACCATATTCGCTCCGAGCGCAACCATTCTCAGCGCCAGGCGTGGTCAAAGCAACAACTTCATGACCAATGTCAGTGTATAAAAACCTATAGGCGTTTAATAAAAATAATTACTTAAATTAAATAAACCACATGTAAAAGCTAAATTAACTGTAACTTTTTGTTAAACGCCTATGGTTTTTATACACTGATATTGGTCATGAAGTTGTATTTTTAACCACGCATGACGCTGAGTACGGTTGCGCTCGGAGCGAATACTCTGCACGTTGCCAATATATTTTTTTAGAATGTTTCAACGAGTTCATTTTTTTCATGTGTACCCTACATACTTAATAAGTATAATTTTTCCTTTCCAATTTACCTAAGTACCTATTATATGACGTAATGGTTGACTTTATTATAACAATCCGAATAAAATTACTAGAAAAAAATTGAAAAAAAGATAACCCAAACCAATTTGTGTGAACGCTTTATAACATTTGAACATGAACTATAAAATCAGGCTAAGTGCTTTAAATTTACTATTTCTTATAATGGATTCTAATCGTAAAACATTTTTTAAATATTTTTACAAACCAAATTTTTTTGCTCTTTTAATGATGAAAGGTACTTAGAGAACTAGAAAAAATTTGTAACATTTAAGCGTAGAAAATATTTGGTGTATCTGAGGCTACAGTCAGGAAAATAAGTTTTTGGAACGAGTAAGAACTGACGACAAGGAAACCCTACCATTCCGGTATAGGATAAAATGAGTGCAGTATGTTTATTTTAATTTTTCGAAAACTATGAGGTTATTGCAATTTAATCTCATCAATAAAATGAAAGTAAATCAATTTTTTTATAAAAACGATTTTTTACATTTTAATCTCGAGCGACAGTAAGAATAGGAAACTGTTTTAATCGTAAATCAATTTGAACGCAAGTTTCAAGATAAAATCAATCTTATATTGCACTTATAAGATCCTAAAACACAAAAAGTGTGGCAATATGTTTATCTGGCTTTGCTTCGGACTAAATATATATCCCTGGACTAGCCCTGCTCCACATTGGAATCAAGTAGTTTAACAAAATTCGAACCCCAATAGTGGCAATTCAAAATTTTACAGCTGATTTAATTTAAAAAAAAAGATATCAACAGTCGTTACTATTTTTACCAAAATTGTTTATTTCACATCTTTATATCTGACTAAATGAAATAATCCAAATATAACGGCGCCTGATTGTCATTTATTGGACTTAAATACGGATCCATACGTCAAACCATATCAGCCAGCACTAAGATAAGTTTCCAATAAAAATCGTGATAATAACTTCTGCGAAAATCCGAATCTTACGGATTCTATTCAATAAGCTCGATATGGAATAAGTTACGGATCTTAATTTCATTACCCCATCTCTTAAAGTCCCGAAAACGATGTTCCGTATACAAATACGATGATAACTTCTACAAAAGATTTTTTCGAAAACAAAACTTTGCAATTTTTGACTTAAAAATGTTTATGGTAGGATAAAATCATTTCAGAAAATTATTTTCCCAAAAATTATATTTTACTACAATTTTTTGGCCATGTTAAATAAGAATAAAATATTTATGATGAAATGAAAAATTTTCATAACGATCGTCAACAAATAAAATAAAAAAATGTAATAATAATCTAGAGAAAAATTTCAACTATACAATTACATGATCATATTAAATGCAATAAGGTCTGGAATGAATAATGATATGGAACATACTACATATACAAATATATACAGACAGAAAAGTATTATAGTGAACTAACTGAATGTGAGTCTGCTTATATACCATCATATCGCACTCTCCATATAAAATGACAAATTTCAATATTCACTAACTTCACTAGAGTAGTTTTTACCAAATTATAGTCAAGCAGAAGTAGAAAAGTCTTATTTGTGGATACACCTTTGAGGAATGTGCTTAATGATCGATTAGCGTGCTATTATCGAGCTTTACGATAGTTCCAGCACTGTCTTATATAGTCAGGATAAAAAACCGGTTTACTTTTATTATAGGACAAATACATACAACACATTGATATATTCCCTATTCATATATACAAATTAATGTAATTTTGAAATAAAAAATAATTTTAAACTTTTATATTTCGAAAAAAAAACGGTAAAACGCGAATAAAAAAAATTTATTTATTAAATATTTATCTTTACTATCGTAGTTTTTTTTAAAATTCTGTCGAGTATTTCTTTTAATACAACAGATAATAGTTGGACGGGCATGAAGTTTTACATGCTTCTAATGAGAGAGAGTGAGAGAGAAAGATTACTTTGCTATTAATTATCTCGCGTTCTAAACAGTGGTCAAAAATTCTGAACCTTCGGGATTTATTAGAAAACGTTATTCTTAGCCTGTTTTGGAAAAACCAGATTCTTATAGAAGATGAAAAATAATAAATATTTATTCTGAACAAATTTGTTTTTGAAAAATGACATACATATCTGTCCATTGATTTGTATGCATGTATAAGGGCAAGCTACAGGCTTGCAAGAAGTTGACGATTCTTTTCAAATCGATTCAATATCAGCATAGATTACTATTAATTTACTTATTAATGATATAGATCGGAATTCTAGTACCCAAGCAATAATTCATTAAGGCACCAAAAATCGGTGTGCTAGACAAAAATTGATTTTGGAAATTTAGTGACGTTCCCAGAATTCCCAAAAAATGGTTTTTGGTCCATCTCAGGCATATTTTATTCGATTTTTCGAACAAATCTACTCAATTTTAGTCAAGGAATTCAATTTTTATAGAAAAACTGAGATATCTCTATTAGTTTTTGAGACTGCCAATGCATAGACTTCTATCCTGAAATCGATAAACTCTATATAAATCCTTATTCTACACTGATAGAAGGTATTTCTTGAACCAAGTAAATATGTTTTCTTCAAAATAATATACTCTGAGAAATAAATCCTTGTTTTCATTCAAGAATTTGTTTACTTGAAGATACTTATTCAAGTAAGCAGATTCTTGAATGAAAATCAGGATTTTTTTCTCCGAATATATTATTTTGAAGAAATCATATTTACTTCAAGAAATTCCATCCATCAGTAGAAGAGTATTCCTAAAAAAAGTGTGTTTCAAATAAAATTTCATTTTAATCAGGTAAAACTTAGCAAAAAACAAGTAAAATTAACAACTAACGTAGTTAATTGTTTAAATATCCGGTAAATTTATGAAAAATTTATGACAAAGTTGTTTATTTGTAAAAAAGGAGCAATTACTATCTTCAATTTTTTTCTCTCTTCAATGTGGACCTTTTTTCCCATTTTTGCCAAACATGAACTTGAGTTTACTTTTCAGCTATTGAACATACATACAAAGATCGCTATCTGTTTTCGTTTTTAAGTTATCGTTTGACGGATAGGCAGACAAACAGACGGACATGCGGAAATGGTCTAAATAGGTCATTTTCTGAACACATATCCAAAAGTTTTTTCCGATAAATATATTCAACCATTACGAAGTCGATACCAAACAGAATATACCCTAGTATATAAATTATTGTAGAGAGCTGGTATATATTATATACCGGAAATAAAAATTATAAATCAAGAAATTAAATTTTGATAGGAAAACCAAGATATCTTTATTAGTTTTTCAGATACTACACTGATAGAAGGAATTTCTTGAACCAAGTAAATATATTTTCTTCAAAATAATATACTCTGAAAAAGAAATTCTTGAATGAAAACTAGGATTTCTTTCTCAGAGTATATTATTTTGAAGAGAACATATTTACTTGGTTCAAGAAATTCCTTCTATCAGTGTACTCACTGATGACGGCGTATGTAGGACGTCTATCTTCAGCCTAAGTGTATAGACTATTAAAATATTACCAGTATATGCACACTCGTACAGAAGGATACACAGGTATGTGCTAAATAAATGCCTCCAAACTGTGACTACACACAAAAAAAGGAAAAATATCGCATCTTTCGATGTCGCCGCGTCGCTTATAGTTAGTTGCATGCATACATAACAGTTGTACCAGTTGTGTAGTTTTCATATCAACCATATACATATGTGTGGTGTTATGCAGAAAAGAGTTTACCCCCAAGTGGCTGGTTTTGAGATAATTGGCTACAAATCAGTAATATGGTAACATTTTTTGACATCAAATGCTTGATATGAAAAATCATACACATCTAGGGATGGGGATCGAACCCACGACCTCTGGCATTCTAGACCAATGCTCTACCAACTGAGCTACCTTAGATGTTATGGTAGTACTATGCATACGATCTTTCACTATCATATTTGTATACAGTAATATGGTAACTGATAAATGTAACACCTACCTTAGAATTTTTATTTTATTAGGTTTTGAACAGCTGATTGAGCTTGAATCATTTTTGCACATTGTAGGGCACAATGTATTCTCCCACTAGGGTGGAATAACTCTAAACTTTCATGTTTTGTGGGCTGAACGCTTTTTGAATAACACCATCCATATTTGAGAGACATCATCATATCATCCTACATATACCATTTTGAATAGTAAATGCGCTCAACTAAAACAATGGCAATATCACCCATATTCCATTTATATCCATCCACATTCATATAATACTACTATATACTAGTAGGTAGAAATAGCATTAGTGTTTCTAAATATTGTCTAGTATCAAGGTGGTACTATTTTACCTACAGAGAGCTATCTATATAAGTATTCACTGCACATCATCATAAGTTTTATCGTGTGACCTCATTTGACTAGGTGATTGCATACAATTTTAAATTTATGTTTTTCTATGACCTTTTGTAAATGAATTCAGTTACATATCATGGGAATTTTATTCGAAGTAAAGTGACGCAGAGTCTGCTATCCTCAATCGACAATTTGATTAAATGTGTAGCGGTGTCGCTTCATCATTAAATTATTATTATAATTTTGTTCATTTTTTATCTGTTGCATTTCAACTATAACTTCCCTCTATTATCACGGTTGCTGTGAATGTTAACAATCTTGGTAATTTACATATAAAAATAATAACATTTCATAAATCAAATTAAAAAGATAAATTTTAATTAATAAAGATCAATTATATCTTTTACATAAATCTTTGTTATATTAAATAATTATTATTTAAATAAATAATAAATATATAGGTTTTCTGCAGTTTCTTTCACGAACTCCAGATTAATATCGACATAGTTCCTATCATAGTCGGCTTCAGCCGCATATACTACCAATTCCTAGTCTATACACAAAAATTCCTACCACTCCACTCACATCTTCACATCCTTAGAGATCACAATGGACCTTATGGTCGAAGTGTAGCCCGTCCAGGGCAGCCTCTACAATCTATCTATCATTCGGAAATGTGCTAATTGAGTCATATAAACATTTTTTAAATTCCAATGTTTTCTATAACATTTTTTTATTCAAAGATTTTCTACAACATCTTGTAAAAGTTATGTTTTATGAGTGCCGAATGATATGCAATACTTAAAGTCTTTGTCCTTTGACAATAGTGTAGTGTTTGTTGAAATAATAGATTGATAAGATAAATAATTATTATTTAAATAAATAATAAATAAGTGTTAAAGATATAATTGATCTTTATTAGATAGAATTATGACATATTATATATTTATATGTAAATTATCAAAGTTGTTAACATTCAAAGCAACCGTGATAAAAGAGAGAAGTTATAGTTGTTAAGCAACAGATAAAAATGATAAATAAAATTATAATAATAATTTAATGAAAATGCGATACCGCTACATACTTCCCCCCATCAACTAATAAAGAAAAACGACTAGAAAAAGGTTGTAACATAAAACAACCTTGTTCACTCGGAAAAAACTTTAAAAGTTGATGTACATCTTATAATTAAATACAAAGTTAATTAAGATAAGATTAACATTGAAAAAAGTATGCAGGTTTTAGCCTGTCAATCGAAATAGAGGTAGGTTTGTTATTGATATCAATAACAAAAAATTTAGGAAATCTCTTGATAACAGAGAAAGGACCTCTATAATTACAAGATAGTGGAGGTTTGACATGATCCTCGCGTATAAAAACTTTTTTTGATGAATCTAAATTTTTGGGTAAAAATACATTTTTGTTGGTGAACTGTCTGGTAAAGAAAAATTTTGCGTTTATCATTCTATTTTTCAACTCTCGAGTAGATTGTTGAACAGAATGATATGTATCAACGTTTTCTGAAAAGAAATCATATGGTAATCGAAGAGGAATTCCATATAAAATTTCTGCAGAAGAAAGGTTAATATCCTCCTTGACCGAGGAGCGCAAATTTAGAAGTACCCAAGGTAAAATTTTGTACCAGTTATTATTTTTTTGACAGCAATTTAAAGAAATTTTGAGTGACCGGTTAAACCGTTCAATAATACCGTTGCTGTTAGGGTGATAAGCAGTAGTGGAAATATGCTTAATCCCTAGAGAAGACAAAAAATCTTTCCAAATATGTGATTGAAATTGTTTACCTTGATCAGTAGTGATCCTCGTAGGTAAACCAAAACGCGAGAACCAAGAAGCAATCAAATTGTTAATAATTTCTTCCGACGTGATAGTTTTGATTGGAATAGCCTCGACCCAACGCGAAAAACGATCAATGATAGTGAAGATATACCGATATCCTTCACTAGGAGGAAGAGGTCCAACAATATCTAAATGTAAGAAAGAAAATTTGATACTTGGTTCTTCAATTGGCATAAAATCACTTTTAGTGTGACGAGTGATTTTATTTAATTGGCAGATCGGACATGATCGAGTCAAATTTTTGATTCGCGAAATAAGATTAGGGTTAAAAAAGAATGTGTGTACTTTTTTCAAGGTTTGTCTAATTGATGGATGACCAAGATTATGGACAGCTTTCCATACATCTTCTATATCAATGTCAGGTACGAAGATTCTGGGAATTTTCAAAGAAGTCTCCACATAAACCTTAAAAAGAGAATTCGGAGGAGTACGAATTTCTAAAGAATATTTTGGATTTTTTAACAAATTAATAAGAAGAGGATCACATTTCTGGTGATCAGAAATCTTCTTAATATCAATCAAATCAATACCTGAAGGTAGTGAAATTGTATTAATTCGAGATAAACAATCAGCCGGAATGTTTTCACTACCTTTAATGTATCTAAGATCAGTTGTATATTGACTGACAAAGTTTAAATGACGTATATCACGATTTAATAAATTTTCATTACGAGAATTAATAGCATTTATTAAAGGTTTGTGGTCAGTCTGAATGAAAAAATTTCGATTTGAAATGAAATGACGAAACTTTTTTATGCCAAAAACAATAGCTAATAATTCTCTTGAAAATGTACTATATCGTCTTTCAGTGTCTGTCAGTTTTCTTGATGTGAAAGTGAGTGGCTTCCAGACGTTATGAATTTTTTGTTGCAAAACTGCACCAATGCCAGTACCGGAGGAATCAGTGAGAATGCAAGTTTCAGCGTTCGAAACAGGATGTGCTAATTTAACAACATCAATTAATTTTTGTTTAGCTAAATTAAAAGCTGAAATTGCACGTTCATCAAGAATAACTGACTTCGTTGAAGTTTTACCGTGTTCAACAAGTTTATTCAATGGAGCTAAAATGTCACCACAATTCCGAATAAAGCGATTATAAAAGTTAATCATCCCAAGAAAATTTCGGAGTGATTTTTGATCGTTCGGAATAGGAAAATTTGAAATAGATTCAACTTTGGAAGGAATAGGGGTGATTCCTTCAGAATCTACGTGATGTCCTAAAAAATCTAATTTTGTTACACCAAAAATAGATTTCGAAGAATTTATTAAAATTCCAGCTTCATTGAGAATGTTGAAAACAGTTTTGAGATCTTGAGTGTGTTTTTCTTCGTTTTCACTCGCGATTAATAGATCATCAAGATAAGTAAAAACAAAATCTACATTTCTGAATAAATCTGCCATAAATCTAGAAAAGGTTTGAGCTGCATTGCGTAAACCAAAAGGCATTCTCAAAAATTCAAATAGACCAAAAGGAGTGATAATGGCAGTTTTCGCGACATCATAATCGTGTACAGGAATTTGATAATAAGCTCTTTTTAAATCAACTTTAGAAAAGATCTTTTTATCATTTAATTTCACATTGAAATCATATAAATGAGGAATTGGATATCTGTCAGGTACCGTGATCGAATTCAGTCGACGATAATCACCACATGCACGAAAAGAACCGTCCGATTTCTTTTTCATGAGAAGAGGTGATGACCATTCAGAATTCGAAGGTCTACAAATACCCAAATCTACAAGTTCCTGAAAATGTTTTTTAGCAGCTGACAACTCTTCAGGACATAGCCTGCGATATTTAGAAAATATCGGATAAGAGTTTGTCACAATGCGATGTCGAGTATTATGTTTAGCATTAAGATTGAATTTTTCTGATTTGGTTAAATTTGGAAAAGAATTTAAGATTTCCGTAAATTGATTTTGAAGTGAGATCACTTCAATGCATGAATTAATAGGTTTTAATAATGTTTGATTTTTAAAATCGATATTCAAATTGAATTTCTTTAGAAAATCTAAACCTAGAATGCCATGAATTACATCGCCAACAATGAATTCATGACGAAAAACCAAATCATTTCCAAAATTGAGAAAAATTTCAGAAGTACCAAAAGTATTAATTTTAGTATTATTTGTTGCAATAATTGAAAAAGGTAAATTTGTAAATTTACATGATTTACAATACGACTTTGGAATCACAGATAGTGAACTTCCAGTGTCAACTAAATATCGAGTACCTCATGTAAGAGATCGTACATGAAGATTAAGTTATACGATGATGATGTTGTGCCATTGAATTGGGTTTTTTTATTGACAGAGCTACTGACCAACTCAACAGGAGCTCTTAGAATTTTTTTGAAGTTTTATTTGAATTTATACATCGAGTATTTAATTTACAAAAAGAACAAGGAAAAACACACTTACGTGCTTTGGTACCATATTTATTATGATACCAACACACAGACTTCACCTGAACTTTGTGTAAATTGGTTTTTGGAGTATATTGGGTCTTCGAAGGTGACTTTTTTGAATTTTCCAGTTCAGTAACTTTATTTTTAAGAATATTTAATTCTTTATTTAACATAAAATTATCTGTTTTATGAATTTCTGAAACGGGAAAAGAACTGATATTAGATATAGAATTTAATTTATAAATATCATTAGCGAAATTAACAATAGTTTTCAGATCAACATTATTGTCAACGGTGACAAGTTGAATTTGAATTTGTGTGTCTAATTTACCAATGAATAATTCACGAATGAAATGTGAATCAAGATTTAGACCACTTGATAGGGATATCATTGTATTATATAATAATTGAGGAGTATCGAAATCTTTTTGATATAAATTTAATAATTTATTTAGACGATCTTTACGAGAAAGTCCAAAAGTTTCCTTTAGAATATTTTTGAGTACGTCAAACTTATTTTCTTGTGGTGGATTTACAATAATATCTCTAACATGAGAAATGTAATCCTCAGGTATAGCTAAAGAAGCTAGCGTGAATTTAGTTTCATCATCAATAATATTTTGAATAATGAAGAAACGAGAAACTTGAATTATCCATAATTCAATGTCTGTTACATTAAATTGTGGAAGTTTTTGTAAATTTGGAAGATGTATTGTAGGTGCATCTAAATTCAGTAACTCATTTCGATTTCTAGACATATTAAAAATGAAATGTCAAAAAAAATAATAAAAATATTTTTTTAGAAATTGAAATAGTTATAAGCGTAAAGCAAAAATAAATATTTTAACGGAAATGAAAGACTTATCTGTTAAATTTGGTGGGTGGTATGCTATATTTTGTAAGAATTACAATATTAAATTCGTCCAATCCAATTATCCAATAGTCATGTGTTGGAAGATTTTGGAAATTTTTTTCTTTAATAATATGTTAATTTACCACCCTCTTCGCTTACTTTTTCCCGGGGGCGCCAAATTGTTGAAATAATAGATTGATAAGATAAATAATTATTATTTAAATAAATAATAAATAAGTGTTAAAGATATAATTGATCTTTATTAAATTGAATTATGACATATTATATATTTATATGTAAATTATCAAAGTTGTTAACATTCAAAGCAACCGTGATAAAAGAGAGAAGTTATAGTTGTTAAGCAACAGATAAAAATGATAAATAAAATTATAATAATAATTTAATGAAAATACGATACCGCTACATGTTCTATCGCCAAAAAAAAAATTTAGAATCGGTTCAGTAGTTCCAGAGATTACCCCAAAGTATAAATACTGTCTGACCCACAAATTTTGTTTAAACTATTGGTTGTATGAAACAATTTTTCATACAAAAGTTGTTTGTTTTAATTAGATAAACATTTTTTTATTTAGAAAGATTTTCTCTTTCTCGCATCGTTTAAAAGTTGGGTTTATAGAATGCCACGCGGCATAAATACATAAAAATGTTTAGAGCCTATGTCACTCGGGAATAATATAGCTTCCTATCAGAAAATTTTTAGAATCGGTTCAGTGGTTCCAGAGATTACTCAGAACAAACAAACAAACTAACTAAATAACTAATTTTATCTCTTTATATATTAGTATAGATATAAATAGTTACATCCTTAAATATATTGTCAAGTATAGTGGATCAACCTGTAAAAAACAATAAATATATTGTATTTCAAAAACAATGTTGTATATATAAGTGTTTGGATAAATTTTAATTTAAAACTAAATAAATATGAGCAGCAAAAGGCAGTTGTTTCAACATTTTTGTCGCATTATCATCAATTTTTCTCTGTATTTATATACATACATATATACATATACAAACATATTATACCTAAACAATTGAATATCTACATGTCATGTACAAGTTTCTTGTAAAATAATAAAATTGTTTACAAAACATCAAATTACTTCCAACAATGTGTATAGGAATTGTCTAGAATAATATCAGATGTATCTCGGGAATATAGTTATTTTTTTTTGGACTGTACTTTTGGGCAAGAAATTAACGTAGAACGTTGGGAAAAAGTCGGGAGTTCCTACTTTTTTTAAAGTATGTCATTTGTGTAAACTGTACTCTTATTGTTTAAGAAGTAAAGACCCAAATCTACGATCAAAAAACCGGCGCAACAACAGTGTTTGCTTAAATTTTGATGGGTTCATATACTTTCCAAGAGCTTTTGCTAACCTTATTTCATTTGGTGGTATTCTTGCGAGAAAATGTTTGCACAGACGAATGTTGTGCCGCGGTTATTATTGGTTTTTTCAAATCAAACACTGTCATACACGAGCAAACCGCTTGTCAAGCGTGGACGTATTTGGAAATAAAAATAAATCCCGACCGTTTTGATTCGAATCGTTGTGCAGCAACTCCATGTCATAAACTATGAAATTTTTTACGTAAACAAGATTCTTGCCTTGATCGTATATGTGGACCTTAAAATGTCAACAGTTTTTCTTACATGTCTAATGTTATGTTATCGTTACTTCAATGTTGATCTGCAGTGGTTGATTTTCATATCGACTGAAAAGCAGTTCACAACAGTCTTAAAAACAAGGCTATTTGTGGATCACAATTATTGAGCACAAATGAAGATGATTTTACGGTTTTTCAACACCTTAAAATAAATGTGTTCGAGTCGTCAATAAATTAGAATCTTCAAATTCAATCATGACCTTCAGCAACAAATTTTTCTCCAAATCAGACCGACGATTTTCGATAAAAACAATCGACGGCGTACGGACAAACTTATTAAATTAGATTTTCATATTGTTTGTCTTTTAAAACTAGAAACAATTTTTAAGGGGATGTCAATTTTCTGATTCGATTACAACAGTTTATAATTAAGTTTATAACATATTAATTAATAAACGAACATCTGATCTGAAATTGGCTTCTATTATAAAATCGTCATCAAATATCCAATAAATAACATCTTTTTTCCCTGTATTATGTTACAAACGACTGCAAATATTACTGTGTTGACTTTTAAAGAATCGTTTAAACTATCGAAAATACGAGTTTTACCTTTTTCAACTACTATTCAAACACATACGACAAACAAGAACATTACGAAAATTTACAATATAAATCATTGAAGTCACGATGCAATGTTACTACTAACACGGTGAAACTTTCTTGTTATCATTGCAGATTTATTGCTTGCGGGTGTGCTTTTTTTTATTGTTTGTCAATAATTGAAAAATGAAGAAAATTCAATGAAGTATGTTAAAAATAATTGGCAAAAGTTGATCTTAACTTATAAAAAAAATATTATAACATGGAATGCTACTATATGTCCCAAAAATTTTAAGTGCTTTTGACTAAAAATAATATAGACAACAATACACTTAAGGTTGTTCCAGCATATCTTCACTTTTCGACAGATTTTCCTCATTTTTTTCACAGGCTAAAAATAACGTTTTCTAATAAATCCCAAAGTTTCAGAATTTTTGACCGTTTAGAACGCGAAATGATTAATATCAAAGTTATCATTCATTCTCATTCTCTTTCATTAGAAGCATGTAAAACTTCATGCCCGTCGTACTATTATCTGTTGTATTAGAAAAAATACCCGACAGAATTTAAAAAAACAACTAGGAGAGTAACGATAAATATTTATTATATAAATTTTATAAAAAAATCGTGTGTTTAGGTATGTGATTACTAAACGAATCACAGAATGAATCTTAGTCTTTAAAGCTTATACATTTAGTGACACAAATCCATTATACTAATCCTCAAGATATGAACCAACGAGACGAAATCAATGAAGTGTCGGGAGATGTTCGTATGTTTATCAAAACTATAGGACAATAGTATCAAATTGGTCGTAGTACAAGAGCTCTTTAAAAGACTCCGAATTCGTCTACAAGTTTGTTACATTCTGTGTAAATGTGAGAAGAAAAAAAACTTTACAATTGTTATAACTAGAGTACAATTATTGTTACTTCTTGAAAAGTATATAAAATAAAATTACAGTACTCAATTTTTTAATTCCGTTAGTTGTTTATTCCAGGAAATTAAATAGAATTATAACAAAGTCATATTATTATATCCATATTGAAAAGAGGAGTGAATAAAGGATAATGGTGATGCAATTATTGTAGGTACACATTCTTTTTCCTGTTGTAAACTAAACTTGTGAATAAACTTTGTTATATTCAGGGTTGAATATTAGATTAAATTTTATTTGTAAAATAAATAAAACTTTTCTTTGATACTGCTATCACGCTATTTTAAAACGAAATATCTGTATAAGTGTATATCTGTATAAGTATACAGTATACGTTGGTGACCGATCTTATTTTCTTCGGCAAAAAATTCTCAGGACAAAATTTCTCAGCAATTATTTTTTGTGAGAAAATTTCTCATATACATAAAAATTTCTCAACTCATATATTTATTTCTCTGAGTAAAAATATCTGCAATACAAATATACTAAGAATTACATTGTAGTTAAGGTATTTATAAACTTTAATGAGTTATGAGACATGTTATTGGTCGAAATATAATTTACATTCTCAATTAAAGTGGTATAAAATTTAATGGTAAAATTATTTTGAACGTGTTTCAGGGCTTCAATTTATAACTTAAACTATCCAATAAGTAGTTTTCTTTTTATTAATCTGACAAACTACAGTAAACTCAAGTTTCACAGCCAAGCCACGGTAACAAATACATGCACTGAACTCGACTGAACAGACCGGATTTGGTTTCTATCGTTCTATCGTTTTTTATTCATATTATTTTGCTATTAATACGAATATAACGAATGAAAACAATAAATATAATAACAAGAACAAATATAATAAAAACTAAAAATAAATATTAAAAAAAAATCAAATAAACATTCGAAATGATGGCACACAAAATGATAGCAGTAAACAACAATTCACATACGATTGAATTGATACTTGAATTTATTCATATTTAAAGGTCCATAAGGTTACTATAAAAGGAACCAATCATATTGTACCATGTGCTCTGATCACGCGTTTCGTCTGTTTATATGGGAGTCTCTAGTTTGATTTTACTATATATATAAATTTATCCACTATTATCTTTATAAATTACTATTCATCATCATAAAAAAAGGGATTATTTGTAACTTAAAGAGCAGTTAGCCATAGTGTGTCGTTCCAGAAACATAATCCTAAACAACAAAACAAGAACAATACTAACGTGGTGTATATATCTCATATACATTTTGAGACAACAATGTTCAATTTATTATATTTACAAAACAATGAATCTATTAAATTCTTTTCATAGTTTGAAATATGTTTTTGAATATATAAAAGCACCATCACAAAATATTATTTATTGCAAAAAGGTAAAGTTTAAACTATATTTCATATTTATGGATGATTTCTTATATACTTGTATTGTATTAATATATACAGTGTGTTTAGATTTTATTACGAAATGTTTGCTTAATGATAGTTTTACTTACAAAATGCGTTGTATAATTTTTTGGTAAATAATTGTACAGAAGATGCTCACCTGAAAAATAAATAAATAAATAATTAGTTTTGCTTATAAGTAACATATAATTTTTTTAATGTTAGCTTGATTATGATATATAAATGGTAGACCGTTTGCAATACTTTAAGTATCTCTGAACGCATATACACATACTTTTATAAAACACTAGCTTATACTAGTTTACTAGCATCTTTTTGTTATATTTCTGACACTTCGCTCAAATTTCTATTTCAGAGAAAATTTTAGAATTCTATCTCTCGTAGAGAGTTGAAATACATACCAGTTTGATTAAAATCGGCCCAGTAGTAGTTTTTAAATTATGTTCGAACAAACAAACAAACAAGCAGACATTTTTCATTTTATAATAGTAGAGATACGCACCTGTTAATAAAAATTGAACCAGGTGAAACATTCTAAGTGTTATTGTGTGTAATATACATTTATTTAGTAGTATAGACGCTGAGAATGTGACTTACTGGTGGTTGAAATTTATGAATGGGAGTGTACATTACATCCCAATATTTTCCTACAAAGGATGTGCTGCTATGGTTTTTTTTATCGATCCTACCTACCTACTACATCTTAAAAATCACTATCGTTAAAACTTGTATTGTATATATATATATATATATGTATAATATATATATATATATATATATATATATATATATATATATATATATATATATTATATTATATTATATATATAATATATATATATCAACATATCAACAAATCTATACGTTTATGTGTCTGTGGACTCTCTAGCGGTTAAGATACTTATGAAGATACTTATTCAAGTAAACAAATTCTTATATGAAAAGAATTTCATTCTCAGAGTATCATATTTTGAAGAAAATATATTTACTTGGTTCAAGAAATTCCTTCTATCAGTGTAGGTATTATATATTTACTTATAGGAGAGAAATTTCTTGATCATGATGAACAGCAAAATTAAAATGGTATATTCGTTGAGTGGGCTGGTAGAAAACCACTTACGTACGTTTAAAATTCTTTGATTACCCAAAGAAATTACTGAGAATTGAAAAAGTGCAAATTGTAAGCTAAATTTAACCATATAAATTGATTTTAATTATTGATAATAAATCAATAACGGAAATTTTTTAATATCAGACTAAGTTTCACTTAAGGTTGAGCTCAAGAAAGATAGAACGAATAAAATTAAGATAAAAGGAATATATATAACAAAAATAAATTTCTATTAAAAAAACAATTTTAAAAACAAGCTTTTTATAGTAAAACTAGTTATCTACAACTTTAGTTCTTATGTGTTTTTCGATTTTTTCAATATTAAGAGATATACCAAATTTTATGTTTCCCCCTGCCTCAAAACCCCATTTCCACTTGTCGATTCTTGTCATGCTTACTATAAAAATGCATTGTCATCGAAAGTGAACCAACATGTAAAAATTCAACTCCGTAGGAAGTGGAAGTGGTTCTAATTTAGCTTGCAAGATTTGACCTGAACATACATACATACATACATACATTGCAAATTAAATAAAAGCTTGTAAAATATAACTATCTATTACATATTAAGAGATAGATTGAGTTAGGCAGACATTTTTAATTTTTTATATGAAAATATTTTCAAAACTACACGTCAGAAGACTTTGTTTATATTCTTAACATAATCTAAAATAGTTTAATTACTAAATTTCAAATTTTTAAAATATTTGTTTTTAGCAGTTGTAGTTCAATTTCATGATAAATGTTCGATTAACCAAATATTCCCTCTATCTACTATGCGTGTTAAATTCCAATTTTTGAAAACTAATTCCTAAAAAACTGGACGTCAGATCTCTCCCAAAAAAACTAACGTATGTCTATTTACTATTGATTAATAACATATTAAAAAATTCATCGCGTTATCTTTACTTTGTTATAACGCGCGTATAACCTTAATTAAATATTTAAACAATAAATGTATCCTCTTTTCTTCTTCTTCGTTAGATTATTTCATGTCTAAATATTGCATTAATTATTAATAACGAAGTTAGAAGTTTCGAAGTTGGTGTCGTATATTTGTTTGAGAGAATTCACGGTATACCCATAAGTTTTTTTCACACCTTTTAAAGTATACTGAATGTATATAGTATATGTCCCCTATGGGACCACTCTAGATCTGAAGTATAACTAAACACTCCATATTATATTTAGGTATCTCTTTTTTTGCGCCAATATATTTAACATATATCTAATCTATGTGTACATCGTTTGTGAATATATAAAATAAAAAAAGAAACAAAAATATTACCCCTATAGACACAGTACTAAAACGTAGAACAGTTACAAAAAGCCGAAAAAAAAAACACAAACATAGTAAAAAAAAAAACCTGAACATAACACACACCTTTCACTTACATTTAAAATACATAAAATGGTTTCTTAAATCACATTCATAACAAACTTGAATAGTAGTTTGTCGAAGGAATAAAATGGAAATCAATAAAAAAAAAAATATTCTACAGTATGTCTCAAAAACTGAATGCACACTGATCGAAGGGAATTTCTTGAACCAAGTAAATATGTTTTCTTTAAAATATTTACTCTGAGAAAAAAATCCTTGTTTTCTTTCAAGAATGTGTTTATTTGAATATGAATGGTCCATCAATGAATGAATGGACCTTAGGTTTACAAACACACAACAAGTCAAAGTAATAGTACACGGCATCAAATTGTGAGAAATTTCAAACATCTCACATGCCATTCTTGGCCCGATAAGCCAGCGATCCTGAGTTCGAACCCCAGTTAATATAAAAATAGTTGAGACATATTACTTAAATATCAAATTATATAAACATTAATCATCTCTGTTAGTACACCATAACTTTGTTATAGAAGACTACGTCAACGAAGTGGTTACGAAGGTTCCTATTCTGTAAAAATCATAGTCAAAACAAAATGTTTTTGCTCAGTGTGCGTATACAATGTAATTTTCTATGTTCTATTTTAACAAAACAGTGTGAGGCTGACTAACACTGTTTAAAGCAGTTTTGCTCTTTTGGTGTGCGTTGGCCCTTAAAATACTATTTACAATTCCTTACCAACGCTTCCACTTTTTAATAACTTCATTGTATCGGAGGCTTGGTAAATTAAAAAAATAAAATCCACTTTTTTAATGAACCTATTTCAATAGGACAGAAGGTCTTGTATTTCTGAATGAGCCAAAGCTCATTTTTGCAATTTTTTAAATAAATTTATACCTAAATCATTCGTTTTTTTAGGAAAACATCTCGAACAAAAGTTGTTAGAATATCTCTATAATGGACAATTTTTATCTGAAACATTTTTTCGAAAACCGATTAAACCACAAATCAATTATAACTTTTTGAAAATAGCCTAAATCTAGAACTATATAACCCGTCAGGTAACCTTTCCTTTTCACGACCTGGTCGGTCTTATTACAACATTCATAAGCGAATTTCCTCCAAAGGAAATCAGCTATTGTACCAATGTTGGAATTTCGTAAAAATTTCTTCAAATGTCCATCGAGTCCTACTTAATAGATGTTAAAAATCACTATCTTAAAATTTTTATATATGTATATATATATATATATATATATATATATATATATATACGTTTATGTGTCTGTGGACTCTCTAGCGGTCACAGTTTTATTCCGAAATTTGGTATTTGAGGCGCTTTAGGTATTCAAAAGATCAAGTTCGTTAATGGGTAAAATCGGAAGGGGGAAACACAAAATTTGGCATGTCTCCCTTAATATTCACCCTTAAAAATCTAAAAATTTATAACAAGTAAAGTGGTATTAAGTTTCACTGTAATTTTGTTTCTGATCATTTTTCTATTACACTAATATTTACAGAAATATTTACAATTTAAGATTGTTAAAATTAAGTTAAAATTCTTAATATCTCTGTACTCATTAGAGTTTGAGAAAAATAATAAGGCCAATGAATTGTAGCAAACTTGATTTTCAGTTTTACTCCTTATACATTTTGTGATTGTTCTAATATTAAGAGTTACATTTTATATTTTGAGTTTTCTTCTTTCTCGTTGCCCCTCTTTCCCATTGATTTATACCATTTAGTAATAAAATTAGCCATGTAAATACTAAAATCATATCAGATTCGATATTTCATTTTGATCAGACTAAAATTGGGACCGATAGAGAGTGATTTGTATAGTCTAAGGAAATTCGCTATGTTGAAGCAGCTCTTGCGTAACGAATTTTTTTTTAAACACATACGATCTGTTACCGTCCAAGTATGGAATACCATTCTTAAGACACATTGTACATATATAAAAGACACATCCATCTACAAAACGCGCACACATCAATCGAAGATGTATCTTTTTATTTTTTATTGTAATGCAAAATAAGAAGACGAAAAAAGCGAAAATTTGTAGAAACGTCTTTTTTTTTTGCTGTACGGAAGAATGTGAACTCGATAAAATAAATGTATTACTTTGCGATCGTATTTTTTTTCTACGAAAATTTGTTTTATCAAAATGTAAGTAGTATATAGCAGCTACTACTGGTGCTGTCTTTGGGACAATTTTATTGATTTGTATAAAATTTATGGTATTTCATATAGGTAACAAAGATGTGTGAAAATGAAGATATATAAAGAATATAATTTAGATGGTAATATAGTGTGCTAAAATTGATCGATATCATGTAATATCGTATATACCGTGTGTGTTGGAAAGCTTTGCTAATAGAGAATCAATGTTAATTATTATTTACTATAATAACTATACACAATATGCTTAATAAAGAAATAAAAGTAGTGGACATACTCTGTATTGTATGTGTTGTGTACATAATGCTGGCTGCTGTGTAAAGTCAGTACTGCAGAAACAACTAATGAGAGTGGGTTAAATATATTCATTGTTGTCTTCTTAACTTTAGCCATTACTTCTATCAATTGAAAATTCTTTTTTGAATATCCCTTGTTATTTGTATGTGGAATGTTTGAAAATAAATGATAGAATTCTATTAACAATATAACATGAAACAACAATCCACGCAAATTAAAAGAAAAATTAAACCCAAAAAAATAATAGAATTCCGACCAAAAAAAAAGAATACTCCTCCATTATTTGCTAAACAATATCCGAGTCGATTGTAGAAATCTACCCGGGTATTTTCTACCAGATATACAACCCCATTTTTCAAAACAGCTAATCATATGAGTACCTGTTCGAATGCTTGGAGATTGCCTATCCTCAAATGCCACAGTAAATAAATTGACATATTCCTTTACCGAATGTCCCCCAAAGTACCATTTAATAATTTGTACTTTTTATATTATTGTGTAATAATCCATTGTTGGAATACGTTTTTACCATTAAAAACAATCAAATATTTCCTACGCATTGACATACGTAATGAATAGTAATATTATAAATTAAGTGTGCATCACTAAATCCCCACTCTAAAATGCGTCAAACAAACATCATCCCACAAGCAGCATGTAAGTATGTGTATGGTTAGTAAATCTTTTTTTATTTATTTAACATTGATTCCCTATTAGAAATGCTGTTGAAAACAGAATGTACCTATATATATTGTTGTAATAAAATTGACCGAGTATCTGTCTTTTAAGTAAAATACTGCAATGGAGATTTAACATTTTTATCACAATGTATTACTTTTTATGGTACACATGGTCACAAAAGTTGCGTTCTATTTTCAAATTTTATAAGTGATTTGTGCCTTATATTCATTCAGATTTCGAAAAAATGTTTCGGATAAAAGTTGTGCATCACAGATATAAATTAACAACTTTTAATTGAAACATTTTCTCAAAATCTGAATAAAACAAAACATCAACATAAAAATTTGGATAAGAAAACGATATTTTTGTGGCCCATCGTACAATGTTATGAACATTTACACTGAAATAAATGACTAGGAATGTTTTATTCCAAAAAATGTTCAAGTTTTTATATCCGGTATATTATATATACGAGTCTATATTATGTTTAGTTCCGTTCTTGTAACGGTTGAAAATATTGATTGTAGAAAAACAATTTGTAAGTGTTCATAAAATGACCTAATTAGTTCAATCTCCGCAAATGTGCCTGTGCGTCCATCCGTCAACACGATAACTCAAAAACGAAAAGAGATAGCGAGCTTGAATTTTGTATGTGTGTTCTAGAGAAAAGGTAAGGTCGTAAGGGCATAATCAGACCCTAATTGGGCAAAATGGGCAAAACTGCATCTTTGAAACCATAAGATACAGTATAAATTTAAAGGCAAAAAATAAAGAACTTTTGTTTTCACAAATTCAGTATATACCGGGTATTTAAGCAATTAACTCAATTAGTAGTTTTATTTCATTTGTTTTTCATTTGAATTACTATTTCATTAATAGCAAAGAAAAGAGGAAAAATTACAATTGGGATTAAAAATCTATCTACTCAAGTACACTCTAATGACTCACTGACAGACAACACACAGCCTAAACGGGTAGGCCTAGAAGTTCGAAATTTTGCAAAGGACTTTCTTATACAACAGGTGAGTAATAAAAAATAAGAATTTTTCAAATGCATCCCCTAAAGGGGTTAAATGATGAAAATTTGTATTGGAAGTCATATTTTAAGTTAGAAATGTAGAATTGGTCTTCTGTTGAATTGGTCTTCTGGTTTTCTTAGGCTTCTGTTGATAAATAAAAATCAGTTGTATCAGCATTTAATGAATTTCATCCCGTAAGGGGGTAAAATAAGGGACGAGATAGCTGTTTATATACATAAAAGACATTTGTATCAATCCATTACGAAATTAATCCTGTAAGAAGGAAGGTAAAAGGGGAGACGAAAGTTTGTATGGGAAGTGCTTCATTTTTTAAGTTAGAAACGTGGAAGTTGGATGTTAGGTTTTTTACATTTGAGAAAAGTCAGATATTGTCCATGCGAAATTCCATCGGGCACATTGAGAGAATATACATTTTCTTTTGTTGTTTCACGTAGGTACATTTATCTGTCAATATTTTTTTACATTTCCTGTGGGATATAACTCTGAAACAATATTAATTGTTTGATCGAATAATATTTGAATTCAGTATATTATTGGAAGCTTATAGTCATATCCTCCCACTTACAGTAAAAACCTACATATCAATATCATTGAGAATTAAAAGTAAATAGTACATTTGAATAAACCAATATTTATTTTCTACTATAATAGGGAAAATTTAATGACGTTACTTTAGTAATATGCTTCATTTAGTAATATGCGTTTTTATTTAAAAAAAATGAATTTTGAAAGCAACATTTTTACAGGTAAAATATAGTGATAATTGTTTCTTATAACGAATACAAATCATATACATGTTGCTTATAAGGTAAAACATTATGTGTATAAAATAACATTGCTGAATATTTGTAGGAAGTACAAATATTTGTGAGGAACATAAATGATGAATATTTGTGAGGAGAAATGTTTAAACAGTAGATATCTAGTATTTTGTTAACCCGACTTCAAAAAGGAGGATGGTTCTCAATTCGTCTGTTTTTTTTTTTTTCTTTATGTGTGTCACCTCAGAACTCCGTCATTTATAAACCGATTTTGAATTTTTTTGTTATAAAGGGTTTGGTTTCCCATTGGTCCGATTGGCACCAAGAAGTATTCTGATGAGGGGATCCCCGGGAAATCGAGAAAAATGCTCATTTTATACGTGGTTCGATTTCTGCGAAATTTATTTATTTTTTTTTTTGAAAGGGTATACTCATTGATAATGAAAAAAATTAATAATGAAAATCTGTTATGAAAAAATGTACTAAAAATTTAAAAAAAAAAAAAAAAAACGGATAAAAAAATATGTGTTATAAAAAAATGCACTAAAAGCTAGTAGGTCGTTTAGTAGGTCTACCCATATTTAGACAAATAAAATCAGTTATAGAACTTCAAAGTCACTAAAAAGCGAAAAATAAACCATATTTTGACAAAATGGAAACCCGATTTCAAAAATCAAATATTCTATAACAAAAAATGCACTAAAAAGTAAAAAATAATTGCATATTCTTGTGCCAATTTTAGTTCACCTAGGCAAAAATTTTTAAATATGTATGAACAATTATTGTTATTTTTGGAGGCGGTGTCCAAAAGTTATGTGAATATCTCTATGCTGACACCGCCTCCAAAAATAACAATTTAAATACAAATTAGCATCTCCTCTATCTTATATACAACAATTTAATTTTCAACTGTAAAAATTTAGAAAATAATAATTATTTGAAATAAATTTCCTATATTTGAAATAATTATTATACATTCTTTGTTAAGAATTGGATTGAATCCATCACTTGTGGGAATAATAATAATAAAGAATGAAACTAAAACACAAAAAATAATTATGTTTTAAGACTCAAAAACAAAACTAAAAAACATGCTTTTATTGCAATATGAACTAAAAAATGTAACACAATTTAAAATAGAATTTGAATATAATGGCCCTTTATAAGAGTTAGTAGAGAGCACCCCTATCACTTTCTTCTATTCTATTTAAAATTATTTTGAATTTTTAATTCATATTGAAATAAAAGCAGGTTTTTTTAAACTCTTAATTATATTAGACTAATATACACAATTCTTGTCTTTCGTATTTTGTACATGGAGCATTATATACCATGTAAACGACCCAAATTTAAGTCAAAACTATGGGAAGTATGAAAAAATGGCTCAAACAAATGTTGTTGAAAAATTTCTTTCATAAAAAATTATTTGTAATTATCTCTCACAGTTACCAGTTACCAGACACTTTTATAACTTATATATTAACCGGAAAAATTACTCGTGGAAAATGCAAAATAATCTATACAGCCGTTTAAACGTGATGCGTGAGCAAATATGCCAAAAAAATTTTCAGTTAATTTTTTTTGGCATCTTAAATTTTTATATCAATAAAATTTAGTATTTTGAATACATTTGAAATTTATTTAAAGAAATTTCCATGTATAGAAATGACTCTGCCTACAATAATTTTGATTTCATAATTAATTTAAAAAAAATATTTAGTAGCCAAATGCCGACGTTTGATATGTTGGGACTTAACTGCATATTGGGACGTTATAATACTTAGAAGGTGATCCTACTTATCTCTTGTATTTAACGTAACACCTTCTACATTACATAAAGATGTTTTATAGACACTGTTCGTTTTTGTTCAGATACTTCAGGTGTACAAAATACGAGTTTATTCATGCGTGTATATAAATTTTAATAAATATATGTAAACAGTTCTGAGTTCTTGTGTTTTTATTAACAATATATGTGTCGTTTATATTACCATTTTTATTTATGCCAATAATACAACAAACATATTCATGATGTAAAAACGGTCTGCTGTTCTGACCTTCATACAACCTCTATGCACAAACGTAGTCAAGTGTTTATATAGAATTTTTGACTATTCACCACATAATAGCTAAAATTCTTAAAATTACAAAAATTAAGTTTTAAAAAAAAATTCGTTACGCAGAAGCAACTTACCGAATTTCCATAGTATACATAAATAACTCTCTAGCGGTCACAATTTTAGTCTCAGCAAAATGAAATGTCGTATATGATATGATTTTGGTATTTGCAAGGCCAATTTTATAAATAAATGGCATAGGTCAAGGACAAAAAGGGGCATAGAGAAAGAAGAAAACACAAAATATAAAATATCTCCCTTAATATTAGAACAATCGAAAAATATATGAGGAGTAAAGTTGTAGAAAATCATGTTTGCCAAAATTCATTACCTTATCATTTTTCTCAAACTCAAATGTATACCAGAGATATTTACAAATTTAACTTTCAATATAAGTAAATATTTCAGTAAATATTAGTGTAACAGAAAAAACGATAAGAAACAAATTTATAATAAAACTGATATAACTTACCTACAACTTTACTTGTTATAAATTTTTTTCGAATATTAAGGGAGATATGCCAAATTTTGTGTTTCCCTATTCCTCTAAACCCTATGAAACTGCAGAAAACCTTCACAAGCATATCTGGCTACTTCGTTATTGTCCATACGCCGACAGCGTCTCTTCAATTAATCGTTCCCATTGATTTTAATTCAACTTCCAACTTCAACGATTCAAAAACTAGAAAAAAACGATTCCACAGGGACTAGGGAGTGTATTAAAATAAAATGAGTGAAATTAATAAAACGAGTAAAAGATACATAAAATCACTTATAAAACCTCATTATTACATCCTACATTATATATAGAGGTACATCTATAAACATCAATTTACAAAAGCAGCAATGTAAATTTAAGTTGTTTTTATTTATTTTTTTTTTTTCTTTTTTTTTTCTTTACGAATTTTCTAAATGTTTGTGTTGACTTTTATGATTGTTATATAAGTAAGTAGCGTGTAAAATGAAAATTATTATATGTGAGATGGTTACTCGAATATTAAGTCATAGTCATAAAAATTTCTACACAACAATATATATATATATATATATATATATATATATATATATATATATATATATATATATATATATATATATATATTGTTGTGTAGAAATTTTATATATATATAGATATATGTAGATATATCTTACTTATTTCTATGATAATATATTATTATAATAAATGTAGAAATTTTATTTGCATATGCAAGTTGTTCTTTTTTTATTAGGGATAGTTTATAAATCATAAATAATATATATACAAATGAAAATCAAATGAAAAGTAGAAGTCTTTAAAAGTATATTTCTACCCGAATAGTATATATTGTAGTTTCTAAATAAAATGTAAAGTTTTCAAATTATATTCTCTAATAATAATACAAATTTCTTGTCGTACAAAATGAAACAAAATTAAATAAACTAAAAGTTTTGAGAAATAAAATTTTTAGTCCAATCAGCAAAATGTAAATCTGTAAATTGGAAAAATTTTCTATTGTATATTTACTTAAATAAGGCTTAAATTATACAGTATCGTTCAAAAAGTTACTAAATTTTAGAACGTATAGTGATGTTTTTTTAGTGTTCCATACTTCGAGAAACTTTTCTTGTGTCCAACTTTTATTTTTGTGTTTAGCATTTGACCACTCGTTGATCGCCTGTTTACATGCAGTCCTCGGAATTTCTAAAATAGGCTCTGGGCCTGTGAAGGGTAACATTGTAACATTCTTTGACATCAAATGCTTGATATGAACAATCATACACATCAAGGATGGGAATCGAACCCACGACTCAGGCATTCTAGACCAACACTCTGCTTCTGAGCTATCTGAGATGTTATGCTAGTGGAACGCATATGATTATATCACCACTATCTTGATGTCGATGTATGATTAATTTGTTTATTTACTATTTACATATTGTTTAATTGTTTTGTTTGTAAACTGGTGTCTTTATATCTATTCTTAGTATGGTTGCCTTTCGGTTATATTATACCAACGGAAGTGACTAGCGAGTAATTAATTTGACATTTAAGATTTATGTAATATTTAAGTCGTATCTCATGGGATATAGTTCTTAAAAAAGTAATATTTGGACATCAGGATGAGGAAGAATCTGTCAAGGATAAAGAGAGGTTTAGAGAGAGAAGTAACACAACTACAAGAAAGGAACACAAAATATAGAATATCACTCTGAATATAAGAAAAATTTATAGTTAATCAACTTTACAACAATTCAATACCTAATGATTTTTTCTCAACTCAATTATATTCAGAGTAATTATTGCTTAATTTTCAATCTAGAATCGATAGAATCTTAAATATTAGAGTTAATCGGAAAAAATGATAAGAAACCAAACTGTAGTAAAATATTTTATTGCCCACTTCTTATCAATTTGTTCAATACCATGAGAGATATACCAAAATTTTCTGTTTCCCCTCCCTTGTTCGATGTTCGATTTTGCCTACTAAACGAACTTGGCCTTTCAAATACAAAATGCATCTCACGTACCAAATTTCATTCTGATTAGAACATTTGAAAAAATGTATTCGATATTTGAAACTATGTTAAAAAACAACATTAAAATAATGTTAATTTTTTGTGATATTCAAACATAAAAAAATTCTACCGCATTTCGAAGTCAATATTAATTAAAAAAACACAAACTATACATCTCGGGAATATTAAAATCAATTTTCATAACAACAAAACGAAAATTAAAATACTAGTTAAAATACATTGAACATTCATCCACTATTGGTAAAAATCAATAGAAATAATATTCATGTTATTTGGTAACCTATAAACATATATAAAAGTACTTCGATTAATTTTTCCAATTCAAAGAAAAAGCTATGAATATTAGAACAGTCTATTTCTACGAAAAACAAATATAGCAATGGGTAACGTTAATCGAATTCATATGCATTTATTTATATAGAGTGATTTTAAATGGTTAAAACTATAAAATATAATAAAAATAAATGCTCATTAATTCGTTAATTAGTCGCGTCTTATATGTCTTAGAAGTTGTCCCTCGCAAGGAGCTTTTAATAACCCCAAATTAAAAGTATCAATTATTATTTATTTGAAAGCTTAAAATTATTTAAACAAATTTAACTGAACATAAGTCACAATTTCGTCCTTTGGGTCTGTAAAACTTATTTTTAACCAAAAAATTGTGTGGAAAATGTCGGACTATTATTTTAATTAGTATGGTTTAAAAGCTAGAAAGTGATTCATTTTATTTCAATTTTAATAATTTAAAATATAACACATCTTACTGATTGGCTAAACTTCAATACATAGTCCGACATTTTCCTGATAAGTTTTGATTTCTGTCAGACTCAAATGTTCTTTTTACAAACATTTACTGTTGATTTGTGCCGAATTCATTTGTTTTTCGATAAAAATTATTTATTAAATGTTGTTAGTATTTTTATAACGAACAATATTTGAATCAACTGGAAAAATTTGAAAAAAGGAAGCAAATTGTGTAGTTCATTGTATGTATTATTTATTACCTATATTTCAACAATCGGTACATATTATTTTTCGGCAATTCACATATCTGATAATCTTAACGGAATCGAAAGTTAACGTAAAATTATTCGAATTGGAAGCATGCATCTACTCTAAATCTCAGAAACTGCATGTATTTCATTTTTACACTAGAATATATTGTAATCTTAATGTAGTTTACACGTTTCAGTCCTAACAAAAAGTATAATATACAATATGATTAATTTACTTATAAAAGCTATGACAGTTAAACATATCTAGTATAACATATATAGTGTTTTCACATTTATGTTACAATTTACTATATATGTTGTACAATGCAATAATTATTATGATAGTGATTATTCAATATTTTTGGGGTCACAGTTGAAAATTATTATTATTAAATATCAATAGATTGTTCAAAAATCTGCAATATATATGTTATATTTTTAAATTAGTTCGTTTGTTTTTGAAACAAATTGAAAAAAAATTTTACAGTTTTATAACAAAATGGAGTATGCGCGTACTCTTTACATATACTATGCTTGTTAAAAATTTCCACGTTGGTTGCGAATATGTCGCTTCACAAACGGCCAACAACAAATTTTTATTTAAATAAATGCAAAACCTTTAGATAAATATCATATTTTAATTAAATAAAATTCTTAAGAAAAGTGGACCTTAAAGACTCCAGCGAATTACCTAAAAGTTAAATTGAATGGATAACAATTGGATAACTATAGATAAAAATTCATTTAATTGTACATAATAGCTTCTATCTTTTTAAATCACTCGGTATATGAAAATAAAAATTAATAACCAATTAGGTATCAGAATTCGGTTTGTTTTGGTAGAAAAGAACGAATTCCAAGAAATATTTAATAACATTATGAGTCTAGTTAATATTTTATTGAAATTGTTTTGACAAACAGATATTTTTAATCAAATTAAAATCATGTTGTGTAATTTCATAATTTATCACAATTTATATTCAAAGCAATGGCACGCGTCAAACTTGGAAAATGAAATTTAAGCTCTAATATGTTTGTGTGTATCAATGCTATCCATTTTTGATAAAATTCACCGTCATTTTCCCTTAATCATCGGTAAGGAGTCTGAAGAATTTATGCCAATGACATTATTTCAATTATAACGATGTTTGAGTGTGGCGAAAATGAGGGTTAGTTTTATCAAAACCTCATGGCATTGATACACACAAATCCTTGCACTTATTAGAGCTTACATTTCGAATGCCATCCGATTTAAACAATTTTAACTATTTTTGTCGATTTTTGTTTAAAAAATTCGAAAAAAATAGTTTTTGGGCGACTTTGAAGGGTTGTTTCTCAGAAACTCCCCATCAGGATCGGATGGCATTTTGTTTACATCATACAGTGGTACCAATAAATCAGCTCACAAATTTTGGAGCGGTTGCCTCATAACTTTTTTTTTCTAAATTCGCAAGTGCGAAATCTGCTCGCGTGTTTCGGATGGCAAAAAAATGTTATTATTTAAATAGGGTATATACTTCAAAGCAATTGCATTTTGATCCGGTTGCCTCTTCAAAAAATTTAACGTTTTGCCCCCTCCCTCGCTATCTCCTCCCCCTTCCATTAGGGGTTCATTCGGACGGTACGGAGAGGTTCAGTATCACTTCAAGACCCAGATTACCACTCGCCATCCGCTTGCCTCTCCGTCCAAATTTGACGTGCCATTGCTTTAACTATTATAGGTAAACAGAAATTTTATATTGATTTTTTATATAATTAAATTAATTGATATTTAGTATTTGTCAAAACCACTGCTCAAAAAAATTGAACGTAGCTGACCGAAACAAATTCGTCATGCAGTAGCTGTGTAAGTAAATTAGGGTTATTCGTCTCATATAAAAAATTAGGATATAACAAGTTTTGTACCATGTTTATGACCATTGGAAAATTGATCCTAGTAAAAAGTCTTGGGAAAGGTGTTAAAATAAAATGTATAATTTTATTTCCAGATATCCGTCTGCCCGTCTATATGAAAAGAGATAATCAGTTGAAACGTTTATTAGAGTATGCTTTTTGAGAGTTTCCAGTAGAGGAAAAATTTATTCAGTTAGTTCTTGAGAGACCTTGAAAATATTGGAATTGTATTACTTCATTCATTATTGAAATTTACATTGTTATTAGACGTATCGAATAACCTTAAGCGGATTTAATCAGGTATCTAGAATGATGAATACTTTTTTTATAACATTGACATTAGTGATGCCGCGACAGACAAGAATAAGTCGGCGGAGAACCATCCTCCTTTTTGAAGTCGGGTTAAAAATTAACAAAATTCAACATGACTGTACAGATACAACGTTTTATAACTAAATATTATATTTATAAAACTAAATATTGATATTATCTAATTTAATAAAAATTAATTTTATTGACCCAATTTTGTTTTTATGAAGTCATTAATACTGTCTCAAAAGTTTACCAAATTAAAAGATTACTATTGTAATTAAATTTGATCGAGCTCAATTAGGATGTCTGTAGATATATTATATCAGACAAAGACAAAAATCATATATTAAAAAAATTAAATATTAAAAAAATTATTAAAGCTTTATTATAATATTATTTTCAAACATGTAAATTTTAGATTAAGCAACAATTTAACTACTTTGTATGTTTGGCAATTAATTAATATCATATACGATTATTACAAGATGAGATAACTTTGTTTGAATAATACAATTTTTCACGTTATACTTCTTTCGGCGCGTTATGAGAATTCGATCAGAGTGTATTTTCAGCATGTAACGAATCGTTGATATAACACTCGACTGTTCTGTTGTACAGTGCTTGGGAGACACTAAATAAAAGATGAGTGTCATACAGTAAAAATACTAAATTTATATATACATACATTAGATGCTTAAGTGAAACAGACAAGTGTGTGACTGTCACATTAGTAGTGTGACTATACTCTGCAGTAGACAGTAATTTTGTTTGTGTCTGATATAATTTTTTTATATTGGAAGACAAGGAAATATTATACATTATACAAAGATGAACGATCGTTATTCTTTTGGTAAATAGCTACACCGCCAGCTCTTACATTACAACATGTCCATTTGAATATACAGTTGAAATTAGGTACAGGAATGTCTTCATCATTATTACTCCATATTTCTGATAAAAGAACAATATTAGAATTGCGAGCCACATTATCAATGATATCATTTTTATGGGCTCGTAAACTTTGTGTATTAATATATTGATGAACCTCTCCTAGTCTTGATAAATTTCACTAACTCTGATTCTAATGTATATAATGGATTTAATGCCAGTCTTCCAAACTCTAGTTTTAACAAAACAAGTGACGCTGGTTCTGTTTTACCATGACAAAATGTAGAATTATTATTGGTTTTAGACACAGTATATAATTTTCCTATTGTAGTTTTTCACAACTATATAATTTTATTAAACTTGTGTGTCTTAATAGTAGTATTGACCTTAATTGAATTTATATTTATAGTATAACTTTTTACGTGCGTACATAAATACACTCACACTTTTTTGAAGACCACACCTAACTTCTAACGCCTTGTATCATTTAACACGTTTGGATGATTGGTCGTAACTGGATAACCATTTAAGGTTTGTAATTTTATTTATTCCACAAAATACTTGATCTCATATTTGAGGCTGGCAGTTTCAAAATTGCATAACCGAAAAAATATTTTCAAGTACAATCATTCTATTCGTATCGATTTCATTTTCGACAGTGAACATCACGAATTAAACTTATTAAGCTGTTAAAGAATGTATAAACTTTTTTGTGTGCCAATTTTCATTAGTGAAATAACCTTTGCGTGTTTTTTTTAAATAATTTTTTTAAAGTAGTTATGCAAAACTATTTACATATTATGAACATGAAAACTACTGTCATAATCCTTTGCCCCACCTTGTAAAGTTGCGTTTCACTTCACCCAACAACAAACGTATACACAATAATAACAAGGCCAATTGGTAACAAAACTTTACAAGTTATAGAAACTAAATTTACTAAAATGAGTAAGTGCCTAATTAAAGTATACTAAACTAAACTACACGTAAACACAATGAATGCCAGCCATCCAAGACGGCGGATATTGGGTGAACAAGTTCAATTGAAATTATTATTACGTGTGTGTACTACAGGCTGGTTTGAAAACTGATCACTTCATCAGTTTGGCGATAATAAATGTTTGAGAATTTTTACACTCAAAATACATACTGTTTATATATAAAATAAACTAATGTAAAAAAACATTTTTTAAAACAAGCTTTTACTTAAATGCTCTAAAAAGAAGAAAATAAACTTTATATTCAATCAAACCCATTAATTTATTACATTAACAAATTTATATGATATTAAAGCTTGTCGCAAGATTTACTTGAGTTTATATATCTATACACAAGTTGATGACATATCTATAGAAACTATAAACTCTACGATCATGGAGCTTGGAGAAAGAAGAAACACACAATATAAAATATCTCACTAAATATTAGAAAAATTTAAAAATATGTAAGGAGTTAAGTTGTAGAAAATTATGTTTCCTACAATTCATTGCCTCATCATTTTTTTCTACAACACGAATGTGTACAGAGATATTTAGGATTTAAATTTTCAATCTTAAACCGTCAATATCTCTATAAATATTAGAGAAACAGAAAAACATGATAAGAAACTTAATTATAGTTAAAGTAATTTTCTACAACTTTACTTCTCATGGGTTTTTCGATATTTTTTAATATTAACAGAGATATACCAAATTTTTTGTTTCCCCCTCCCTCTAAACCCCCCTTTCCCCTTGTTGATTCTTATCATGCTTAAAATAAAAATGCATTGCCATCGGAACTGAACCAACATGTAAAAATTCAACTCCGTAGGACAAGAGGAGGAAGTGGTTCTAATTCAGCTTGCAAGATTTGACCCGAACATACATACATTGCAAGTTAAATAAAAGCTTGTAATATATACTGCCGTGTTTAATTAGGCAGTAAACTTCATTTACAATTTATCAATTAATATTGATGCTAATAGATTTTACCGATGAGTCTCTACTCATCCATACATAGTATAAAAGGAAGTCAGCATGTTTATCCGCGAACTTCTTCTAAACCCCGCAACGGATTTTGAAACGGTTGTCACCATCATGTAGATAATTTGTTCAGGAAGGCTTATATGTATAGCACCTAATTAAAATTTCGTAAGTGTAAGTAATACAGATATTCCGGAACCAAATCGCAAAAAAAATACTTTCATGGTTTACGTATTTAATTTTTAGTGATCTAAAATCAAAATTAAATGACTTTTCATGATGTATAGTCGTTCAATAATTACTATAGAAAATAATATTATTAATTTAGTTTTAGAAATATCAAAAACTTAGATTTAAGTTTTCACGGTTTACACTTTACTATAAAAAAAATTTTTTGGTATTGGTAGGTGTTGATAAATTCACCTAATTAGTCCATTTCCGAATATCCGCTTACCTGTAAACATGATAGCTCAAAAACGAAAAGAGATAACGCGCTGAAAGCTTTGTGAGTATTCTAAAGCTATTGAATCAACAGTTTTGAAACTTTTTTTGATAAACTGAATAACTTTGCCACATTTTACTCGTGCAACTTATTCATGCGGTTTTTTGGGAAAAGATTCGAACAAACGTTTTTTCGAAAACTGAATGAATAAGGCACAAACCAATTATAAAATTTAGAAAAATACGCGCTACTTTTCTGGTCGTTAGTAAAGTAAACATTACCAGTCGAAGTGGTCGAGCGGTCTGAGTGGTTATGCCTGCAAACTCCAGATGAATATCGGAATAGTTCCTATCATAGTCGGCAGCAGCCGTATATCCTACCAATTCCTAGTCTATACACAAAAATTCCTTCCACTCCACTCACATCCTCACATCCTCATAGGTATCACAATGGACCTTATGGTAGCCCGTCCAGGGAAGCCTCTACAATCTATCTATCTAAAGTAAACATTTCTGGTATTTATATTGAATTCAGAGCATACATAGGATATTTAAACAATTAAATCAGTTAGTAGCTATTTTAAATTGTTTTAATGTACCACCCGGTATGTGGTATATAGTTTTCTGATAAAATATTCACATGCAAAATAATTTTACAAAGCTTGATTTAATTTTAATTTGTTTGAAACAAAATTATATTTTGAAAATTATTATAAGCACGCTATTAGAAAATTATGTGTACAACCAGAAGAATAGGTACCTATACATACACTCTCCCCAACTTAACACACACTTCACAGAAGAGTTGGTTTAGTTCGCATTTCACAGTTTTACCTTTATTAGTATATGAGTGGTTCTCATTTAAGTGATTCTCAAATTAGTCCAACTCAATAAGACCATAATTGATTCATAATTATCAACAAGTTATCTTACTACAAACTCTACGTTTTCTCGAAAATTTTGTCGAACGTAATTTTAACAGGCTGGTTTGAATATTCCAAGACCGCTCGGCCTCTTTGTAAATCCTGGTATATTCAATGCTTAAAACTAATATGAAATATTAAATAAATAAAATTATTTAGAAACTTTAATAAAATGTTTATTATTTTGTCTGATCTATTAATGAATATACAAACTTCGTTTATGGATACGAAAAGTATCCTCGCGACGTATGTATTGCTCCATCAAGACAACATACTTTACGAATATTGGTCTCGAATTTTTGTGCAGGAAATTTTATGTTCTAAATCTCGTTTCGTGAATTATATATGAAAAACTGGAGAAGGCTTTTCGAATTTGGGGTAGTTGTTTATGTGTTTATATTTTTAGCGATTAGTTTACCTCGCATCATTCTGGAGTTCTTTATTTGGGCTAATGTCTTTCTGAGTTTGAGAACATCCCGTTGTTAATTTCTAGGATTATACAGTCGAATCTGGGTTAGCGAGAACGGGATAATCGAGAAAACACTAGAGTTGAGAGTCATTGTCAGGTCCCGTCATTGTAACTTTCGAAATCTTCTATGCAAGAGAGTTACAGTAACCGCAATATGAGAGAGTGGTTCTCTCCTAGACTCCTAGATTTTTCTCCTAGACTCCAAGACCTCTCTAACTGAGACAGCCGCTTTCCCTATACCTCTCTAAGCAAGATAGGTATTTTAAATTTCGTGGAATAACTACAAAATCGAATAAAAAAATGTCTTCACATATCTATCAATGTTTCCTGTATACCTCTATAAGTGAGAAAAACCGCTCCTGAACCTCTATAAGTGTGAAACCTGGTTAAGTGAAAAACCTCTATAAGCGAAAAAAAGATTCCGGGCCCTTAAATTCTCGTTTATCCAGGTTTGACTGTACTACAGGATACATGGTGTTAAAATTATCTCATGCATCTTCCTAGATCCTAAAGGTTTTGAAATAATTTGGAACATCGAATTACCTCGAACAAATTTATAAGCTATCATTGAAAACTTTTTCAATTATAATTCAAATTTTGGATATTCAATAGTATAATTAATTAGACGTGACATTTGTGTTTGTCAATATTTTCGAATCAACTATAGTAATCGTATTTGATTTCCATAGTTTTAATAATTCATTTTCCACTCGTATTAACGTAGCTATCCTTAGTATATTTGATTATTACTAATAATCTTAGTATCATTAGTAATCTAGTTATAATTTACTGTAGCTAATAATATAAACGAACACTTGAAACAAAGTGTCTCAGGAACTATGACTCACACGATTGAAAGAATTAATCCACAGGATGCTTGTGAATTTTAGTTTTTGTCTATTCTGGGCAGTGCAATACACCAAAATGTCAGATTAAATATTATTCCTTTCATTCCTTTTCCAATATACTGTTAAAATAAAATTTTAAAAAATTTCCCAAATCGTAGATCGATTGTAATCGATCGATGGTAATTATTTTAATGAGTGTTTCATATGATAAATTTCCTCTTAGATACACATATACTTAAACAATATTAACTTATACCCACGGCTTTGCTCGGGTTTTATTCTCATTCCTCCGGCTCCCGTCCTTGTAGCGAGATAAAATACATCATTTTTTAAGTCTAATCATAAGCTTTTAAGATTGTTATGAAAGTACCTGAAGCAAATCAACCAAAATTAATGGAAAAGTTCGTGTAAATCAAAATACACGAATTCTAACCACGTTAGAAGATTTTTTAAATTAATTATTAATTATTAATGAAATTATTATCAAATCAAATAATATAATAATATTAAAAAAAATATTAAAATTAAAAAAATTATTTTAATAATATTTTAATTTTTATTAATAATTATTTATTTTAGTTTAATAACACTGACGTTGCCAAACCTACTGTGACAATCTAAAATAAAAGTAGCTTTACTACCATTTTTCGATCTATAAATTTAATTTTCTCAGACACCAAAAACAGGATTGTTTTGAAATTTGGTCCAGGTATTAATAAGACTTTGATAATTATTATGACAGTTTTTCATAAACCTGACATTTCTGGTGGTCGATAAATTTTTGTATTAATGCTTTTACCGCTATAAAAAAATCTCTACAAAATAGTAACTTTAACATTTTTTTACTCAAAAACTAAAAACAAGATCAAGTTCAAACTTTGACAGGATATTCTTTATTATTGAAATAACAAGCTGTCAAATTTTGAAGAACCTATCATTAAATTGAATTTTCTTAAACAAGAAAAATTGTTTCATAAAAATCGGTGCAGAAGTTTTTTCGTAATGCTCGAACAAACAAACAGACAATTACAGTTTGATAATAGTAGAGAAGATCAACGTAGAATCTTAAATGTATTATACACCCTGTGATAATGTTATTAAATTCCTTAAGGAAATTGAATTGAATATAAAATTACAAAAATTGCCCCCATTCCTAAATCAATTATTTGTATTGTATAAATAAGTTTTTCAACTCACAGAGTGAATCAGACATAAGAGATCATTGAATCAAAAAATAATTTATAACTATAAGAAAATATACCGAACGTGACATCGATTACAACAGAACACTTACTTTTCGCTAAAATTTTTAATTTGGCTAAAAAAACAACTCTGATTTTACAGAAGAATTGAATAAATGCTATTGGTAAAAATACGAATAAAGCTTTTTGATGTGAAAACATCTATAACGAGACTATTTTATATGGGGGTTAAATGAAATTTCAGATAATTCAATTTCACGTTTTTTTGTAACGATAGACTATGTGACGTCGGAAATCATAAGCATTGCTAGAATCAAAGTCATTTGTATTGGACATAATATGCGCGTAAGGGGAACTTATTTAAAAGTAGAAGGGCAACTTATTTAAGGACGTCCAGCACTGTGTTATGTAATCAGCACAACAAACCGGTTTGATGCACAAATAAATAAACACACATACACAACACATAGACAAATACCCAGTTCACATGTACAAAATAATGTTGATTTGAAGAAAATAAATAAATTTAAACTTTTATATTTCGAAAACAAAACGGTGACACACAATTAAAAAAAAAAAATTTATTTAATAAATATTTAGCTTTACTCTCCTAGTTTTTTTTTTAAATTCTGTCGATTATTTTTTCTAATACAACAGATAATAGTTGGACGAGTATGAAGTTTTACAAGCTTCTAATGAGAGAGAGTGAAAGAGAATGATAACTTTGATATTAATTATCTCGCGTTCTAAACGGTCAAAAATTCTGAAACTTCGGGATTTATTAGAAAACATTATTTTTAGCTTGTGAAAAAAAATGAGCAAAATCTGTCGAAAAGTGGTAGTATGCTGGTACAATATTTTAATCATATATTTAATTCTTAGTATTAAATATATGTTTCCTCCCCTTCATTTTCAAAATAGACTGACCCACTCAAACTGTGACGATATTCGTGGGTTCTTTACAAATGAACTTAACTCTATAATATGAGATATCAATCATGTTTGTCAACCTATTCACATTGCTTGACCAATCACATAGCTCACAAAAAATTTGACATTAACGTGTATGTTTTCACAACATGCATCAGACTCAAAACTTTTGACGTGAATACGTCCTAGTTTACTTCCATATTTGAATTCAAAAAACTGATGATAACAAAATCGGGGAATACAGTTTGGTGCGACATTTCTATCATCTACATCCAAATTACACCACTCGATAGCTAACGAAAAAAGAATTCGTTACGTTGAGCCATTTTGAGATCGTTTCGTTGCGTCACATAATTTCCGTTTAGTATAACTTTAAACTCGGAAAAGCTAGTACGTTCGTTTGAGTTTCAATCGTCAGCTCTCGTCAAGATCTATTGATTCCGTCTAAAACATGAGTGTGAATTAGTTAAAGAGAATGTATATGGTGTTAAAGTATAGAATTAAAATAAATAATGAAATGTCGGCCTATAGGCGCCGAAAAGCCATATCAATGCTGTTGCTGTTGAATCCCGTTATCGGCAGTTTGTCAATTATTAAGAAAAAAAAAGGGGCGGTTAATTGACTAAACTGTCGACGTATGGACAAGAACGAAGTAACCGGCTATGTTTGAGAAGGTTTTCTGTACTTTCCTTCATGAACTCCAGATGAATATCGGCATAGTTCCTATCATAGTCGGCTGCAGCCGCATATCCTACCAATTCCTAGTCTATACAAAAAAGTTCCTTCCACTGCACTCACATCCTCACATCCTTAGGCATCGCAATGGATCTTATGGTCGAAGTTTAGCCCGTCCAGTGCAGCCTCTACAATCTATCGATCTAAACTATACTGTTGCAAAGGGCTTCTGAAGAGCAATCCTGTGGTACCCCGTTACGTTGTCCGTTACGCATTCACGTAAAACACACGGCCGTGGCCACGACACAGCGACACATCGATTTTTTTAGACACACGTCTGATACATTCTGTACATTGAAACATATATATATATATAACAATATACAGTAATCCATACTAGTAATGAATGTTTTTACTAATTATTTTTTAATTGTTTCAATTTACATTTTATTTACTAAAATAATATTCTTAAAATTTAATTAAGATTTGGTTATAAGATATATTATACATCATTATGTTATTTTGTTTGATATACTTGATAATAAAATAATCATCGAAAATATATTCTTCAAGAGAATCCAGAACAAATAAATGTAGACAGTATTATCAAAATGAAAATTATTATCTGTATTATTTTAAATAAACGGTTTGAAGTACATAGTTACTTAATTATTATTCTAAGAATTAATTAATTTTAATATTTTTAACTTTAATTTATAAGAACACTTTGTATATTTCTAAATTATTTTTCATCTAGAAAATTTCTTTACGGGTGATTTCTTTAAGGATTCTCTAAGATATAGTTCGTTTATAAAATTCTTCAATATCTTATATAAGTACATTCATAAAAGCCCACAATAAAGTTTATTAGGTATTAATAGGTAATAAAGTTTATTAGGTAATAAAGGTGTCGTCGATAAAAATTAAATTTACCCGAAAATCTCTTTATTAATATTGCTATTTTCTATTGCATAGTTTTTTTTTATTCGTCTTATTTTAACCTAACCGAAAATTATCAAAATATGTCGACACTCACGAGTTTTTCCATAAGAGCAATGCATTAAAACTCGAACCCTAATATTAAATAATTAATTAAGGCCCACGCAACCCCCCTCGTCTGGAACTTTTATAATTGATTTTTATGCACTTCAACTACATGTAAAAAAAATGAAGCCTTTATCTTTTTGAAGCTCCAGTGCTCATACATCTTTAATATCTTCAACTGTAATAGATAATTTAAGAATGTTAATTACATCTGTTATTTTGATACAGGTGTTCATAAAATGATCCAATTTCTTAATTTCCCCATATTCGCCCATTCATTATTCTAAAGGAGCTTTTCAAGTTCGTCAATGGACAAAAACAGTCAATTGGTTTCCCCGTCATAGGAGAAAACTACAATTTTTAAACTGTAAGAAATTATTTAAAAAAATTTAAAAACAAAAAAGTCTTCGCTATTTTCTGAAGACAAAACATTCTCTGAAAAATTTAGAATCAGACTAGTTTGGCGATAATTTCAGCTCAAATATTTGTAATTACTCTCGATAACAAAATCATGTATGTACATAGTATCGTTATACACTTCTTATTTTTATACATCTGTGCACGTATGTTAAAATTAAAATAAAAAGTTCACGTATTCATAACGATCTCAGTATATACAAGGTATTTAAGCAATTAAATCAATTAGTTGGTATTTTTATTTGTTTTATTTATTAGTTTTTAAGATCCGAAAAAGTTAAATTATCTAATAAAACCTATTTTGACAAATTGGAAACCTGACTTCAAAAATCAAATATTCTATAACAAAAAATGCACTAAAAGTAAAAAAATAATTGCATATTCTTGTGCCAATTTTAGTTGACCTAAGCAAAAATTTTTAAATATATATGTACAATTATTGTTATTTTTGGAGGCGGTGTCAGCATACAGAAATTCACACTTTTGGACACTGACTCCAAAAATAACATATTTAAAAATTTTTGCTTAGGTGAACTAAAATTGGCACAAGAATATGCAATTATTTTTTTACTTTTTTGTCCATTTTTTGTTATAGAATACTTGATTTTTGAAGTCGGGTTTCCATTTTGTCAAAATAAGTTTTATTTCTCGCTTTTTAGTGACTTTGATGTTCTATAACTGATTTTATTTGTCTACATATGGGTAGACCTACTAAACGACCTACTAATTTTTAGTGCATTTTTTTATAACACATTTTTTTTTACCCGTTTTTTTTTTTTTTTTAATTTTTAGTGCATTTTTTCATAACAGATTTTCAGTTTTTTTTTTTTTGTAAAAATTTTCGGTTTTTAAAAGTCGGTTTTTAAAAAAAATTATTTTTTTCATTCATTATTTTCCCATTATGAATGAGTATACCCTTTAAAAAAAAAATTTCGCAGAATTCGGTTATGACATAAAATGAGGATTTTCCTCGATTTCCCGGGGATCCCCTCATCAGAATGCGGTTTGGTGCCAATGGGACCAATGGAAAACCAAACCCTTTAGAACAAAAAAATTCAAAATCGGTTCATAAATGACGGAGTTCTGAGGTGACACACATTACAAAAAAAAAAAAAAATACAGACGAATTGAGAACCATCCTCCTTTTTGAAGTCGGGTTAAAAATAAGGTTTTTATCATCCTTAGAGGAAAGTATTAGTTATATCGATAGAATAAAGTTATTATATTTCCATATACCTTATAACCTTACTAGAGTATAACCTTATTAGTTGCATGTTTAAAATTCATGTTACAAACTATACGTCAGAAGCGGCTCATAGCAACCACCTAGAAAAAGAAAAGTTACACCAACAACCTTCGACAAATAACATTAGTTATGTCTTTAAAAGCATATAACGATAGGTAATTATCTTAAAAGTTAATTACTTGAATTTTGGTATTCGCGATATAATCTTTTGCGGTTATTCGGTTATTTAAACGTACATTAATGTGTACGGACGATATAATGTAATAAAGATAAGATTATTTGTCTGCTTTTACTAGAAGAGCACAACTTTTAAATTTGTTTTTTTTTTATAAATTAGAAATAATTGTATCAACAAGAAAATAAGAAAATATTCTCGTTTTTTTTTCGAAACTATATTCATAGATAACAAAAAATATGTTTACGAATTTTTTATTATGGATTTTAGTCAAGTAGCGATCCAATTAATATAATATTTACATATTGAAATGTAATCTAATTGGACAAAACGATTCGAAGAGTTTCTAGAATGACTCTTTCTACCATATTGATAAAAATCAGAGATGCCTTAAATGTCCTACACAAGAGTTAATTATTTTATTCATAACTGAATACAAATTTTTTGCTTAGACATTTATTATCATATTATCATATTGCTAACTTTGCACACCCCCTTTTTCCATCACTGTGGATCAATTTTTTTCAACCTCCATCAATTTAGATGAAAATTGTTATGCTTGTTAAGGTAGTAGAAGACCATTCGACTGTGCTCGGTTAAAACTCAATAGAATGCAGTTGAGAAGGGTGTTGGGGCTCTTGAAAGGACACTGTCGATTGAACTACCACCTTCATAACTTGGGGATCTCTGATGATTCCACTTGTAGGGTCTATATGGAGGACTATGAAACCTCCATACATGTTATATGCACCTGCAGAAACCTGCAACGTGTCAGGTATAGAATGTTTGTATCTGAAACAACTTTGGATCCATCAATCCTGGGAGCAATCCTGGCGGATAAATTGTGGACCTTCTGTGTGGCGTCTGGCCTCGATAGAATCCTATAGCTTCATCTGCTGTAAATAGCACCTCTTTCCCGGAGACGCTTAGGGTGTCAGGTTGTTCTCAAGGAGGGCACAAAGGACCCTTTGGTCTATGATTTTTTCAGACTTGATTACAATAGTTTATTTTTCTAAATATAATATTAGTAATAATAAATTAAAAAAGATATCACTACTTTTATCTGTCTATTTTTTTGACAGTCGATTGACAAGGATTAACGTTGATAGGTTGAGATTTTTATGATACCAGTAACTTTGTTATTCATTTGGAAAACAAAATATAAATTTATATTTTTAAAGGCTGTTTACATTTAGACTGAGTTATTGATTGTGTTCAATAGAAAAGTAAATTGTTAGTGGTATCATCACTAAATCTTATTTTTGACTAATAAGTTTAATTACTCATTTCAAAAATGCAATTTAAGCCCCGTCTTAAACTGGAGCCTAGGTTTAACCAAATGTTTTTGATATCTTCACTTGTATTATGCTTCCAAGAGCATATCAGAATATTGACGATTCCGATTTTGAAGAAAATGTAATACTTCTAACAAATAGAGTCTATATTGAAACATCATGTATAGAGAAAATTTGGTGGAACTGCCATACAGCTTCTATATACAATCAGTATAAAAAATGGTAATGTGGTAGGTTCACACTTGTTTTAAACACTGTTAAACAATCGAGGATCGCACTTATTGTTACGAATAAAAAATTAAAAATTATAAACAATTTGAGTATCAATGATAAGCTCAATGCTTATTTGATGTCGATTTTCAAAAAAACACGGAGTGTGTGTATGTAAAATAACAATTAGGTCTTAAAAGCTTTTGGTAAGACACTTTCGCTCAAAAACTATTCCCCAACTAATTATACAAAACCTAACTAAGAATTTTGAATGTTTGCTAACATGTAAAATTATTTTTTATTTTATTTATTTTTTAATTAAAATACTCATATGAAAAAATTAACTCGTCAACCAGGAATCGAACCTCGGGGCTCTGAATATCTAGTCCAGTATGCTTCCGCTACACCAAAGACGACTGTGACGTATCAGCCAACTTTTTTTGACTAAGAGCAAATATCCGATAAAAACCTAATATTCATTTTGGAACTCGAAAACATTACCTATATATATACGAGTATATACATACTCAAGTGCTGTGTATTTTGAAGTAAAAATAAAAATATTGATTATAACGGACCCAGACAACAATTACGTTCGTTCTATATTGTATAATTTATGAGTTATAAATATTACATATATATCAATCATGCCATTATCTGAGTAATAATACTCCAAAAACTAACTGCCTTTACATATTATCTATCCTCTAAACAAAACTTTTATTGATTTCTGTGATTAAACTATATATAGAGTGCTTCTAATAGTAATAAAAATAATAATATTCCCTAATAGTCTAAGAGTCGAACAGAGATCGGCCTTCACCCATCTGTTAACCGGATGGAACATAATAAGTTTCAATAATAAGCGCATACGCTTAAAATTCCGTGCCTATCAAAATGTTGTCATGGCTATTTTTAATTAAACTAATTTTAATTAATTTTTTTTCTGTCCTTCACCAACTTGTTAACTAGGCTAATTTTTTTTAGCTGATAGTTTATAACATAGAGAATATGCCTGGGTAGTAGTGTCTACTCATTCCCGGTCATGACTGGCAAGCAGGTATGAACAGGTAAGTAAATATAGGTAACTACACTGATATGATATACCATACACCTCAAAGTTCAACAAAATTTTAATAGGAACACAGCACTAATCGTATGTGTTGCATCATACAAGTTTTAACATTAGAGACTGCACTGTTTCAAAGTTTGCATGCTTTAAAATATTCAGCAGTTTTTTTTTCAGGTACATCTTTATTTAATTGTTGGTGCGAGATATGTGAGTAATAAATATTGCAAACATCCATTAAGTTCTACAACAATAATCCCACAAATACATCCATATTTATTCTTCTCGATGGTTGTGATTATAATTATAAGTATATAAAGGATGTCCCTAAAAAAAACCAAACAAGAATATTCATCGAAACATGAACGAAAGTTTATCATATCAGAATATTGTGAGTTTCCAAGATAAAACCTAAATAATTGAAGAAAGCATTCACGTTTTTGAATATGATATCAAGTGCTTCGAGATACTTTTTGTCAAATAATAACAGCTTTTTTAACGACACCCAGTATAAAATAATTTTTCATTCATTTTTAAATTCAGCTTTTTCCAATTCAAAAAAAACAATAATATTCATCATAGTATAATATCAATATAAATAAAATAGTAGGATTATGCATAGAAATTAATGTACGAGGTGGTCTCTTTTGGTAGGTTCATTTTCATATGGATGCCTCTGGTGAATAAGAAACATTCTAATTAGATGTATACGATGATTCAACCACTTTATTTCGAGCTTTTTAGAGTGTATGTATAGTTTTTGATGTGAAACATTTATTGTGGCGTGTTAGATCGACTGTTGGCCTAGCGATGTTTTTTCGTCACGCAATCAACAAGTTGTACATAGGTGATATTACATATAATTATATATAATATAATTACATATATAATATAATATTACATATAATTAGATATTACATAACAAATAAATTATAACAAGATGTTCATAGATGGCAGCGTATACAGGTTCACATACTCATTCATAGGTGGCAATGCATATACAAAATAGTTAATAATAATAATAATAGTTAGTAATAGTTAAGAAAGAATTGAGCCATCTCAATTTTTAAGAAATTTTTTAATTTTTTGGTATTAATTAAATATGTATTTTTTAAATAAAGGATAATTTTTTTCTTTAAAAAAATCTGAAAATTTTATTTTTGATTATGCCATATTTTTCTATTATGCCCTATTTATTCCATATTTAATAAACCATCCTTTCATGCATATTTTCTATACAAAATAGTTTCGATGTTTCACTGCCAGGTGTCGCCGCGACCTCTGACGTTTTTTTTCCGTAAAATAAGCTTAGGAAGAGGTTATTAAGGACGTTAGGGAGAGATAAAATCGGAGACAAAAGTACTCTACATAAGAAGTTTTTCTTAACAACCATTGTGTGAATGTTAATAAAACTGTGCGAAATTATTTCTAACGAATCTCCATGAGAAGACATGTAAATTACAGTTTTTTTTTAAATTTTTAAATTGCAATACAAAGCTTACTAAAGCGTAGGAACATGCTGCTAAAGTTTCGTTCGTTTCGTAGTATTATCGATATATCTCCCTAATATCCTAAAGGTTTTATATGTACTTCGGAAACACTCAATATATTTATGAAACAATAAAAGTACGAAATTAGTCAATTACCTCATACAAAAATAAAAATTACGTAGTGAATTTTTCAGGTTTTGCTAAAATAAAAAATCCAGGTTTTGCTAAAATAAAGTACTATCTCTGAGTTTAGAGGAACTGACACAATATGAAGATTTGTTCAGGTTTCAAATGTTTAAAGCACTCATCACGAAATATAAGTCTACAAATTTAGACAGTTTGTAGTTGAACTAATTTTATGTTCCAACTGTAATCCCATGTATAAAATCAATCATCCGAAATAGATGGATTAAGCTACCCAACCAACATGGGTCAATACATTTAGTTGACCGCGAAATATGTGCAAAAATAACAATATATGCATAGATAAAATACGATAAATTTTATTATATAATCTATACATATATATACATATTGAATTTATATTTCTACCCAATTGATTTTGTTAGAAACATTCAAAGAACTACTGACTCCTAAAGTGGCGTTTAATTTTCAAATTTTTGTCTATTTATAATTTGCGTCCAATGCTTTGGTTATCGAAAAATGGTTATATTAACAGTTTTTTATGATAACTATACTAATTAGTTAATTAGTAATTAAATTAATTATTAATTAACTATTTATTTTACCAAAAGCTACAAAAGTAGTGCTCAATTTTGAAAATTTGTTAGTTGATTTATACCTTCTTTTTTTGGTTTTTAGGAAAATGTTTCTAACAAAAGTTGTAAGTAAATTTATAATGAACAAGTTTTATCAAACTTAATTATTCGAAAATCAAACGAACAAGGCAAAAATCAATTATAAAATTTTGAAAAATGAGCGCTAATTATGTGGCTATAAATACAATTTTTATTTCTTCACCAAAATTTGAAAAATTTTATTACATCTAGGTAACGAAATATTACTTAAACTGAATAAATAGCCAAACGACCTAATAACCAACAAAGTATATCGTGAAATTTAATCCAAATTGTCATTTCCGATATTTAGAGATAAAAAAATTAAATTTAAATCTATAAAGTATATAGATTAAAATTTATGAATGATACTTTTTCCATTTCCCTTACCCATCCTAATATTTTCTTTCAAAAACCGTAAGAGGCCGAACAAAACTTATAGGTTAGTTTCTTGTTACAATCGTTTTCTGACGAATCCATTTACTGATGATTTGAACAATTTTAATCTATACTTATGTATTATTATTTGGCTTAAGTATAGATTAAAATTGTTCAAATCATCAGTAAATGGATTCGTTGAACCGATTTTTCGCTTCATTTTCAAAATTTGTAAGCTGTTGAAGTCGGGAAATTTTTGACTCCTAAACACTTTGTATCCATCCATTGAGACTTTGAATCAAAGGGATACTAAAATTACTTTTAAAAAAGGATAAGTGCCTAGGACCTTGTAGATAAAGATACCAATACAAATAATTAAATTTAATGAACATAAAGAGAATTCAAAGCATAAACCTGTGACTTTCTCGACGAACTTAAGCAACTACAAGCTGTGACCGCTAGTTATGTATTATACTGTTTTTAAGCTGAATTTATAAATTAAATATTTTCTGCGAGCTTTGTACAGTTTTTAAAATCTGTAAAAATTTAGCACTATGTCTTAACCAAGAATGTTTTTTAAATCATTTATTTTCTCTTGTGAAATACAACATATGGTCGGTCACTCTAATCGTACACAACAATGTATGGAATTTGCTTTAGAAGTAATATTTTGATAGAAAATAGAAAAAAGCTTTTGTATGTTGTATTATTGTTGTTGTTGTTCTTGCAATCATAAGTGACATTATCCTGATTCAATCGAATCACAGGATTTGTTAAGTATATATGTTATTTTATGAGTGACTGTTTTTTTTTTCACACAGTTGTATTATAAATCTGTTTAAAGCTGATTCAGAATAATAAAATACTGTAAGCATATTGTATAATGGGCTTTATTTATATGTGTGTAGATGGGACTTATAGAGCTTTCTTTGTTTTTAAAATTTAGTTTTCAACACATCATGTTTTTAGTTTTCTAGACAGCAATTTTAAGTCAAATACAGGTTGTTATATTAATAGTATTTCATACAGTTTTAAAATACTTTTGGAAATATTTTCCTTTATCTTTTCCTTATCAAGTTTTCATCTGAAATGAAATGAAATCAGATGAAATTTCCATCTAAAACAATGAAAATTTATTAACAATAAATATCCCCGACGACATATTGAGTGCATACGAATATTACCGACATATTACGCGACGTCAAACGATATGTTATACGCTTGTATGTCACTGATATAAACGTCACTGTAAAAAACTTATTAACGATAACTCAATTGACCAACGTCTCGGTATTTTACTGAATCTTCTTTAGCCTAGGGTCTCTACAATTAATTTACAAATGTAATTTTACATTAACTTTCGCATTATTAATATTACATTTTGTAATTTTTTTGTAGAGACCCTGAAGAAACTCCACTAAAGTATCGAAACGTTGGTCAAATAAGCATTTTTGGTCATTTTTTCCTTGAACTTAATTTATTAATCGTATGTTTTGTAGAAAATTGTTTATAACATTAATATATTTGACGAATCATTGTAAACAACCGGCCAAGCGAACTGTAGTATGTCGTAATACATACTCACATAATAATAGACTTAGATGCATGTCATGTTTCAGAACTGAATCCATAATAAAAATAAAATTAAAAATTGTTTTTTAAAGAAAGATGTTTACTTGCCAAGACGACACCTCGGGTGGATGCAGAAAACATGCAAAACACCCTGTCTACTAATACGAAATATACAACGTAAAACATAACGCTGATAAAATAATACTTTGAAATATATAAATCTTATGGATTCTGTAATTCAATGATAAAAGCTATTGCCTTGAATTGTACCATATGATAGGCGTAAATATCTTTTTTTTACTTTTATTTATAACAGTTAGTAAGGTTTCTCAAAAAAATTTATTCTGAAAGGCAGTAAAAACACCGTACTTGACGTTATTGTCATTCAAAATAAATAATAGTTTAAAAAAACTAAAAAAACACGATTTTATAGAAAATCCAACTAAAAAATAGAAAATAAAATTTAATAAATTTGGATTAAGAAAAGTGTAAATAAGAAACAAATGTATATTAATGGAAAAAAGCTTGGGGTGCATAGTGTCAATAGTTATTCCATTAATATACATTTGTTTCTTATTTACACTTTTCTTAATCCAGATTTATTAAATTTTATTTTCTATTTTTTAGTTGAATTTTCCATAAAAGCGTGTTCTTTAGTTTTTTAAACTATAATTTTTTAAACTATTATTTATTTTTTCAATACTATTCAATAAGTATTTTTAATCAGAGACTTTTCAAAAGTTTCACTTCTACCGTATGTGACTTGCACACACACTTATTTTTTTTTTAAGTCAGTAACTTATCTGGGAAATTGATAAATCCTGGCTAATCTAATCAGGATAATCGGATATTTTAATCGAATTATTGCATTGTCATCGGTCTGTGACAGGTGTGCAAAATTTGAATTAAATCTGATCGTTCAAAGTAGGAGAAAATCGAGCCCAAAAGGGTCGGTTACATACATACATACATACAAACATACATACAGGTGAAACTAATAAAAACCGTATAAAAACAATATACTTACGTAACTTTCGTAATGGTGAGTATATATTTTGTTTATTTAGATGTCACTATTCTATGTGCAAAAACTCTGAAGTATTGTTAGTTTTTGTTAAGATAATTCTCAATTGGTACAATAAAATATTTCAATTTTAATATAAAACTAAATCCGAGCCATTCAGGAATAATTAAAAATTAAAAAAAAAAAACTATAAATTAAAAGCTATTGCAGAACATAATTAATAGATGTATGAATGAACATTTTACAAGGAAAATGCATTTATTTGTTTCAAAAATATTCTGATGAAAATGCAATTTAGTTCATTCAAACTTTTGCTATTTAAACACTTCCATAAGTTATATTCAACTTATATATAGAATACCTTGGAGATTATCATAACTTTAACATTGTCTCACTGTGACCATTTATCTTTGATGGGTATTTTGAAAATACCTTTTAATTTAAATTATTCACCTGAATATATTTAGTTGTAATAACAGGATACTTCTTCCACAACTGCGCTCATTATGTAAGCAAATAAAAGATTGTCTTTGGTGACACTTTTTAACTTTACTCTTAAATAAAAGTATTTCAGTGTTTCTAAACATACCACAAATGTCACAAAACGTTTTCATAAACCAGCCCTATGTAGGTAATCAGGATGATACATAAAGCTTATCAAACCTCCCAAAAGTGCAAAACACTTTATGGTATCAGACATTCAGGGGGCTGGCCAAACAACAAGTAAATTAAGTGTTAAATCAGGATAGATAGATAGATAGATTGTAGAGGCTACCCTGGACGGGCTACGCTTCGACCATAAGGTCCATTGTGATGCCTAAGGATGTGAGGATGTGAGTGGATTGGAAGGAATTTTTGTGTATAGACTAGGAATTGGTAGGATATGCGGCTGCAGCCGACTATAATAGGAACTATGCCGATATTCATCTGGAGTTCGTGAAAGAAACTGCAGAAAACCTTCTCAAGGATAGCCAGTTACTTCGTTCTTGTCCATATGCCGACAGTTTAGTCAATTAACCGCTCCTTTTTTTCCTAATAATTGACAAACTGCCGTTGTCGGGATTCAAACCCATAACTTCCCAGTTTTCAAGTAGACATACTGCGCAGACAAAACGCCTTAGACCGCTCGGCCACTTGGACTGGTTTGGTAAAATCAGGAAGAGTTGAGGAGCTTTTCAACAATTTCAAAAAACTGCCATAACAATATTTCGATTTTGTGAGTGTGTCCAAGAAAATAGAACTGTACAATACACTGTAAAAAATAAAATATTGGGCCCAACTACGCCAGATAATTGGCCGATACTACCTCCAGGACCCCTTTTGTCAAAACAAATAAATTTTGTTAAATTGTGTATTTATACTTAATATATAAACAGTTTTAAACTATTATGAAAATATTATTAATCGGTATAAATCGCTTGTTGTGCATTCTCGCTTGTGACATATTATATTGTGATAGATATATCAAAGCATCATCGCATGTAGTTATGATTTTGTGGTAAATTTAAAAGGTGAATGTGCAAACACCATGTGAAGTGCAAACACCATGTATTCAGAGTTTATACTAAAACTGAATTCTGTAAACAAATTATAAATTTGCGTCAAACTTAGTACGCACAGTTCAGAGTGTTTCACCGTAAAAATATCTGCCGCTTAGTTAAATGAATTACATTTATTTTCAATTAACTTAATTTTTTTATGTATAATGCAAGAATTTAGTCGGCTGTAAAATAAAAATATCCCAAATTAAGCCTTTTATATCGAATGGATTTCTTAGATTAGATAAACAGATACTTTATACTTTTAGATAAACAGATAGATTATTCTAAAAATATGAAACAAAGAATTTTTAAGTACCTTGTAGAAAATCACAAAATGATGTTTTCAAACAAATTTTCCGGAAATAGATCAAAAGTAAATGGTACATAGTAGAAGCTTTCTATAACTCTCTAACGTTACGGCTTTAAATTATAAAATTCATTAAAAAATTTAATGACTCCTAGGTCATGTAAATTTTTGCGAACTTATCTAAATCTGTTTTTGTGCTGTTCTGAATTACGAACTGCTTAGTTAACTACGAAGTTGTTTACAGTTTTTCACCCCCGACGCAGAAATTGGAGTGTTATAAGTTTGAAGCCTAAGTGTGCCTGTCTCCCTGTCTGTGGCATTGTAGCTCTTAAACGAGTGGACCGATTTGCAGGCTTTTTTTTTATTTAATAGTTGGTTTCCTTGCAATGGTTCTAGGCTATGATTGATAAAAAACTATTCAGTCGTTTGAAGATTATCAGCTCTTTTCCTAGATGATTTATAGCCATGTTATAAACATTATCATTTATATAAATTTAGTAGAGGTAATAGGAAGTTCCTATTATGTTTCATATTATTGCGTTGATGTTTTACAAATTTTTAATTTTACTTGTAAATGTATCGACAAATAATCTATTTCATATTTCTATCAAATTATAATAACCGAATTCCATTCAAATTCCATCTATAGCAACAACAATATGATCATACAGGAGTATAACGTGATGATTTTATTATATGTACGCATTCAATTATGTATATCTGTTCGTACAAGCTATCGAATTGATACTTGAAGAAAGGCGCACAAAACTTTACAAACACAAAATATATGGAATAATATTTTACTAAATTATTTAAGAACAAAATACGACACACTTACGTTTAATTTAGTTTGTATGACTACGTTCGTTCGTAACGTTGTTCGTCTACTAATATTTTACAATATAACACAAAGTAAATCTTACTTAATATATAATTTACACTCTTTGAAATAAGAATTATTATTCATTTACAACGAGAGTAAAGAACATAAGAATTAAAAATAAAATGGAATAATATTCTGTGAAACATTTCATTATAATATACCAGGTGTCTCCTCAAACATGCTATAGCAGGTCTGTTTAACCTTTCAGCGTATACTTTCTGTATACGAAGGATCACGTTCGTTAAAAGGCAAACAATGGGCAGGAATAAAAGGGGGCTTATAGTGGAAAGGACACTTAAAGACTTAAATGTCTCTCTTATAATATTAGTAAACTGAAAAAATTGATCATTAGTAGGTTTTAGCGGCTGTCCTGGACAGGACAAACTTAGACCATAAGGTCCATTGCGATACTTAGAGATGTGAGTGGAGGACAAGAAATTTGTGTGTAGATTAGGAATTGGTAGTTTGTACGGCTGAAGCCGACATTGATAGGGAGTATGCCGATATTCACCTGGAGTTCGTGAAGGAAACTGCAGAAAATCTTCACAAGCATAGCCGGTAACTTCGTTCTTGGGTTACTTGGCGTTCTTCGTTCTTCGGTTACTTCTTCGTACTTTGCCAGTCAAAAATTATCGTGATCTATCAATAGGCAGGGGGAAATAAGAATCGTTTATATAATCACTGTTTTTGAGAAAATTGTCCAAAACCAAAAAAACGCTTAGCCTAAAATGTCACTTTCGGTTTGTTGATTTCAATCTAAATTAGGATTTTGCATCCTCTACTGCTATTATACCACTACTGCAATTATATCTAAATTGTGTACCGCTAGTTTAAAATTTTATACTTCCCTCCCTAGTTTACTACCCTTTCTACCATAATGAGAGTCACGACATGTACGTGTAACTCTAGGTCCTTCTCCTTCAGGGTACAAGGTTTAAAAGAAGTCGTGAAGTTCTCGAAAATGAAGAATCATTTTCGAAAGGAGTATGAGAATCGTATATTTTTATTCTTTCCAAAATCTGTGAAGGTTGCCTGAAATTGTTAAAAGTATTTTAAAAAAAAGAAAGCTTCATTTCTTTAATTAATTAAAACTTAATAAATTAATACCATTTTCTAACGCACAAGTTTCGAGTTGTTTATGTTCATCAGTTCTGTACTGTTGAACGTTGGAGTCGGTTTAATCTGAAACACCCTGAATATTCCTTGAAGATGTAGTATATTTCATATAAAATTCTGTATTGTGTCTTATACATAGGGTTCTTGTTGGTTAAGCATTAAAACTTAATGCGTAATAAGTATGCATAAATGTGAAAGGCAGGTTAGTTAGAGTCAAGAACGTGATGAATGACATGCAGAATTATAAGACAACTTAACACCTCTAAAAAATGGATGCTTTGTATACAGAATTATATTGTGTTTCAGTATCTATTCATTACAATTAATTAGTGATGATTAAACATTGTATTTTGTACAGCGTTGAATTCCCGGATATTTATAATATACAGAGAGTTCGGTAAAAATATTGCAAGAAAATCAGTGCCCTTTCATACTTATGTCTTCGTAACCATCATACTTATCGTCATTTTAACTGTAATGGGAATTCACATTGATATAGTATTGTGACGTTTAAGTGTCATTAGTAATTGACTTAAAAGTAATACTGTCAATGATATGGAAATATCGATTCATCACTCTCATTATCTGTGGTGTAATGTTTAGAGCGCTGGACGCCATATCCAGAAGTTCAGGGTCTAACGAATGAGTTAATTTTTGCATGTTAATATTAAAAAAGGATACAAATCATTAAGATAAGAAAAACAGTAAATAATAATAATAATAATCTTTATTCTGTAAAAATTGAGTACATAGTACATAGAATGTGTCAAGACTACTAGTAGCCCAATATATAATAATATAGTACTAATCTTATTCTTTTGTAGGTCAAGAATGTTTTGTAGGTCAGGAAAACTGACTAATGGATATTCTAAAAGGGATTTTACAGCTGAATTAAGTCAAATTAAAAAAAATTACTTTTTGCCTAGCTTCCGAAGAACTGGATTATAATTGAAAAAATAGCGGCTTAAATCAAGCTACATGTCAATAATTAGAAATAATTTTTCATAAAAAAAGATGAATTTAATCAACAATATAATAATTTTTTGTTTATTTTATTAACGTATATAATGTAACTATCATAGTTGAGCCTGACTATTCCTGTTTCTATTTATTGCCACCAGATATCATAGTTATAAGAAACAAACACCAATAAGTTTCACATTTGATTAACATACATAGTCAAACCATAGTAATGAACATTTATCTATCTCCCGTGAAATGAATTATATTACTTTATTCATTAAATTATTTACGTACATCCCTGAGGTAATATTAGAGCTATGTACAATTTGGGAGTATAATTTTTGTAAGAAGATACATACATTTAATGTCCATCTATACTAAAATAACAACAAAAATGAATTACTCTCTTTATTAAACATGCGGATCGTATTAAACCGTATTTATAATTTTTTGTCTAATTAATTTAGCATATATATTCTCATTTACTTTTTGCTAAAAGTGTACCATCAGCTCCAAAAGTGGCATTCTTTTTCAAAAATTTGCAGTTGATTGATCGCGAATCTCTTCTCTTTTTGAAAAAAATGTTTCGAATAAAAGTTATAAAAAAAACTAACAACTTTTGTTCTGAACATATTTTTGAAAATTGATGGTTTCGACGGAAAACAACTGAGCAGATCATAGCTAGTACAATTATTTAGCATGTGTCAAATTGTCAGTTTAGGAGGTTTTGTTTTGATTTCAGGGGCTTTTGAAGTCACTCAAACAAACATTCTATTGCTTGATAAGCCACTATTTGTGTTCATGCGCCATAGTGAATATTGATGACAAGTGATGCTTACATATACTTATAATGAATGCCAAAACTAACAATATTTTCAAGAGAAACGTAAGCGTTCATAAGCCAAAACGAACGCCAATAAATTGCGCTTATAAGCGTGTAAGCGCCCAAAACGAATACAACCTATTGTATGTTCATACAAATAATTATTTCTTAAAATCACACTGGCTATCATTTGAAAAAGTCTATGATGCATGTTGTAATATTTAGACTTTGTTCACGTAGTGTAATTTCATTGCTTTTATCTTCATATTATAAATCTTGTCCGCATTTTTTTTTCATAAACTATTAACGATAATTACTTCTTATTCATCACTCAAGGATTATCGTTATATAATTAGAGATCAATTATTTTCATCTCTATATGCTGCATCTCTAACTTAAAGGATTATAAATGGCTAAAAAGAAAAAAATTAATAGAGTAAATTCAATTTCTTATATTATTATAGTTTTACTGTGCCATTCAAAAGTTAACCATTATATATATAAAATATGTAAATAACAATTGAAAATTCTAATTATTTTATACATATTCAACTTTGTTGTCAAGAATCACCACCATCGTGTATACGATAATAATAATAATAATAATAATAATAATAATAATAATAATAATAGTAATGAATCATAAATTCTGGTATTCAAATGGGAATTGAAGTGTCATCAAAAGTCAGAGTGTGGTGGTGAAACGATACTCTCTAACAATGGCGAATGCAAGAACTAAAAGTAAGTATAAGTAATTTAATATCCAATATTACAAAGTCAGTTTTGTCTGGGTATTTAAGTTTATAAATAAATTTAACCTTTCTTAATTATTTAACCTTTATTTCAAAAACAGTATCATTAGTATTCACTGTACAATGGTATATACTCCCATTGAGAATTAAAAAGAATTAAGATATATATATATATATATATATATATATATATATATATATATATACATATACTTAAATGGTATGGCTGCTTATTAATAAATATATATTTTGTATAAAATTAGTCAGTCATAGGCGATCAACTAAAATCGGCCAAGTGTCTTACAATGCGTAGGGTAGGTATCCGTAGTCAGTACAAAGAATTTTCTACAAACTTTTTACAGAACCAAATACATATCATAGTTGGATAAATTTCATAAACAGGTAGAGAGCCTACTTAGCTCTAAAAGTTTTTAATTTCATTATCGACATACACTCCCGTTCAATAAAATTGAGCCAACCTGAAATGCTAATTTTCATACATTTCATAAAACGTCACATTTCCTCACTTTTGTAACTCTCTGTATATTATTTATTTATAAACAAAGATGAGTAGTATATTTTTTAAATGTGAAAAAAAATGGAAGTTTTATATTTTTTATTTATGTAAACAAGTCAGTGATATAGTATGAATATGTAATGTAAATATATGTTAAGTGTTATATCTCCCTTTTACGTATAAAAATTAAATGTTGTATCTGTCAAAAACATTTACTACAAGAATAATCAAAATTGGGAGAGACTGATTCGGTTCAGGTCGGTTTAATTTTATTGAATGTGAGTGTACTATATAGACCAAGCGACATAGGGTTTGTAGGCTATATAATTCCCGGAACGCTGGAAATGGTTGTAATCTCTTTATTTGCATGTAAAAAGAGTATATAGAAGTTTTTACCAATTTTCTGCTTGTGCAGTATGAGGTGTGTACAACTTATAAATTATCGGACTTTTTTCACTTTCTCACTAATAACTCCTAGAGGATGTATTTTAAAGTAAATTTTACTCGTGTATAAATTAAAGAACATCAAATTCAATGTCGAATGAGTAGCACAACTTTTTAATTCGATCAAGTATTATGGTAAAATACCACATTTAAAAAAAGGACGATTTTTTGTCAAAAAGTAGAGATATAGTAGTCTGAAGCTTAGAAAGGAGCACTCTAGGACAGATAGTTAAGTGGAAGCTTTTCCATTGACCACACGTATAAATTTTTTGTTCCATGCATGCGTATACAATCTATCTTTTTAAAAAAAATGTATATCATATAAACAAACAACTTTTGTTTGAACTTTTTTAAATACATTAAATATGAGGTGCAAATGTTGTGTAAGTTTTGTATTTACACTAGAAATATTGGAAGTATGAAAAAAAGTTTCAAACAAAAGTTGTTTGTTCTTCTGAGACAAATGTCACTAAAGATTTTTCCTATCTTGCACTTTTCGTATCTTGAAAGCCGCATCAAAATCGGTTTTAGCTGTATTAACATTATTAACGAAACAAAATTTTCGAAGAATAATATCAAGTCAAAATGTAAAACAAGCTCAAATGTGAGAAGGTATATGATTTGTAAATCATTGTAATCATTGAGTAGATGGATGGTCTCGTTTGCTGAGATTAGAACTTATGCATTAAAATAAATTAAAAAGAATATTATAAAAGTAGATAACTCCTCGATGGTGTGAAAATTATGTTTCTCTATTTCATTTTTGTTTTCAATTAATATCAAGCCAGTTCATACCAGTGAAACAGTTGTAAAAAATCACATCATTCACACTGTATTTATTTATTTCTTTAACATTTATTATAAATTTATAAGAGTGGCAATCCCTTGAGGAAATCAAACCAAGACGGGAAAAAGTTTTATTGTGTGGTAAGTTTGTTTCATTATTACCTATAATCTCACTCGTATCTCTATAGACATTATATCCGTTTTATTATGGTTTGTTAATAATATTTAAGGCACGGGGGCTACAATGTGTGGGCTTTACTACTTTAAAAATTTATGGATTTAAGGCAGTTGGTGTAAAAACATAATTTACAGTATTCTAAATAAAATCTTACATTTTTTAATTAATACTAATAACTAATACATTTAACTAAAATGTTTAATACATTTAACTAATATTAAAATGTAGCATGAAATCACTTTTCGACAGATTTTGCTCATTTTTTTTTCACAGACTAAAAATAACGTTTTCTAATAAATTCCGTTGTTTCAGAATTTTTGCCCGTTTAGAACGCGAGATAATTAATAGCAAAGTAATCATTCTCTCTCACTCTCTCTCATTAGAAGCATGTAAAACTGCATACCCGCCCAACTATTATCTGTTGTATTACAAAAAATACTCGGCAGAATTAAAAAAAAAAACTAGAAAAATAAAAATAAATATTTCTTAAAGAAATTTTTTTAAAAAAACGCATTTTACCGTTTTGATTTCCAAATGTAAAAGTTTAAAATTATTTTTAATTTCAAAATTATCATTAATTTGTATATATGAGTAGTGAATATATCTATATGTTGTGTATGTGTGTATATGTATATGTTCTATAAAAAAAGCATACCGGTTTTTTGTCCTGATTATATAAGACAGTGCTGCACCTATCTTTTAATACATTTAACTAATATTAAAATTTTTTATCTCTACTATTATGAAATTATAAACGTCTGTTCATTGTTTATTTGTTATATCAAGATATCCAGGTATATTTGATCTGAAACCTACGTTAATAAAAGTTAAATAAAAATAGACAAATTGAGATTTTACCCAAACGTTTATTTTGCGTGAATATTTAATAATCAATATATGAGTTTGTTGGCAGTTACAAGGTAACTCAGGGAAATATGTACTGAACTCATATAAGTGTCTAAATATTGAAGAAATCTAAGATTTAGAATTGAATGCATTACAATCTAAATGAGTTGAGATGAAATTATCCTGAAATAAGTTTCGTTTACCCATCTTTTTTACAGAAGATTTGTTTATTCGGTGTTTCAAGTCATAACTCCATTAGGTAAATTTTACAACTTAAATTTTATTTTAAAACTTTTCTCACAAATGTCAAAATTAGTTTAAATTTTGATAAATTGTGTTTTAATATTGATAGAATCCAAAGTTAATAATCCACCAACCACCTTAATAGATACAATTTATTCAAATTGATATACACAAAAGTCAATTAAAATTAAACTTTTCTGTTAAAAACATATTATATATGAGTATGTATACATACAGACATGAAAACTAGGTTAGTTTTAAGAAGTTTCTGAAAATGTAACGATGCCATTAAAGGTATCATAATTTACATTACATTATGTCGACAGAAGTATAAGAAAATTTGTACTGAAATAAAAAGAATATTGTGCACCTTAAATTTGTAATGTACCAGAAATACATTATTTGGGGTATGGATTCTTAAAATAAAATAAGAAAATTTGAAAGTAAGATTCAATTTTGAAAGAAATTGTTTTTTTTCCCCGTTTTATAACATATTTGTAAGAAAATTACTTAAAGGTAAAACTTTTTCGTTGTACTAAATTCGTGTCAAACACAAAATATTAAATATCTCTCTTAATATTAGAATAATGGAAAAATGTATAAGGAGTAAAGTTGTAGAAAATTAAGTTTGCTAGAATTCATTACTTCATCATTTTTCTCAAACTCGAATGTGAACAGAGATATTTAGAATTTTAACTTGCAATTTTTAATTGTAAATAATTCTTTAAATATTAGTGTAACAGAAAAATGATAAGAAACAAAATTACAGTAAAACTTAATACCTACAACTTAACTCCTGATAAATTTTTCGATTTTTCAAATATTAAGGGAGATAGTCAAATTTTGTGTTTAACCCTCCCCCTAAACCCCCTTTCGCCTCGTCCGATTTTACCCATTAACGAACTTGACCTTCAGAATACCAAAAGCGACCCAAATACCCAATTTCATTCCAATCGGAATAAAACTGTGACCGCATATATATATATATATATATATATATATATATATATATATATATATATATATGTATATATATATATATATATATATAAATATATATATATATATATATATATATATATATATATATATATAAATATATATATATATGTATATATATATATATAAATATATATATATATATATAAATATATATATATATATATACATATGTATATACATATATACAAATTTTCGCGATAGTGATTTTTAACATCTAATAGGTAGGATCAATGGACGGACATTTGAAGAAATTATTACGAAATTCCAACATTGGTGCAAAAACAATAGCTGCATTTCCTTTGGAGGAAATTCGCTAAAAAGTTTTCTTAGTTTAAATTTCGGATAACTTTGTTTAAGAATCCCAATACACATAATTATGACTACACAATAATAATATGTAGACGAAACATACGTGGATGAAAACACATTTATTTATCAAATAATGACTATTGTATTGTGTAGAGTGTATTATTGTATACAATGTACATTATTGTGATAATATGAGTTTTGAAATGTAGCGGAACTTACTTTTTTATTTTTCTCTCCTTTTGCATTCTTATAATATATAAAAGTTATATACATACACGACTACTGTACAAATGGTTCCATTATTGGTACTACAAAATATGATTTTTATGCTGTAAAAGACATCAGATAGAAAGGAGTATTCTGGATAGTTTAAAAAACATTTCTATATATGTATTCATATTGTTCGATTTGGAAATAAAATATTAATTCATTTTGTCAATATTTGAATGATTGTATATGATTCAGATGAAGTTACACTGTGATCGAAACTCTGTTTCTAGAAAATATAGATACTCCAGTCAAAATAAACCATAAAACCGTGTTAATCTACAAAAATTCGGATACAGCTGGAAAGTGGTATACATATTAAGTACACCATTACTAATAAAATATCAAAAGTCCCCATTGATCCGACTTCTGCTAAAAATTTTATTCACGGTCAAAGGTCAAGAATACCGGGTTTTCGCATATAACTCATACAACGGTAAGTTTTATCAGAAAAATAGGTCAGACAAAAATGTGGATCGTGAAATTTTCTACGAGTATAATTAAGAATTTAGGAGTATATTTACAGTGAAAACACGTACCTACAGACATATTTCATTTCCAATTTAATTTGTGATTGAGTTTGTGTGTTAAATAATTATTTAAAACATCAGAATTTTGTTTTATTTGCAGTGAATCTCTCACTGAAGGTGAAACACGCGATTAAAATTTCAATAATATTTTGAATTGTATATTAAATGTTAGCTTCTAAAAAATAACTAAAAATTATTATTAATGAGTTAACGTTAGCGCCATAGATGGAAGCACATGATGCCATGTCGCCTGACAATAAATGGCAACACATGTTATTATTCTGTTAGAGCCATCTAAGCATAATATTTCTGAATTAAATAACTTACAAGAATAAACTCCAGTGCAGTGCAGTCGCACGTCGTAGCTGACACGCACAATTTTTTTTCAAAAAAAGAATCAATGAGGCACAAGGCAACTATAAAATTAAAAAAAATGACATTAACTTCGGTGGTCAAGTTGCATACACTTGCTGAATTATTAATATTGATATTATTACAAGAAGTTAATGTCGATAGAAATGGACTAATTGGTCCACTCATATAGCGGGTCATAGTGTCTAAGGATTCGGCCGATAGGTGGCCGACTATGGATTTTGAAAAGAATTTTTCTGCCTATTAAACTTTATCATCGGCCGATTTTAAAACATTTGAGTGTGCGAACTCACATATATCTCCATAGTAATTCAAAGATCGATCAAACTATCACCCGATCAAAAGTCTGAAATGTGCGCCGTCTCTAAAATGCCTCTGCAAGGACGTTATAGGGAAAGGACACTGAAGAAAACCAATTTGTTTAAAATAAAAGGTAATAATAGCAAATGTTAAAAAAAAATTATTTCTCCATTAAATAAATTCACTACTCCTTTAGTGAATTGACTCCATTGTTTCATCGTCAGTATTTTAGTAAATTGCCGTCTGTTTATACCTTGTTGTATACAAATGTCCACATTTAACTAATTTCGACTATATTAAGGAATGTGAATGAAATTAAGAACAATTTATATAAACACGTTTGTATAAAACTTGTTGAATTCAAATACACAGAGTGGTCGATGTGATTAGAGAAATTCATTCGACATTTATAGAATGACATGAATATTTCCTATCACTATTTTGTAAGGTTTTTTTTTTTTTTGTAAGGACAAAACACTAAAAGTTAATGTACCTTTAACAGGATAGATAAATAGAAAAAAACGTATTTCAATTATTTATGCATGTTAGTTCTTAGCGTCCTGGAATCAAGTTCTTAAATTTGATGGCGTAATCTTCAAATTTGTTCAAAAGTAAAGCTAGTAGAAAGTAGCCAAATACATTGTAACGTCGGAATATATTATTAGTAGTGTGTATAAAAATGAAATATGGCGAAGTTTATACTTAGGCAAATTGGGGGAACTCTGGGAATGTAACGAATCGTTTCATACTCACACCAAAAGAATGCAATTAACTTTTAATTTAGTTAAATATCTTCGTATCTTATTTTACTGAAGACATATTTATGCCAGACACATCCGACATCGCTGTAATATGCTCGCCCTAAGTCGGTATAACTGATACTTACAGTAGGGTAACTTTCATTTGACTCCATATATACATCCAAAATTAACCCTTCTCCTTTTTGTTGGAGAACAGCAAGCATGCACAATGTATGTATTTTTAACTATATTTCCGTATGTTTATCAAACTAACATGCTCAAATATTATGTTCTAAGCCACTATGAACGTGATTAAAGGACCTGCGTCTACTCAAAGACTTTTGGCATATGTCGACCCAAAAGTTGCACTCACATATAATTTTAATTTTTTCTATTCCACTCATACGTTACTCCATGAACGAGATCACTTTTCGTAGCTTACTATGGTCCAAGGCCGAGGCAACCAGTCCAAGTAGCCGAGCGGTCTAAGGCGTTATGTCGTTAAAAAAAACGGGCGATTAATTGACTAAACTGTCGGCGTATGGACAAGATCGAAGTAACCGGCTATGCTTGAGAAGATTTTTTGCAATTTCCTTCACGAACCCCAGGTGAATATTGGCATAGTTCCTATCATAGTCGGCTACAGCCGCATATCCTACCAGTTCCTAGTCTATACACAAAAATCCCTTCCACTACAATCACATCCTCACATCCTAAGGCATCACAATGGACCGTATGGTCGAAGTGTAGCCCATTCAGGACAGCCTCTTCATTCTTTCTATCTATCTAAGGTCCAAGGCTGTATCATAGTGTTTTGAATGAAAGTACTTTGATCAGCTGAATACGATTTTCGCCAAATACATAGAAAACACTTTGGTACGATCTTGTACCTCTACCGGCTACGAAAAGTGCTCAGCCCCCGAAGTACGAAAGCATGAATAACTTCTCTGTTTTTCTAATTATATTTTTATAATTTCACTTTCATCTTACTGTAGAAGAATAAAATCCCAACTCTCATAAAAACCTTTGGCTACTTTAGACAACTAATCTTTTTACGGAGTCAATCCTCTCAAGACTTTTTATAAAACGTAGAAAAATTACATTTCTTCTCTCAAAAATAGTTGAAAACAATCCTTGATTAAATTTTGCATTTACTTTTTAAACCATTATAAATTCGAAACTTAATGAAAAACATAATTTAGGTTCTATTACAACAAATTAAATATTAAATTTTATGAAGCAAGTCTTTTCCGTATATTTGTATTTAATTTATGGTGGAAAAAAATAAACAACTGGAAAAAAGTACGTATGTCAAGTTTGTCGGTCTCTGTTGGATTCATAGAGGAAATTTGTTTTTTGTCCTATTCTAACTGTAACGAATGCCTTAGGTGGTTTTTATTCTATAAATAGAAAGGGGATAATTTAATGATGAAATTTTTATTCGTTGATTAAAAACAAGAAAAAATTCGGTGATACCGTGTTTTAATATTTACATACACTCATAGGGGTCATACGTCTATTAACATCTGTTGGTTCCGTACACCGGAAATGAAATACAAAGACAATTAATGAGTCTTGGTCAATACGTATCGTTTTTCGTACTGTAATTTTTCTGGTAGATTCATTAAAAAAGTATTTGACATTAAATAAAAAGATAATCATTTATTCTATCATAAATATAATTGGTTTCCGTATACCGGAAATGAAAAGCAATGACAATTAATGGAAATTTAATAAAAACTTTACTATTTATTTTATCATAAAAATAATAAACTATTGTAATCGAGAATACAAATTTTAACCTCCCATCAAAGTTTGCGGTTTTTTTTTATTTATAAGACGTAAACATTGGAAAATCGAACATGACAAAATTCATTCGTACGACGTTGGTATTTATATTTTTTCGAAAATATTCAGTCCAATTTCAAGGGATATTGGTACAAAGCTTCAAGTCTTGAGAATACTTGGATACTCAAGACTCTTGAGAGTCCAATCATTCTAAAGTAATGGAAAATAAGGACAAACAAATTTTCACCCTAATAAAATATCGTTGGATCGAAAATTTAGATCATCTTAAATGTTACAATAAGCTTCATCTGTAACAATAAGCCTTGGACAAACATTCATCTGAATTGGACAAATTTTGATTAAAACTAGAAAACTTGAAAAACTGTTTTCTCGGTTACATAATTAGATACAAATTTGTATTTTTCTTGTTAATAGAAAATGATGACAAGGTTTTCTATATACCCAAAGATAAGATTAAGTCCTTCATAGGTTAAATAATAAACTAAATCCTTCACAAAGAAATCAATTACTTAATATGCTCACGCTCAGAGACAGAAATAATTAGGAATGACGCATCACAGTCTTACACAGTCACATGACGGTCTTACACAGAATCGTATCTATTCTAAGAATTACAGACCTAGGTCATATTAAGATTTAGCAGCTATCTTGGACATGCAACTACCTATACATTAAGAATGTAGCTGAAGGACATGGAATTTGTATGCAGACTAATGGTTCGTTTGGACTACGACACTAGACACCGTATACTCAGTGTATACATCGAGTGTCTATGTGTGCACACGAGTGTCTCTAGTTATGAAATATAATGCGACACTATAATTATTGTCGTGTTGCACCGCTGCTTAATTATAATATAAGTAGCAATAAGTTATTTTGTGTGTGAACAACTTGGACACCGTACATTTTTATACATTTGTGTCTGGATAGTGTCCAGACACCAAAATCTGTTTAAGTGTGAAAAGTAACGAAATTTATGTCTGACATTTGTGTTGCAACTTATGTCGTAGTCTAAACAAAGCATAAGAATTGATAGGTTGTGCGACTGCCGCCGACGTTGATAGGAACTGTGCCGATATAATCTGGAGTTGCGAAAGGAAACTGCAGAAAACCTTCTGAAGCATAGCTGGTTACTTTTGATCTTGTCCATACGTTCTTGTCCATTTTATAAATTTTATTGACAAACTGCCACCGTTGGGAATCGAACCAGCAAACTGCCTGTTCCAAGCAGAGTGTCTATGACAGCACGGCCACTCGGACGGCCGACTTAAAAACTAAGTTTTTAAGAACTTGAGATTTTTTAATCAGGAAGAGGAGAGTAACGAAACCAGGATATTTTGTTAACAGGTAGCCCTAGAAAAAAGATAATTATTATGTCATAATACGTGCAAATTTTTATGTTGGATGCGCCGCGTAGCCAATAAACAAACAAAAACGAATCCATTGTTTATACATATAGAATATTTTGATTGTTAGTTTTGTGGCCAAATGTATACAAATTCGACATTTTAGGTTAGTAAATATTAATAATTTAGTAAATATTACTGTCATACGTATGCGAATGGGTTTATCAATTTTCAATTTCCACGCTTTGTGTCAACCTTTCAGAGATTAATACTCCAACATATTTTCAATGAATATGTTTTCTTTACCTAGCTTTGGAAAATACTAGAACGAAACTTTTGGGGTTGTTTTGTTATTGGATGAACACAAAGACACTGGACAAGATCGAGATATTATATAATTTGCTAAAAACAAGTGAAAATAGCAGCTAACTGAGTTAATTGCTTAAATACCCGGTATACACTGAATATTTGAAAAAAAGTTTCAAACAAAAGTTGGTCGGTTTCAAAGATAGATAGTTTTGCCTATGTTGGCTAAATATGATTCTATTTTGCCCATTTACTAACTTGACGTTACTTTTGAAACTATCTAAGAAACATTGCTCAAAAACTTCTCAATGGATACATTTTTCTTTTCAATTTTTTTACCTATGTCTAAAATTCGTAATCAATTTAAATTTCCTACCTACGATCAAAACAATTAATAATCCCGTTTTTTAGTTAGAACATAAAATATTCTCCCAATTTGCTCTAAGTTTATTCCCTACTAGATAATATATACCACATGTTTTATAAAAAACATACTTTCCCCATATACGACTCTACTTACCCCATAATTTCCCTTTAAAAATATATCCTTTTTAATAAAGATTCCCGGTACACACATTTGAAACAAGGATCGGTGAGGTAAACATGGATTATTATACACCTATATGTATGTCTTGTAACAACCGTAGTCTTGTAACAGCCAAGACAAGCACTTTAACTAGTACAAAAGATATATATACACACTGCACCCACCCATTCACCCTCCTCCATTATATTAGAACATTATATTGTAACATTATGCAGACTATTCTAGTATCCAGTAATGTATGTAACGATAGATATATACATGTGTATGTGGTATTAAAGTATAGAGTGAAATTGTTCAAGAAAAACTACACACAACAATATTTTTAAAAGAATGTTCTCGTTCTCACAACGAAAAGTTTTTGTTATTGCAAAATTTATTTATTATTTATATTAATATTCTTACATGTGATACAATTTATATACAAGGTGGGCAAAATAATAATCTAATGGGGGAATAGTTATACACAACATCTAATTTTCGGCTCAACATTCGCACAACCTACTAAGCGTTACTACACCCCTGGTGGTCAAAGATATAACTAATAAAAAACCAAAATGAGAAATAATTCTTAATTATTAACATGGCACAAATGTAAATTTAATTCCGTAAGCGTTTTTATACCCGGTAAAATATATACAAGGGGATATTAAATTTAGTTCCGACTTTGTAACGGCTGTCTGTCAATAAGATAGATAGATAGATTGTAGAGGCTGCCCTGGACGGGCTACACTTCGACCATAAGGTCCATTGTGATGCTTAAGGATGTGAGGATGTGAGTGGAGTGGAAGGAATTTGTGTGTAGACTAGGAATTAGTAGGATATGCGGTTGCAACCGAACCTAATAGGAACTATGCCGATATTTATCTGGAGTTCGTGAAGGTTACTTCGTTTTTGTCCATTTGCCGACAGTTTAGTCAATTAACAGCCCCCCTTTTTTTAAATAACTGACAAACTGCCGATGTCGGGATTCGAACCCATAACCTCCCAGTTTCTAAATATGCATACTGCGCAGACATAAGGCCTTAGACCGCTCGGCCACTTGGACTGGTGTCAACTAGATAACTCAATAACAAAAAGAGATAACGAGCTGAAATTTTGTTTGTGTGTTCTTGAGCTAAAAAGTAACGTCAAGTTAGTAAATGGGCAAAATAGAATCATATTTAGCCAACATAGGCAAAACTATCTATCTTTGAAACCGACCAACTTTTGTTTGAAACTTTTTTTCAAATATTCAGTGTATACCGGGTATTTAAGCAATTAACTCAGTTAGCTGCTATTTTCACTTGTTTTTAGCAAATTATATAATATCTCGATCTTGTCCAGTGTCTTTGTGTTCATCCAATAACGAAACAACCCCAAAAGTTTCGTTCTAGTATTTTCCAAAGCTAGGTAAAGAAAACATATTCATTGAAAATATGTTGGAGTATTAATCTCTGAAAGATTGACACAAAGCGTGGAAATTGAAAATTGATAAACCCATTCGCATACGTATGACAGTAATATTTACTAAATTATTAATATTTACTAACCTAAAATGTCGAATTTGTATACATTTGGCCACGAAACTAACAATCAAAATATTCTATATGTATAAACAATGGATTCGTTTTTGTTTGTTTATTGGCTACGCGGCGCATCCAACATAAAAATTTGCACGTATTATGACATTGGGCTTGTATAAGTAATGACCCATTTATCGTCTCACTTGGACTCGAATAAAGTCAATCAGAATTGAAAACTTAATCATTTACACTAGTTTTCGAGTTACTATTTTACAATTTTAACTAGTATTGACTCAATGTTCGTATTTTGGAGGTAACTAATCATTTGGAGTATATCGATGACATATTTTTGCAATATATTTTAATGATGACACCCCATATACCCTATAAATATGTATTCGTTTGTGTATTATGTTTTAACTAAAGAAAATTGTTTTCTAAAAATTTAAATATTTATGCAGATAAACAAATGATGCGAAGCTTTGTTCTATGAATATATATGTGTAGATGCTTCTATGTTATATTAGCCATTGTTGAGGAAATAAATTTTCTAAACACCATAACTATTTTGACCTCATTAAAATTTTAAATACTTTAAAAAGATTGGATCTTATCAGAATATACCTTAAAATTCGAAAATAATATTATAGGTCACATAGTTTTACATGAAACAATTTGAATTAGGTATAACCTTTTAAACTTTAAGACAATTAACAGAAATTATTTACTATGCATATTAAATTTTTATTTGTGGAAAATTTCGTTACGACGCTTACTTTTTACAAATTTAGGAGAGGTTCGAACTCACGATCTCTTGCATTCTAGAGCAGTGCTCTGCCTCTAAGTTATGTGAGATGTTATGGTAATGGAATGCATATGATCTCTCACTATCTTGATGTCAATGTATTATTAATTTGTTTATTTACTATTTACATATTTTATAATTGTTTTTTTTTTTTTTAAACTAGCCTCTATTTATTCATTGTTATTCATTGTTGTCAAAGAATGTTACCAATGATCAGACATATTACTTAAATGTCAAATTAAGTAAACACTAGTCACTTCCGTTGGTATAGTATAACCGAAAGACGCATAGACGTTAATTAATAAAAAAACAATTAAAAAATATCTAAATAGTATTAATAATACATAAGATAGTGGGAGATCATAACGTTATCCACTACCATAACATCTCAGGCATGTCTAGAATGTCAGTGGTTGTGGGTTCGATTCCCATCCTCATAGCACCAACAGATTCGATTGCCATTTCTTACAATGTTTGCTAAAAAGTATTTCAACACTTTTATCAATTCATAGGTTTTTATACAAATAGCACAATGAAACAAGAAGTTTTATGAATCTGATGAAATTTCAGTGTTGTGCCGAAAAACGAATCAATTAATGAGAGTGTGTCACATAAATTTAACTAGGTCATTAGTGAGTGAGAGCAGAGAGGGTTGGTAGGTTTTTAGTAAATAATAAAATAATGTGTTAATGTTATATAAAATACAAAAGAACCACACATACCAACACATTGTATATTTGAGTAACGTAACGAACTTTATACTGCCCGATCGAACGTGTGAAAACAATATATATATATATATATATATAATGTTTTTATGTACACATATAAAAATTTAATTTCCAACTAGTTGAACTGTGCACAGTGGGTTACTCGTGCATCACATTACATTACATTTAAAACTATACACTCGGGTGGAATATATCAATAAGTACTGTTTTTTTACCTCTATATTCCATTGACTAGAAAGTAGTACATAGAATACAGAGGGTATGCGGTCCATCATAATTGACCAATGGATTTTAACGTTTTAGAAAATTTTAGACTAATACTATCACACCTTTTTTAAAGATATTAGAATCCCGCGTTTCCTTTTTCACATTTAGAGTCATTTATGAACTCCCGTGCAAATACAATGATGATTTATCAGGGTAGGATAATCAGGGTTAAATTGAAATGATAAAAAACAATTATGTTAATTGCTTAAATATCCGATATTTACTGAAATTATGAAAAAAAAGTTTCAGACAAAAGTTGTTTGTTTATAAAAAAGGGACATTTTTGGTCTTAAATTTTTATTTTATCTGTTACGGTATCAAAGATAGGCAGTTTGTCACTTTTTCCCCAAACATGGTTCGATTTGACCCATTCACGGACTTGACCTTTCATTTCAGCTCTGAAATACACATACAAAATTTCAGTTCGTTATCTTTTTTTTATTTTTCGGAACTAAACTTAATATACCTTGGTATATATTATATACCGGGTACAACAATTTAAAATAACAACTAACTGAGTAAATTGCTTTAATATCCGGGTTATACTATTTGAAAGTTTTACAATTATACTCCACAACAACTTTTTGGATGGCATAGTCTTGATATATACACAAAACTATAATTCAACTATTTATTGTAGCGTAACGTACGTAGTTTGGCGACAATTTGCGGGACAAAATCCCCCTTTACCACAGTAGATTATCTGACATTGAATTGAGCCGCCAATCACCGAATTGTCTGTGGTAAAGGAGATTTTGCCCCAAAAATGTCATAAATTGTTGCAATCATGGAATTTGAAATTATGAAATGCAATCATGTTTTTGTTATAGTAGTTCCTTTTAAAAATTTCTGAGTTGATCTTCGATTATCTGAAAAAAACCTGATAGGTTTTATAATCATAGGAGTTATAGGAGGTATAGGAGTTATAATCAAAACAAATGAGGTGATGACTTTTGGGACACCCTATATATACTAGATATAATTACTTACAATATTTATATAAATATAAATATTCAAAAATTGAATTGTGATGTCCCAGTTAGAAACACTATCTCCCCCCCCTCGCATGTCACAATATGTCTGTGTAAATATGGTCGCCCCCATATACAATACTTTTCGATTACATAGTTTTATAAATTGCATGAGAGTTAGGTCAGAAAAAATTCTCGTACAATGAAAGCTGATATTTGAAATATTTTGTTAACTAATTTTTTCAACGAATAGGGAATATGCATGAAAATTTTTTTTCACATTTATTTTCAGAATACTGTTAATACTGTAATAATATTTAAAAACGAAATTAAAATCCGACAAATATTAAGGTAGCTATAAGCTTTTAAAGATTATTATCTGTGTCTTTCTTGCAAAAATACTAAAAACGGATTTTACGTGTATTTTAAATGGTGAAAGTGTAATATGACGTCACATAACATATCAAGAGGGCTATCACCCTCTTTGTCTAATAGTGATTTCAATCATTCATATCTCGCTTATTTTTAAAGTTATTTAAAAAGTAATTTTACCTTGATATTTGTCAAGTAAACATGCTTCAATTCAAGTGAAAAAAAATTTTCATGCATATTCCCTATTGCCTAATACACAAACAAAATTTGTTTCTTAAAATAATCGATTTCTGTTTTTTTATTAGACGATTCTATAAAAACATTATTTCAATTGTTACTATCTTGAATAATTTCAATTTCCAGGATACAGTTTCGATATTCAAATGTATCATTGTTGTTAAAATATAGAGGTGATGTGGCGTTAGTACAAATTTTATTATTTTTTAACACGATAATAATAAGATCAGTCAACTGATGATATTTATTCACTTTGTAATTCTGTTTTAAATGTTTTTTTAATTTGTCACAAAGTGAATATGACAAAAATAAAAAACACAGTGGAAAATTGTTTTTTTTTTACGATTTTCAAAAGTATACTTAATAGAATTTTTATGTATATTTCTCAATTTATTACGTTAAAAGTCCTGTCATAGGACGTTTTGTAAATCGCATAATGGTGTATACCATTTATGAACCTACATAAATGTCAAATGAATTTATTTACAGAGTAATGGTTCCTACTATTTCAAAATCACATCAAATTTTGAAATATCTTACACTATATTGAATGGAAATCCATTCAAACCTGAAATGGAATCGCAACCTACTTTCATATTTAGATACCTTTTGCGGAATCACTATGTATATCCCTTGTTATTAAGGTGAATACATGTTGTCACCTCAGTAACTATCAACAAACATACTCTGGCATTTTTTATTAGGAAAAATAAAGTTTGGTATGAATCGTAAAATTATGTCTATTAAATCATTGTAGAAATAGGTTCTAGGTAATTGGTAATTGCACAGCTCATAAAGCTTCGTATTGCAGGCATTTCAACATCAAATTTTGTTTTCTCATGAACATTATTTCCAGTAAAGTCGAACATAAATGATTGAGGGCTTTAACCATATATGTAATACTATATAGAGTTTTAACCTAAAATAAATCTGAAGAGTTACATTGGATCATATGAGTAGTGATTCCAAACATCTCTTGGTCCGTAAATAAAAAACACGTATAACCATATTAAGTAATGTATTTAAGTTAATGTTTAACCATTTACCATATAAAGTTTCAAATAAATCCATATAACCGCGAAATAGAAGTAAAAGAAGAATTAGTAGACTTGCATTCATTTATTCTTGTTATTTGACCCGGGTTCTATTTCTGAAGATATTGGTTTCTTGGGAAAATTACCAAGTATGTACACTGCCGTTCAATAAAATTTAACCGAACCTGAACCGAATCAGTATCTTACAATTTTGATTATTCATGTAGTAAATGTTTTTGACAGATACAACATTTTATTTTATTTTTATATGTAAAAGGGAGATATAACACTTAACATGTATTTACATTACATATTCTTCACTTCCATCACTGACTTGTTTATATAAATAAAAAATATAAAACTTCCATTTCTTTTTTCACATTTAAAAAATATACTACTTATCTTTGTTTATAAATAAATAATATATAGAGAGTTACAAAAGTGAGGAGTTTTATGAAATGTAAGAAAATTAACTTCAGATATTATTAATTTCAGATTGGTTCAATTTTATTGAACGGGAGTGTATATCAAGGGGTAAGCAAAATTTTTCTCAATACTAAATCATAATATTTTTAAGATCGATACATATAGTCGTGAAGGATAATTTATTATTATAATAAAAAAAGTTCCATTTGAAAAATCGCATAACCTCTATATACAGAAAAAGTTTGTAGTACTGTACAAATAGTGTCAAAAGTCGTGCTGTCATTTCAAAGTTTTATAACTGATTTGTGCTTTATTAATTCGTATTTCGAAAAAATGTTCTAATAAAAGTTTTTAGTATAGTTTTAAGAACAACTTTCATCCGAAGCATTTTTTTGAAAACCGAATAAATAAGGCACAAATCAATTATAAAAATTTGTAATAATAGTTTGACTTTTGACGCTAAATAAACATATTAAAAATGAGAGAGAAATGATAAAATTTTAAATTATTTGCACTAACCATTTTCCGATTACTAGTGAGACAATTTCCCTCAGAAACTTATTTACGCTATCTCTTGTGGTAGGTATTACCTCCAAAAGTCTCACTATCAATTTTGGACTCAAATAGATTATTATTCATTAATATTAATATGAAAAAATTTACTCATTCGTCCGGTATCGAATCCTCAACCTGCGAGCGCTAGCCGTACCACCACGAATAATTATAATATGATTTTTTTTCAAATATACCTTGACAAAATTTCTTTCAATAATATGTTAATGTTGACGTCAAAGTAATCCTGTAACGGTAAGCACGCTGGGTCCGAAATCCAGAGGGCCAGGGTTCGATACATTGCGGTGTCATATTAATATCTATTTGTTCTATTATTCCATGACCATGCCTAAATCCGAATAGATGGTTAAGAATGAGCTATCTTTCTTTGAGTATGAGGTTCAATATGCTAAGGAACAGATCTATTAATTAATTTTTCACATGAATATTAAATTAATCGAATTTAATGACCTGTTAGCCTATATAACTTGTCCTTTGAGACTTATGTTTACTCAATCGTATAATGGAAATTGTCATTGGTATAGTATTGTGACGTTTAAGTATACACAAATAATATGTATCATTATTATTCTTTTGTTTTGATACTACATGTCGTTGCTGTAGCCAATATATAGAGGGCAAAAAAGCCCGAATAAATGTATACATATATTTTTCTTATACAATTAATTAATAAATTGAATGACTTTGTAATAAAATATAAGAAAAATATCAAATTCATCACAAACACAGAGCAAGTGAAGTATACAGCAGCAGCATTCAAACCAAACAAAAAACACGAAAATATATCAAATAAAACTGAAGGTTGTTATTTTCTCTGCTTTCTATTTATTTATTTTTCTTGTGAATGAATAAAGATGACGATCATGAGATGATGATGAATGATCTACTAAAATTTGTGAACAAGAAACACTTCTAGCTCAAAATAAAGTACCCACTTAAACGAACAGACGTATATATAATATTTTAGTCTAGTTGTAGTACTTTTCACAACTGTGTGTATGGGGGGAGGGGTAATGTTATAGATATATATTTTTATTGCATGTATATGTTACTATAAAACCCCGTATTGTGGAAAACAGATTTATAGATAAATTCCATAGGCGTTGGTAAATAGCTACAATGTCGGCTCTTACATAAGAACATTTCAATTTGACAGTTGAAATTAGGAACAGAAATATCTTCGACTCCATGTTTCTAATAAAATATATTATAATTACGGGCCACATTATCAATGATATCATTTTTATGGGCTCGTAAAATTTTCTATATTAAATGTATCTATTGATAAACCTGGCCTGGTCTGAATAAATATTATTAACTCTGATTCTAATGTAGATAGTTAGATAGATTGTAGAGGCCGCTCTGGACGAGCTACACTTCGACCATAAGGTCCATTGTGATGCCTTAGGATATGAGTGAAGTGGAAGGAATTTTTGTGTATAGACTAGGAATTGGTACGATGTGCGTCTGCAAACGTCTATGATGGATACATCTGGAGCTCGTTAAGGAAACTGCAGAAAACCTTCACAAGCATAGCCGGTTACTTCGGTCTTGTCCATACGCCGACAGTTTAGTCAATTAACCGTCCCTTTTTTTTTTTAATAATTGACAAACTGCTGAAGTCGGGATTCGAACCCATAACCTACCAGTTTCCAAGTAGGCATACAGCGCAGACATAATGCCTTAGACCCCTCGGCCAGTTGGACTGTTGATTCGAATGTAAGTAATGGATTAAATGCTAGTCTTTCAAACTTTAATTTGAACTGAAGAAGTGACGCAACTTCTGTTCTACCATGATAATCCACTGGGAGGGGGTGCATAATATATTTTTAATATAATAGTTTCTTTAGGATTCCAGCTATTCTTTGTAAAATTTCATGCTTTGTAAAGCAACCGGCAAAGAGCCATAATTGAGCTCTGATTTACAATATATGAATAAAGTATATTTTGTTATATTTTTTTTATAAATCAAGCAAGACAGTTATATCGAGATTTCGACGATAATCGAAGGACGATCATTGAGATAGTCGCATCGAGGAAAACGTACCATAAGATTGGCACCTTTAGAATAGTATTTATTATCGGTATTCGGGTACTTACAGTAAAATTTGTATCAACAAAATGAAATATATGTCTGGTTGCTGTTCGTTGATTTTATGGTTTTTGATATTGTTTTTAAAAGTACATTTTTCAGACATATTTTAAGAGATATATTTAAGAGATATTTTTGTGTGTGAAAATATTTCAATTTTTTTTTATTAAATTAAAAAGTTATGTTCTATATTCACGTCACCAACATACTTACCATTTTGATATTAACTCAAAAACTTGTTAACATTATATTGACATCTACTCGAAATTCGACTATAGAGAGGATCAGAAATTAGTTTTCAAACTAGACGTCGAAATATTCAAAGTTTTTCTAGATATAATAATTATAGAGATTGCTTAAAGTTTTGTTACCTGTTATGAATTGCGAGTAATAAAATTAGAACGATGTATTTGACAACTTGCAACTAATTATATTTTCAAAAATATATAATATAACGTTTTCAATAAGTGACGCGCTAACAAACAAAAAATTGTAATCGAGTGGAGTGCTTTACATTGAATTTAAGGCATTAAGAAATTTTCAACCCAAAGCGTCTTACGCTTATATAATTTTTGTTACTATTATTTGCTTTTTAATGCATTACCTTCTCATAAAAGAGAAGGTATAAGCTCTCTTTAGTAACGTGATGAAAAGGTGCCGACACTACCATCGTTTTAACGGTAAAATGCGACGGAGAATGCTAGTTATAAATATACTGACAACGTTTATTCGAAAAGTTTTGCCGAAAAGAGAAAAGAATCTATAAAACTATATAATTTTGCTATTTTAATGCTATTTTTGTGCTTAAGTACCCGAAACTTCGACCCCTCCACCAAATGTGTAACATATTTTCGAATTCGTATATTAATTAATCTAGATAGTGCCATTTATTATTACTTTGTCATCAAAAACTGCATACAATTGCAAAGAGAATGAGTTAATTTTTGGGAATACATTCATTTCAAAAGGTATTTTAATTCGAGTAGAAAAGTTAAACGATTCTGTGGGGTTTTTTAACAAACATTCCAAATAAATTTTCTTGTATTTTATATTACTTTTATGAATTTTACTGTTCTTATACAAAAAAAATAACCACACTAACATATGCTTTTAGTGTTCGGTGTCATACATTTATACCGAAAACCAAAAAATAAAAGATAATATTCTCAAGCAAAAAGTAATAATAATATAATATATAACATGCAATATTCACAATAACAGGGTGGGCTCAAAAATATGTCTCATACTCAAAACATATTTATTAATATTAATTTGACAATCCATAGACTGTCTTATCGTACCATTATATTACAATTACGAACTTTGGACTAATCTTTGTGTAAAATGACGTTTTCTGATCTAGGAATTAATTAACATATTTACTCACAGTATACGAAGTAATAATTCAACCATTCCAAATGTGCCAAACAACCTAAGCTGAAGCTGATGTGCTATCAAGTGTCGTTCGAAATTTTCGTAAAAATGTTTCGGATAAATCTGTACCTTATAAAAATCAAATTCTGTTCAAACCCCTTTTTCGAAAATCAAGTATCATAGCAATACAATATTTAACTTTTGATACAGCAGCGCGAAACCGAGGACACATCCAACTACTCTCGTAGATTTCGTAACCAAGATATTGAACGATGCCCAATGCTATGTTTTTCCCTGCACGATGAGTTACAGGATATTATATCTATCACTCCGGCAGACTTGTCCGAGATTTGATAGTTGTCACTATTTAACTTCAAACAAGATCTCTTGCCATGAGTTAATTTTATTGAGCGCTTCTTCATTATTAACTCTATCAGTGTCCATGGAATGCGGAGTATACGGCAATAAATCCATAGCTCAAATGCATGTAAACGGTCCATCATTTTTTCTTAAGCATTCAGCTTTCTACATCGTACAAAAAAATGGATCTTATGTAGCAGTTAGTCAGGCGAATGTTAAATCCAGATTTTTTGCAGTTAAAAAGATCTGCTTCTTTTTAAATGCTGGTCTAGCATATATTTATCAAATATCTTGAGTCATATATTTAAATTTGGTGATATTTTCCACTCTGGTATTGTTTATAAACAGTTATTCGCTAGCTATATCTGTTTTATTGACAATCATGAGCTTAGTCTTTTTGATATTCTAAAAAAATAAATTAATTCGGCACAAATTTAAAATTTTGAAACAGAAAAGCCCTTTTCTATCTATAAATAGAAATTGTTGGGCAGACGTATTAAAGAAATATGCTTCTAACGAATGGCTCTAATTTATATGGCAGCTTTAATTTTATATTGTTTATTCCTTTACTGTAACACCCTGTAACAACTTACTAGCAATACTCACTATTATATAGAGAAAACGTACAAACAGAAACATACTTTTAGGTATAGAAAACTGGAGCTAATATAACCTTACGTGTACAACACCGTTATAAGTTTTCAGTTTTGTTTTTTCTTCTGTGTGGTAATATGGAGCTACTACTCACTTTACTACTTATAGCTCCTACATTTCTGCTTCTATACATTTGAGAAATATACACGAAACAAATAACTTTATTCAACTTTTTAAATTTAACCAATTTTAAATGTCTACATTCAAATGTAAACTTGTTTATGGTTTTATAAGGAATCCGTATCTTGGTAAATAACATATGTAAATAAAATGAAGTTTCAATAATGAACTTATCAATCAAAAACAAAAACTCGACTGGGATTTATTTAATAAATTTTTAGCTTTAAAAAAAATTTATTCAAAACTCATTCTGCAAATCTTGGCAAAGTAATTTATTAGAATTCCTCGACTGGGATTTATTTAATAAATTTAAAACTGATTCTGCAAATCTTGACAAAGTAATTTATTGGAATTCCCTAATTCGATGCATTTATTTCCTAGGAGAACGACCTAGCAAATTGGAGATTTCCAACAAAATGAATAATTTATGCTGATTATCAAAAAAATCGAGGTGAACAATTTTTCATACTGTTTTGAACTAGGGCAAGCCACCGTACACAAAATTTGTCATTAATACCTCTTCGGACTGTTTTTCGATCAAGTTTTTTTAGCGACAGTGATCTTCTTACATGACTCATTAGAACTTTTATTTGAAACGTTTCCCAAAAACCGAATAAATAAGGAAAAAATCAATTATAAAATTTTGAAATGATAACGCGACTTTTGCTGCCGATTGTTCTTCATTAGTAATCAAAGTTGGTTAAATTTATTGTTAGGTTTGGCTTGCGTTTTTAACCATTAAAATCCTCTTCTCGAAAACCATTAACTCCTAAACATATTTGACTAGAAAATATAAATATTTAAACACATTTGAAACAAATAAACCGCATTTTTTTGCCTTTGCTGAAAATAAAAAAGTGGGTCGATCTTTTTCTGATCAGAATATATGAAGGAATTATTATGTTTAGTATTGCCGCGAGAAGAATTGAAACGAAAGTGTACTTCGTATCATCACCTTCCTTTTGTCTTGCCCTCGAGGAAATTTCGACTCTCGCTCCAACATTTTGAAAAATAACATTTACTTTCTTATTTCAAGGTTAACTTTACTTTTCGAAAAAAGACGTGGAGACCTAAAAGCATGCCTTTCGTCTATCTTACCGCGAATATAATTTTATCTCGTCTCGAAATTCTTATTTCTTGCGGTAATGAGAGTAGAAACACATTTATTAGTATATACCATAATTTTTTATAATTACAGAATTTAATCAACTTCGCCTTGCTGATTCATAGTTGATAAAAATAGCCACGCTTCTTGTTTGGCGAAACGAACAAATATAATAAAAGAAAAATTATTTTATTAAAACAATTTGACAACAAACTCGAACACAAAAAACTTTTCTTTCTTTTTTAATCTCATGCTAAATTTTTGTTGAACAAAAAAAAGGAAATTCTTCAATGATTTTTGTTTTACTTTTTTAATTTTAATCTCAAGATATTCCGTAAGTGGTTTTTTCCTACAATACACAATTGTCTTGTTAAGTAAATTTATCTTTACATTTGTGAGTAATTACAATATTACTCCAATGTTGAGTTTTTGAGACCACAGTGATATAATATTTTTTTTAATTACTTAGAAATGGGATTCGAGTACCCTGTTGAATTGCATAAGCGATTTAAGATAACTTAATGAGGATATTTTTAAAATTTGAAGATTCTTTTATTGTTTTTAGTAATGTTGGCAAACATAAGCGTTCTAATAATTCCATTCTAATATTTTTGAATTCAAAGTTATTGCCATAATGATAGTACCTAATTGGTACTACGAATACCGAAAGAACGGTAGATTAAGTTGGTTGTTGAGTATCGGCATAGTTCCTATCAAAGTACCGGCTGCAGCGGCACATCCTAGCAATTCCTAGCCTACACACAAAATTTCTTGTCCTTCACTCACATCCTCACATCCTTAGGCATCACAATGGACCTAATGGTCGAAGTGTGTACCGTCCAGGAAAGCCTCTAGAATCTATCTATCTGTGGTAGTTGTCGAGTTTTTCAAAACTATTTATCGTTTAGTTTTGGTATTCATCGCTCTCAAAAATTTTTTACTTAATTGGTGTCTATGTATCAGTTCGGCGGTCCAAAAGCTTTTCATAATTAAATCATTTTTGGATCAAATTATATGCAGTAACAGATTCCAGAAGTATATTCTGCAGTGATAAAACATAATTATACGAAAACATCATTTTGACTTAAAGTAATTAACAATTTTTCGACTTTTTTTATGACATAACATTTGCCAGAATAAATAATAGTTCACTTACCACAAAACTTAACCGAGCCAATCAAAAGGATAATATAAGAATACAAGGAAACATACCTGAAACAAACAAGGAAACAAAACTTAGATCATTTTAATTACGAAAATAAGCTAAAACATTTTAAAATAATGTTTTTCAAAATTAAATTACTTTTTTTTTTCAAATATAAAAATGTACAAACATTATGCAACTACTAAGATTTGAACTTTAGACGTCCGTCTATTCGGGCCGTGCGTTGGCCCATTACACTACAGTTACTTAGTGTTTGTATTACATTTTTTCATTTATATATTTTCTTATTTGTACGTGAATCTCACCGTACTATAATTTACAAATTAATTATTCCACATGTTATTATTTGTGTATACTTAGATAACACAATACTAATGTGATATTCCCTTATGGTTACGAAGACACAGTACGAAAGAACAAGCGTATAATATATAAACAAACATGTCATTGAATTTTTAATTAATATGGATATGAAAAAATTAACACATCTGCCCTGGACTTCTGGATATCTAGCCCAGTGTGCTACTGTTACACCACAGTTGATAGAGATGATTAAACCAAATTTTCATCTCATTGTCAATGAAAAAAAATGACTCATTCATCTATATCGTCGGTGGTATAACAGTAGCACCTTGGGCACTGGGCTATAGAACCCTGGACCTGTAGATTTTATCAGCAGTGTGCAACCGTAACAACACGGATGACAAAAATAAATTAGTCAACTTTTTCATGTCATTTACAATGATATTAAAAAAAATTGACTCATTCTATATCATCTATAAAATGTATATCATCTATATATATATATATATATATATATATATATATATATATGTATATATATATATATATATATCATCTATATCATCCGTGATGTAACGGTAGCACACTGATCATAAAATCTAGAGGTCCAGGGTCCAATACCTGGTGGATGAGTTAATTTTTTCATATCGATATTATTTATAAATTAATTATTCTTTTTGTGAACTTATTATTGCTGAATACTAATTTACAAGTCAACTCTAATACGATTAAATTAATCTAATAAAGAAAGGTATTTGAAACAACGAATTGTCGTCTATTTGTAAATGCATGCATTTCATTCAACAACAACAACAACAACAACAAAATTAAATTAGATCAAGTTAATCTCTCAAAAACTATAAAGAAACATTTTAAAATAATATTTCTCGAAATAAGATTAGCTCAGCATATATCTTTTATAAAACTGTATTCATTTAAGATTGTCTTGTAAAAAAAATTCAGTTCTATTTCTCTATGTAATATAAATCAGGAGTGGCCAACAAGTCGATCGCGATCGACCGGTCGATCGGGAAGTCATTTTTGGTATAATTAAATCTGTTTGTAAAATTATAATTTCATTTTTTAATGCTTTTGAACGATGCCTTGACAAAGTCACTGAGGAATTTGAGGTTGGATTTCAAGATTATGAAAAAATAAATAATGAAATTGTGGAATTTATATATTTTAAGATTTTAGTGTGCTACGCATTAGCCAAAAAATTACTCATTAGAAAAGCATTAAAAAATGAAATTATAATTTTACAAACAGATTTAATTATACCGTGTGTGTTGGAAAGCTTTGCTAATAGAGAATCAATGTTAAATATTATTTATTACTATAATAACTACACATTGCTTCATAAAGAAATAAAGATAGTTGGGGTACCCTGTAGTGTGTGTTTTGTTTACATGCTGGCTGGTTGTGTGGTTACTGTGTGAAGTCAGTCAGTACTGCAGAAACATGTAATATACACTATCCAGATGTTTGTATGTATGTGTATTGTATAGTTTTATGGTTAATATTTTATTATAATATTTATTTAACAGTGATTCTCTAGTAGAAATGCTTTAGAAAACAGGTTTTATAAGCCAGAAAATTTGAAAAAAAACAAATGCAGCGAAATATTACGAATATATTCATTCTTGTTTCGGATCTACATACTTGTGAGCATCGGTATTTTCATACTTAAGTTAACGAATGTTAAACAACATTCTGTCCTGAGTAATTCCCATACCGAATACTCATTATTATTTTCTTGTTATTATATACAACTAATCATGATCCCTTTGTTTGAGTCATACAAACTTTGTCTTTCCATTAATGTTAAGGAAATAAAATTAATTCTAAATTTATCTTTATCTGTAGCTAATTTGAATTAATTTTGAATCGTTAAATAATTATGTACCTTCATATGTACCTTCAAATAAATAGTACAAGTCGATCGCGACATATTTTATAAGCTTTAATTTAGTTTCACCTGTCCCGGTATCTGTAATGGAATTTTGCTAGTTAAATTTGACCCATTTCCTCTTATCCTACGGAGTTGTATTTTTGCAAGTTGTAGAAAATTAATTTAACTATAAGTTTCTTATCATTTTTTCTGTTTCTCTAATATTTACGGTCGGCTGCCGCAAAATGGCGCTTTATAATTTCCACATTAACCACATGATATGGGTATAAAATGAAAGGTCTTAATGAGCGAAACATAGTAAGTAAAGTGACGTCACTCTAAATTCAATATGACGACCGCCGCAAAATGGCGATTTATAATTTCCACATTAACCACATGGGTATAAAATGAAAAGGCTTAATGAGCGAAACACAGTAAGTAAAGTGACGTCATTCTAAATCCGCAAACATATAAATGCTTTTTTTTAATTAGTTTTTTCGTTTATCTTGTTTAAGATAAAAATTAGATCGTATGCACACAAAAGTTGGCCACCCCTGATATAAATAATCTAACGCTAAGTTAACATTAAATTTTTTGTTGTTTGTTTTTCATTGCATGTTATATGTCCATGTTAAAAATAATGTTTAGTTATATAAAAGAGGAATTTTCTAACTTAAAAATACTCCTTTTGTATAGTAAAATTCCATTTATCTTATGCATGTAAATATAGTAGTAAGTATTCTTAGTAAGCAGAGTATGTAGCTTTTATATAGTGTATATATATATATATATATATATAGAAACGATAGCGAGATGTATCTTGGTAAATTTGCTATCATTGTTATCAACAATGATTTATTAAAGTATGTATCTGTACTGACAGTTTACAAGATGTAGGTGGTAAAATATCAATTGTATGAGTGTTATACAATATACATGGGATATAAGATGTTTCAGTAAAACCCAAGGAAATCAATACGACAATTAGAGATAGGTGAAAATGAACTAACTAAATTTTTTACAAATTTTGTTATTTAGTGTATGTACTGAAAAAATTATATTAACTTAAGATTCTCCATGATAATGTCCATTAATCAATTTTAAATAACAGAATAACAGAAATTTTGACAAATAACCAACAGTTAACTATTGTATGATTGAAACGTTTCGTATATTATTTATACTTCCTCAGGCAACTGAAATTAATTATAATCAAATAAAAATTATAACTTAAGAGTTTTATGTACCATTACCACCATGGTAATAAAGCGAATTTTCAAAACTTGAAGAATTTTTTCCGAGAAAACTATGAGTTAAAAGTAAAATAATGGCAAAAAACGTATTTTCGAAAATTTTGATCATTTTTCCGGGAAAATCATGGATTTTACGAATTTTAGAAATTTCTAAGACAGTATGCAAGACATATGCTGTATGCTGTTTCGGAATGTATCCGAAGAGGCTGTCTCTCGATGCACTCAAACTGAACAAGAAGGATACAACTTTGAAAGGTTGCCGGATTCAATAACCGGTCATTATCATCTACGAAAGCATCTACACAAAATAAGAATCCACAATGGATCCATTATGTGCAGATTCATATTGAACTACAAATCTCCCGATTACAGCAGATACAAGATATTCGGTGCATCTTACCCTCAATATATGAAAATCAGAAGTGAAATATTAGGTGACTGAAATTTGTATTTTTAACATTATGTCTATGACCCACCTTCTCTGTCACTGTCAAGCTCTTGCTAGGGGAAGACTGACAAACTTGGGGCAGTCATTCTTTCACAACCTCACCGAAATAAAATCGGTTGACGTCAAATATCTCAAGCTGTTCGTGTGAGATGTTTCCTTTTTAGGTACCACCTTATGGCTTAAATTCCACCTGGACAGTGACTAACCAAACCTAACATTATGTCTCATCTCACCAGTACAAGAGGCCGAGCGGTCTAAGGCGTTAAGTCTGCGCAGTATGCCTACTTGGAAACTGATAGGTTATGGGTTCGAATCCCGACATCGGAAATTTGTCAATTATTAAGAAAAAAAAAGGAGGCGGTTAATTGACTAAACTGACTTCCACTCCACTCACATTCTCACATCCTTCGGCATCACAATGGACCTTATGGTCGAAGTGTAGACCGTCCAGGGCAGCTTCTACAATCTATCTATCTATCTATGTCTCAGTTGCAAGATCCAAACACCGATAAAAAATTTGATGGCAAGTCCTGTCAATTCTTGTAATACATGACATGTATACATAAATATATTGCCAGACTAATAATAATTCCCACCATTGAATGAATTGTTGATGAGAATTCGAGTGGTAGGAATGAGAACGGTTATATTATTTGTCTTTACATTTGCTAATAATTCATTAGACAACCAACCAAACAAGGTAGTCATAGTTATAGCGTGTTATCCGTATATTTGGGAATTGTTGAACATTATTCTCATTTCTAAATTTGAACTCAAGAAATTGAGAGACGAGTAATCATTTTATCTGCTACTAACAACGAGAGTCATATACGCCCATATATACACTCACATTCAACAAAAAATGGTCCAATTTAAATCGTATCGTGACTAATATCAGTTCTAAAACAAGAAATATAACAACTGACTAGTCTAAAATTTTATCTATTGTTATTTTAATTTTAAAACTATTTGACAATTTTGATTTAACCTTCAAATATTGTTATTTTGTTTATTGTTTTTAAGTAAAAATTGAACTTGTTGAATACGGTAACACATTCCGGAGAAATACGTCACGAGAATTTGGGGTATATAAAACAAGAACAATGAAATGTACTTCACAGTTTGAAAATGTCTATATTAGACGAAACATGGTCATATTTTAAAATTATTAAAATGTTAAACATATAGTGGACTAAGTAAAGTAAATTGGAAGTTTCTTTTCTTCAAATCCTAATTATGAAGTTCCACAAAGTAAAGCTCTCTACAATTAATTATTTATTTATGCATTTAAAAAAAAATACTTTAAACAAAAGTTTCACAGTTTAGTTCACACCAAAACCAGAGGTTGTATGTCAAAAAGTTCCATACAAAAGTTAATTTTATTGTTAAACGATTTTCCTAGCATATTTTAAAGCTTTCATTTTAAAAAATTTTTTCTAAATTGCATATTTGAAAAAATATTTAAACATGTGAATTTAAACTTTTCTTCTATCTAATACGATTTAAAAAATAAATTTTTGTGGTGAAATGAATGTATGCACCAATTTTGTGGTTAATCTCGAAGTCATTTTCTAGCTCTAAAATACGCTCCACAAGTTGCAACTATTTTATCGTATTTGAATTATGGTTTAGACGGCAGAAAAATGGATATGAACATCGATATCAATTTTTGTCCCAAGATCAATATTTCTAACCGTTTCAAAATTGAGACGTAACAATATTATTTATGTATATCTTTTATACCTTTTTTACGTATAATTGATTCAGTTTTTTTGATTTAAAAAGTACATTTAACTTTAGAATGAAATTAGCATTGTGTTAAATTGGTTTACAAATTAACAATGTTAAGACATGACTATATATCTGTGTAAACGGGAACCGTATGCCTGAATATGCGCGTATCATTGTTATTCCCTTTAATTCTCATAGATATCCCTTGAACAATACCTGATTCCATTTATCTGTTTATTGTTGATACTATTGTTTATCCTAATCGATCGTTTATGGTATGTTTTGAACATTAAAATTGAATAAATCAATTTCGTTATTAAATAAAACAAATATTTAAATTTTCGTAGAAAAACTTTATTTGACTAGTTTCGGAACACAGTTCCTTCTTCAGAAATAAAAATGAAATGAACAATTTTTACATACTGAAATACCAAGGTAAACATTTTCAGGTACTTAACAGTAAAAATGTTTGGTGGGGTGTAACCTCCTTTTTGAAACTCTTTGTGTAAATTATTAATTGTCGGCAAAATGTAATCAAATAATTATGTATGTACAACCTATAAATCAATTTAATTAACCATTTCAAAATATGATTTATACCTGTATGTTAAAAAATTTGTATTTGTCAATTAAAAAATAGTTTTATAGTTCTAAAGTTCATCCCATTTTTAATGCCTTTCAATCATAAAAATTATATTTTGTATATCTAGCTAGATGTGCTAAACAATTTGTATAATTTGCCAAAATGTTTATTGTTTAAAGTTTTTCCAATATTTTTAATGTCATTCCCAAAAATTACCTGAAAATGTTTACCTTGTTGCTACATCATTTTTCTGTTACACTAATATTTACAGAAATATTTACAATTAAAGTTAAAATTCTAAATATCTCTGTTCACATTAGAGTTTGAGAAAAATGATCAAGTAATGAATTGTAGCAAACTTGATTTTCTACAACTTTTCTTTCCTTACACATTTTTCGATTATTCTAATATTAAGAGAGATATTTAATATTTTGTGTTTGTTTGATACGAATACATAAAATATATTTAATTGTAAAAAATTTTGATTGTCGTTTCCATGGTAACTATAAACTATAATCGTTATACCGTTTTTTTTGGGCTATTAATAAATTTAATTTTTGCAAATACTAAAGTCATATCAGATATTATATTTCATTTTGATCACACTAAAATTATGATCGCTAGAGAATGATTTATGTATTCTAAGGAAATTCGCTAAGTTGACGCAGCTCCTGCGTAACGAATTTTTTTTTAAATATCCGTTATGCAGAAACAACAATAAAGTCCGAATAAGGTTTTAACGGTAAGAAAAATTGGAAAAGTTGCCCGCAAAATTCGAAAAAACTGAAAGTGCTTACTTTTTGGGACTTTTGTATGATTTTTAATGTTTACTTCTTTAAAATAAATAACTTTGCAAAGTCAATAATTGTCCCTTATACACCCACACCCTCCAAGGGGTGTGGAAATATCTATCTTTAAAACCGTAAGCGATAGAAAAAAAAATGCAAAGTCAAAAAATGTCCCTTCGTAAAAAATAAATTAATTTCAAAGGAGGATCATTGTCCCCTACACACCCACTCCTACCAGGGGTTGAGAAAATATCTTACTTTAAAACCTTAAGAGATTAACAAAATCAAAGACACAAAGTGTTTCTTTTTGACAAATAAAGAAGGCACACCAAGGAGTACGGGTGGTGGTTAAAGTAAATTTTTGAGATATCTTTCCTTTTACCCAAATTTATCCGAAATATCTTTACTTTTCTTAGTTTAAAATAAATCGGAGCAATTTTAATAAAAATATTTAAAGATTATGCAAATTGCATAGGGTAATAATAAATACCTAGATTATTGATTTAAGTCAGTTGTTAACCTCAACTTGTTACATTTTACTTAATTTGCATACAAAATCTGGAGATTATTTACGAGTATATACTGTATAATATAGTCTATTCTAACCTCATAAATTATTATCTATATTTAAACATCACTAAACATATTACCATTATTATTGACAAACAAAATAATTTACGTCATAAACAGACGAACACTCAAGTATGGTGTTGGACTGAAGAAGTCTGAGTCAAGAATATACTGTTCAATTGATCTAAATTCATCTAAACGGGTCTTTGTGTACACTCATATACATTAAATGGTCATCAATGTAATTTTAAACTTAAAAACGTAAATGAATAATAATTTTATTGCCCTCTTTAAAATTTAGGTGATAATATGAATTATTATGAAAATATTATGCAGATGTACTATTTGAATGTCGATTATTGCAAATGTGAACACAGCTAAATTTTATGGCTTTGACGGTAATAAAATTATCATTCGTTTACTATTTTAAATTTGTCCTTAAAATCACGTCTTTTCTGGTCGCCATATTGACGACCATTAATGTATATGAGTGTACATCATGTTAATAGTAGGGAATTGTTCTCACAATTCAATGGTATATCACGGTATAGATTGAAATGGGGTTTCCTGACTTTTTCTTTCGTTATCCAACTGGCTACAGGACATTTTTTCTCACTATTTTTAGCAGTTTATGAGTTATCGTCTGGTATGGTATAATGTAGGCATATACTTCACACCGTCGGCGGAACCCCAAAAGTTTTATATAAATGTTGTGAAAGTCTTCACACCATAGTTTTTAAAAACAAATGAAATAACAATTCTAATTCTAAAACATAGAGCTTCAATTGCTTTATATTTAAAGCTTACCAACAAGTTTGGTATCTATGGTAATTAAAATGTCTATGCCGTTATAAAACAACAAAATATTTTATTCAAAATATTTCAAGTTTTCAATAAAATACCGATATCCAATACAAAAGATCTCAAGAGTGAAGAGAGCTATCCACATTAAAATTTAATATATTTATGCCAATGGAAGATGTAACATTAAGGTAGATTTATAGCAAAAATTGATAAATATGAAGTAAAAATTTTGCATAAATACGTAAACACATGGCCAAATAATAGGCGTTATTTTCTCAAAATTTCGTAGTTGATTTGTGTTGAATTCATTCGGGTTTCCAAAAAATGTGTGGTACACAAGGTGTTAATATTTTTATGACGAACAACTTATATTCGAGATATGATGGCCACTTTTGTGGCCATGGGTATAAGTTAAATAAAAACTTATAAAATACATATTTATATACCCGGTATATAATATATACCAATGTACATATTAAGTTTAGTCCTGACTTTGTAACGCTTGAAAATATTATTCACAGCAACAAATTTTTGGTGCGATAAAATGCGGTATAGGTGTTCATAAAATGTGGACCATGTTAAGGGCAAAATGGGCAAATCTGTTTATCTTTGAAACCGTAAGAGATAGAACAAAAGTGTAAAGAAAAAAATGTTCCTTTCTTAAAAATAAACAACTTTTATTTGAAATTCTTTTTCATAAATTCAATACATACCGGATATTTAAGCAATTCACTGAGATAGTTGTTATTTTCACTTGTTAATAGTAAAATGCATGAATACATAATAATGTGGAAGAAAGATTCTAATTTTAAGGAATCAAATGAATCATTTCCTGAATCAAACTGTGTTTAGACCGTCACTTTTTTCAAGTAGTAGAGTAGGATGCACAATAATATAATATCTATCTAAAACACAACATATTGTTATTAAAATAATCGTATGCAAATGTATACAATAAATAACATATACAAACTCTTTACCTATTAATTAAAGTTTATCATTTTGTGAACTTTATGCATAATTTTCGTATATAACACGACGACTATAATAATAATTATTATTATATGGTGACATATATTTCTTAATGCAAAATACAGTTTATGCCATTAAAAAGCCTTTCCCCATTCTCTGCTCGTTCATTATTATTCCCAATCTTAACGTCGTTTGATACATTAACCGTATAGAGAGTTACTTCGTGGAATTCCATTATATGATATGTTTCAGCTAATATAGCTATTTTCGAACTGTGGTTTGAACTGCGTTTAATATATTTTATAACGATGACATATTTAATATGAAATTAAATATATAATCTTAACTAGTGAGAATAACCACTAGATAGAGAGATAGCGACTGCTCTGGATGGGCTACACTCCGATCATAAGGTCCATTGTGATGCCTTAGGATGTGAGTGAAGTGGAAGGAATTTTTGTGTATAGACTAGGAATTGGTAGGATGAGCAGCTGCAGCCCACTCTGATAGGAACTATGCCGATTTTCACCTGGTGTTCGTGAAGGAAACTGCAGAAAACCTTCACAAGCATAGCCGGTTACTTCGTTCTTGTCCATACGCCGACAATTAACCGCCCCTTTTTTTTCCTTAATAATTGACAAACTGCCGATGTCGAGATTCGACATCACATAACCTCCAAGTTCCAAGTAGATATAACGCCTTAGACCGCTCGGCTACTTGGACGGTGAATAACAACTAACTGAGTTAATTGCTTTAATATCCAGGGATATTTGAAACGAGAGAGGGCGGCCCGATTTTACTCATTCGCGAACTTAACCTTACTTTTTAGTTCAAGAACATGCATACAAAATTTCAGCTCATTATCTCCTTTCGGATTTTTAGCTATCTTGCCCACGGACAGACGGACACGCGGAAATGAACGAATTAGGTCATTTTATGAACACCTATAGCTAAAATTTATTAGTGCAATCAATATTTTCATAAAATTGCCGTTAATAAAGTCGGAACTAAACTTATAATACCCTTGTATTTATTACATACACCGGATGTTAAAATACGTCAGATAGCGATTATTAATACACGATCGAATTAACTTCCAAACTCTAGTCAGTCGTTTTTAACATACATACACATATGGAGGAGCGCGGCGATAGACTCAGCCACAAAAGTTTTTCAAAATTTCATAGTTAATTTGTTCTTTATCCATACGATTTGCGAAAAAAAAAAGCAGTTATTATTTTTATGATGAACAACTATTATATACGAGGCATTATTGAACGGATTTAAATGTATTGGGCACATAATGCTGATCACTATTCAATAAAGTTTTTTTTTCCTCAGAACAAGGATATTTTGTGTCCAACGTTTCTCTGGATTTTCTTTGTAGCATCCAGATTTGTGGGGGAGGGTGTGTAGTGTACTAGAGTTGAATTTGTTTGTTTTGACTATTATATGCGCGTAAAGGAAACTTATTTAAAAGTAGAAGGGCAACTTATTTAAACCATATTTGAATCATATGTTTAATAGTTAGTATTAAATATATGTTTCCTCCCATTCATTTTGAAAATAGACTGATCCACTCAAACTGTGACGATATTCGAGGTTTCTTTACAAATTAATATACTTCTAGCTCCCAACTCAATTTACTACCATATTTAGATACCATTACTTCACTACTAACAAACTGATATGCATTTATTATTTATTAGACAAAGTAAACGTTTGGTTTCATTGCCAAGTAATTGCTTTTTTAACCCGACTTCAAAAAGGAGGATGGTTCTCAATTCGTCTGTGTTTTTTTTTTTAAGTGTGTCACCTCAGAACTCCGTCATTTATTAACCGATTCTGAATTTTTTTTGTTTTAAAGGGTTTGGTTTCCCATTGGTCCCATTGGCACCAAATCGTATTCTGATGAGGGGATCCCCGGGAAATCGAGGAAAATCCTCATTATATATGTGATAACCGATTTCTGCGAAATTTTTTTTTTTTTGAAAGGGTATACTCATTTATAATGGGAAAATAAGAAAATTTTTCTTAAAACCGCCTTCAAAAAAATTTTACTGACTTCAAAAAAAACCGACCCCAAAAAAAAAAAAATTTTTACAAAAAAAAAAAACAAAATGCATGTAAAAAAAACTGAAAATCTGTTATAAAAAAATGCGCAAAAAATTTAAAAAAAAAAAAAAAACGGGTAAAAAAAATGTATTATAAAAAAATTCACTAAAAATTAGTAGGTCGTTTAGTAGGTCTACCCATATTTAATAAAATCAAACTTCAAAGTCACTAAAAAGCGAGAAATAAACCATATTTTGACAAAATGGAAACCCGACTTCAAAAATCAAATATTCTATAACAAAAAATGCACTAAAAAGTAAAAAAATAATTGCATATTCTTGTGCCAATTTTCGATCAACTAAGCAAAAATTTTTAAATATATATGTACAATTATTGTTCTAAGCAAAAATTTTTAAATATATATAATAATTATGTATATTTCAAATATATATAATTATTGTTATTTTTGGAGGCGGTGTCAGCATAGAGAAATTCACATAACTTTTGGACACCGCCTCCAAAAATAACAATAATTATATATATTTGAAATATACATAATTATTATATATATTTAAAAATTTTTGCTTAGGTGAACTAAAATAGGCACAAGAATATGCAATTATTTTTTTACTTTTTGGTGCATTTTTTGTTATAGAATATTTGATTTTTGAAGGCGGGTTTCCATTTTGTCAAAATATGGTTTATATTTAATTATTATTAGAATATGATTCAGATTACTTAGAATCTCTCTCTTTCCCAACAACTACGAAGTGGTTTGTATATAGAGGTAAAAAATCGCCATGATAGAAAATAGAACATTATTTTTATAATTTGGTTTTTTTTTAAATATGGTTGATGTAAACGTTATTTATTTCACAAGGCATTAGCAGCAGCTATGATGGGACACATGAGTTGGATAAATAATCTTATATATTATTTTATTTTCTTTTGATAAATTTAGAAATCGTTCAATGACTTTTTAAAAAAATATAAAAAACACACACACACAAACATACACAAAATAATATATGTTATATGATGTCATTTATGTGTTTTTGGTAGCAAAAATAGATTTGTACAAATAATAAATACATACTTACTCATACAAAATAAAACTATTTTTGATTGCATTCTCAACTTTATAACCGACCGAACATTCGATTAATCATGATATTACTTACTGAGTCATTGGACAAGTAAAAATATATTTTAAGGTTATTCGATTGGGTAGTTTACAATAAATCAATATTTCTGATTCGCTATAAACATAAGTAATATATAATTTTATTTGAAATTGAATAATCTTTCAATTTTTGTAGTCTGGGCCACACAAGTCCATGTAAATTTTTTTAAATTTTATAATTGATTAGTGGCTTATTGATTCGATTTTCGAAAAGTACCTATATAACTTTGATTCGAAATTTTTTTTTCCGAAAACCGAATGATCAAATTAAATTTCAAGTTTTGCTCCAATTCCTAGAACAATTATTTGTATTTTATAAATACGTATTTCGACTACAAGGTAGTCATCATCAGTATGAATTAGCTAATCGTAACTATCTCTGGGATATAGAGTCAGAGATATGTTGCTCGTTGCTAATTTGGAGCGTGTCTCACAATAATATGAAAAAAGTTTTATATGACCTGACTGAGGTAGTACCTGAAGGATTATTTGAGTTGACTGACCAATCGAGGGATTAAATTTGTGATGAACCCATCCCATTTATTGGTGGGATCCTTTTCTGACCAACCGGTGTTGTTATTGTCAATTAGGTGAGGGTGTTCGAATCTAACCTCGATATTCAGGAATTAAATTTTGAACATGGTTTAATTTTATTAAATCAGAGTTTGGAATTGGGTCATTGTCTAAATTCGTTATCTGTTTTCTTAGTTTGTGTATTAGTTTTTACCAGCGTGAGCTGCGAAGAATGATATGTGGTCAGTATTTCCTAAATCTGACTCTGATGCCTAGGGAACATGTAATAATCGTTTAATAATGTTTTTCAAGGTTATTATTTTTATTTTTGCCTTTAATAATAAATACAAAATTTGTAACACAGCGTAACCTGGCATCATATGTATTGCACTAATGGGACTAGATATTGAAGTCCAATATCTAGTGCAAGAACACTACAACCTTCCATTGGTTGTACGAAGAACCGTCCAAAATGTATTGGCAATTCCAGCTAAGAGAGACTCTTAATTATTGGTGATTGTAAACAAATAAATAAAACACATTTACTTGTATATGAAATGTGATTTGTTCATTATAAAAATCGTTTATTATATTTTATAATGTCTGCAAACTGTTATGTACCGAACTGTAAATCTTCAAAAAAACTGAAACTATGATATTAGTTTCGATAAATTTTCAAAATGTTCAGAAAAAGTAAGATTAAAAACATATATTGGAGCACATTTATGATATTTTAGTAAAACAAATGATAAATATTAAGGATGTACGAGCACTATATAGTCCATTTATAAAATTATTCAAAAGCTACCACCGACAGAAATAAAATTTACTCGAAATCTCAGTTGCCTTCTTAAATATATTTTTTATTAGACCCGTTATACCGGAATTTTATTGGATCAATGTCTTTAATAATATTTCTATTTTCTATTGCGTTTTTTTTTTTTTATTCGTCTTATTTTATTCCAAGTGAAAATTATCAATATGTCAAAATATGTGTGAAAATATGGGTTTCTCCATAAGAGCAATGCTTTAAAACTCGAACTAAATATTAAATAATTAATTCAAGGCTCCCGCAAACCCCCCCCCCCCCCCCTGAAACTTATAGAATTGATTTATATGCACTTCAACTACATATAAAAAATAATCAAGCCTTAATCTTTTTGAAGCTCCAGTGCTCGTACATTCTTAAACTAAAATTATAAATATTAAATACTGAAAAGATTAACAACTACTTTGAATTTTAAGTCTAAAGATGAAATGATTTCATTTTTATCTCTGAAGAAGGAACTGTGTTCCAATACTAGTCAAATAAATGGTTTTTTCGAAAATTTCAAATATTTGTTTTATTTAATAATTAAAATCAGTTACTTAAATGGCTGAGCCTATTTGTGTAAGTTTATTTATAAATTGTGAATTACAGTATTGTGAATTACACATTGCAACGTTGAATCAACTATGCTAGCCTCTGGACTAAAAGTGAACTGGAGTTGAAGTTTTACTAAAAAGTATAAAATGAATGTGTTATCTGTCTGTATTAGGTTAAAACGGTAAACAAATATATAAATTAGACATTAGTTCTGGTCGACTAGTTAACGAGATATAAATGTTAGAAATGTACCAATGATATGTGTTCTAACCGAGCACACAGAACTAACTGTACCAATGGTCTTGTAATTATTAAAGAGCTACTAGCTGTCTATACATATATAATATACATTTCTATATATATATATATATATATTTTTCTATATATATATATATATATATATATATATATATATATATATATATATATATATATATATATATATATATATATATATATATATAAAGCTCCTAACAAATATACAGGTATACATAAATACATTAGTATTTTATATACAGAATGTTTCATACATATTAGTCGAAGAATCATTGTTCCGGAGCTCTTCTGCTCCTTTCTTAAAAAGTCAAAACTATCGAGAAGAATGATGAACTAGCTAGTATTAGTAGTAGTGGAGAAAAGGTCAAAGCTTGGTAAGTAAGTTTTTCTAGGCCTTTTTAATCGGCACTTAAGAACAAGGAATTTGAATGTAGGGTAGGAATTGGTAGGATGTTTAACTGCACCCGGCTTTCATAGGAATTATGACGGGATTCATCTAGAATTTGTGAAAGGTAAAAGACAGAAAATTCCATCATCGGTACAAAAACAATCGCTGCATTTTCTTTGGAGGAAATTCGCTAAAAACAAAGGTTGTGATATCTAAGCAGATCTGATAAAGTTCCAGAGCTTTTTTTGTAGAATCAACTACTTATGCTTAAAGGAAAAGGAAGCTACACTTATCCAAATGCCAATACTTCCCAACAGAAACGAGGCGGAGTCTACAAATAGAGACTTTTCAACAGGCAAAAATTTGCAACATTTCCAATGGAATCTAATCATCGCTTGTCTTCTCTGCGCAATTTATTCCAATTCGCGTCCTCTGACTGATATAGTTATCGACGACAATTGTAGCTCGTCAAGACATTGCATTAGAATTTCATAAAAACACGAAAAAAGTATTACAGCTTTAGATATAAATGTTAATTCTTTACGACTTGAATAATATTATTACTTTCTTCACAGCTTTAAACGTCCTGTATATAAATGCATATACATGTATACAGACAATTCTCAAGAGTCCTTGTTAAAATTACTTTACAATTATCATCCATACTCTTTGCCAGAGTTATCCATGGATGAGGCAATAATAGCTCCACTATAGCTCGTTATTGCACATTATCCATATTTAAAGTATACTATTTAACGTATTATTTACCATTAAAAATAATATTATTACGATAGAGGATAAAAGGATATCTCACACAGAGTCAAGTTACATATATATATTACCGAATATTAGTTTTTTGAATATGTGCTTACTCGATTGTTTACTAATGTCTAAAATCTGTTGGGAATGTCATATCGCTTGCTAATACCATTTTTTAATAGAGCTTTATATGCTTCATAATTCGTAATTACAAAAATAGAAAGTGTTGATACAGGTTCAATACGAATAACATACGGCCTACTTCGATTCGAGTATGTACTATTAGACTAGTAAATATGTGCCTTTTTACCGAATTCCACTTTGCCTTCTCAGAAAATTATGCCCAAGGGGTGTCATTCGACTCGTAATTGCATCTAAAAAGTTAGTAAAAAAAAAAGGGGGTTTCGTTTTTTGCAAATATCTCAAAAACTATTGTAGATATCGGAAATCGAAATAAAGATTCTTAAAGAACAGGAAATTTCCTAAAAAAAAAGTCTCACCTCACAGAACTATACCACTTATATTTATAACAATTATTTATTTAATTGAGAGATGAAAATAGGTCTTGAAAACGAGTGATTCGACTCAGCTTGATTCCGACACTTGAACAAAAAAATTTGTTTAATCCATTACATATGAATATTAAGGAGACAAAAATTGCAGGTACTTAATGGATACTTAAACAAACAATAATCCGTCGAAAAAAAACATTTACACCTATTTTTCCATTTACTATGCTTTTTTTAATTACAAAATTTTTCCAATCTGGATAACCCCGAAAATATTTAAAATAAAAGTCAGGAATTTTTTTACTTCCGGGAGCTATTCTTTGAATGATTTAAAAAAGATATCCGTTGGAAAATTAAAAAAATTTTGAATATCCATTTTTTTATGAACACAGATACGGAAAAATTCAAAACATAAATAAAGTAATAATCCATTGTTTTCATTCGTATTTCGAAACTATTAATTATATGAGAAATCTATAGCCGTTTGAGTACGTTAAAGCCACCAGTAAACGGCTGTAAATTTGGAACGGTTTGGAATTTTCAACTTCTGATAGTTATTTTGGAGTTGTAAAAAAAATTTATCTAGGATGTTCTCTCATCATTATTTCGCTATCTCCTGTAGTCTTCTCCAAACAATTCGAACAAGCATACACACTTACACACAACATATTTACGTTTTATATATATAGAGATATTTTCAATCTGTGCACTGAATTAGTTAAATGATTATCAGATAACAACTTCAACAAACATGCTTAAAATAAACACAGCTAATTTAAAATAATACTAAACAGTTTAGTATTACTAAACTCAATTGAATCAACCTCAAATTGGTTGTAATTAAAACTATATAAGGGTTCTTACAAAACAGAGAAACTAAAAAGTAATAAAGTAGAACAATCACAGGTAACTAGTAATATTTTTCATTTTAATACAATAAATTAAATACTAAAGAAAAGTAAACAAGTAGTAATGATATTTATACAATAAAGGAGTGACCTAATAGTTTAGTATACTCTTTTTTCTATAGTTGCTTGAAATTTGTCGAGTTGATTATATATCAATCCCCACTAGTTGCCGTTACCGTACTGCTTTAACTAAATCCAAATAATTAAATTCGAAGTATTTACACAAGTGAAGTATCATAAGGATTTGTACAATTAATCATTTTACGTTTCACATCAAACTCTAATATTTATATACAGTGTTCCTATGAAAGAAAGTGCAATCGATATATATATATATATATATATATATATATATATATATATATATGTCGGAACTACATATTTGGGAGCATGGTCGTTTGAACCAGTATATATGTTGTCAGGCATTGTTGTTTTTATAAAATACAAACACTTACCAATTTTCCAATAGCACACTGAAAAATGCATTTTCACAAACACGCACTAGTCTACAATAATACCCGGTGTCCCGCACTTTCACAATCAGTAATTACAATTAGTTGGTTCAACCACGACACAGTAAGTTGGCTCCAGTTAACAATACAGATACAACACGAATAATACTAACAAATGCCATACCACGGTTATCTCATCATAAAACATAATTAATTATACTAGTCCAAAAGGGCTACCAACAATTCAAACGCTATTTCCATGTGATGCTATTTTCATGTAACTTTCAGCAGAGTTCAGTTGATACTAATACGCAACTGCACGATACGGTCTGTACTCGGGTGCTGTCCTCTCAGAACTGAAATCGTCCTTCCTTTTTGAAACTCATCCCCCTTCCTTGATGTTTGTAAAAAAATGGAAAGGGGTCATTCTATTACTACATTATATTTATGTACCATCTCTAGTTTATCACAAAAAATAGGTTTATCAACATCCGTACCGTACAATTTGCGTCTAAGTAGAGGTCAAACATGCCCTTTCAGCTGAACCCTTACTTACTGTGTTAATTGATAAATCTTAAAGCAATTATTCTTTATTGCACTTTTAGACAATTTATTTTATTCTAAGAATATACAAGTATTGATAATATCTAATTTCCGGACCTCTATGTCTGGAGGATTCTTTATGTCAGACATACTGTAATAAAATAAACCTTTTCTTAAAAAAATAGTTTCTTTGTACTTATAAATGTAAGTGTAAAACTGTAAACATATAGATGTCGAGAAATGTTCGAACAGACGCATCCATAAATAAAAAACACATTTATTTCACTTTGACAAACGTACGATTCCGACATATATATATATATATATATATATATATATATATATATATATATATATATATATATATATATATATATATCGTTTAATAATTATATATATATATATATCGTTTAATATATATATATATATATATATATCGTTTGTTTTTGTATTTCCGGCTTTGAATCCATAGTTCAAGAGGATATTAAAAAAGTTTATTACTCTATATAGATTGTAGTCACTATGTTGCAAATTGTTTGTTCACTAGGGCGATTGAAAATCTTCCCTTAAAATTTGATACTCAGTTCTTGGAATTGTCATTTCTGCAATACCAATTGCATAATTTTAACGCATTGTAAATTAACATGTGACTTTTGAAAACATCTGCTTGTTGATAACGGTTTGATCTTTTACATACCTTGTAAAAATCCATGTGTAAATTAAAGAAAAAACCGAATGGCTGCCATTTTCGAAAAAAAACCGGTAAAGCAATTAAATTTCGTGATGAAGGCCTCCAATATAGAAGGAAACACAAAATTTGACATATGTCCCTTAATATTTGAAAAATCGAAAAATTTATAAGAAGTAAAGTTGTAGGTATTAAGTTATACTGTAATTTTGTTTCTTATCATTTTTCTGTTACACTGATATTTACAGAAATATTGACGGTTTAAGATTGAAAATTAAATTCCTTAATATATCTGTACACATTAGAGTTTGAGCAAAAATGATAAGATGATGAATTGTAGCAAATTTGATTTTCTACAACTTTATTCCTTACGTATTTTTCGATTGTTCTAATATTAAGAGAGATATTTTGTGTTTTCTTCTTTCTTTATGCCTCCCTTTCCCCTTGACGTATGTCATTTATTAATAAAATTGGCCATGCAAATACTAAAATCATATACGACATTTCATTTTGATCAGACTAAAATTGTGACCGCTAGAAAGTGATTTATGTATTCTAAAGAAATTCGCTAAGTTGAAGCAGCTCCTGCGTATCGAATTTTTGTATATTATTTTCACCTGCATACAAACAAACAAAAAAATTCATTTAAAAGAAATTCGAACAATACAAAACCAACTTTGTATACACTGTGTGAAGCCTGTCATATGAAATAATGGTTTGTGTTTTTTTTTTTTACCTCATATTACAAAACCAAACAACAACAAGCGTGCTTTGAACATACTCGAACATACGTATGCTCTGGTACATACTTCTTTTTTTTCTTTCTATAAACAAAATAGTAAAATAACCAAGCGTTTATTGGTTATTTGTGCAAGTTGGACGAGAGATATTTGAAAGCTTGTTGTGTAGTAGTATAATGGTGAATGGAATGAAGTGAGCAACAGCACCAGCTGAGAAGACCAACAATCTTAACGTAGAGAAAATGGTTGTTGATAACTTAGATCGTTGTTGTTTTGTAAACATATTTCTTTTGAATTTTGTTTGGCTTCTGTATATTTTTCTTTTATTGCAATTTTTTTTAAACGTTAGTTTTGTCACAGAAATTGGTTGGCTAATATTTATACCTAATGTTCATTAAAAAATATTTCTTAGATATTATAAAAATGTGAATAGATAGATAGATATATCTTTGTGGTATAAACAGCACATACAGATGCTTTCGTTGGAGATAATGTCCGCGGTCATGAATCCGGTAAACTTTTGAAGTTGTGTCCTGTTCAAGTTGCGTACCTTGAGGGACAGCCTTTTGGATGAATTCCGAAATATTATTTTCGCGAGTTTTAAATATGTCAAAAAGATAATTCAACCAACATGATTCAAACCACAGACTTCTGTCTGTCTGAGACGGTGTGCTGATCAATTAAAGTCACTTGTGTTTTATCTATTATATATCGTGTTATATCTATTGTTCGTGTTCCTAATTCTATATTGACTACCCCCAAAATATCTTTATAAAAATTGTGTCCTAAAGTATAAATTGCTTTAATTTGCTCTTTCGTGGCAAATTATGTTGGTATGTTAAAATCGGTACAACCAAGGCATTATAGGGCCTACAAACGAGGAACATTGTGCAGCAACATTATGCAGCAACCTATTATGTTGCAAATGTGTATAGTGATTGCAGCAACAAAAAACATGTCCTTGAACGGTTGCTGTAAAAATCAAAATTATTTGATAATTTGTAGGAGTTAAATGTTCCTGTAAAAATTGGTCATATTATCTAATATTTTATGCTTTCCTAATATTTTAGTATGTTTTGTTACCTAGATTGGTTACAATTTACATTATATATTTTATTATTTGTAATAATAATATATAGATATTATCCAACACTAGTTTTATACATATAAATAAACTAGATACATACATATAAATAAACTATACAAATTAAATGAGATAGATAGACACAAGATGAGAAATGATTAAATTTTTATGACTAGCGTCATAAAATAATAAAATAATAATTTTATGTTCCATAATTTTGGTTGCACGTCTGTACAGAAAATATTTTGTACGCGGAGTTCAAGGTTGCTGCAACAATGTTCTGCGTCTGTTTCATACTTTAAACAAACTGATAACTACATTGATAGGATAGTTGTCGTGCTTATATTTATGAAAACCGAATTAATAAGGTACAAATCAATTATAAAATTTAAAAAAAAAAATGGCATAAACTTATGTGGTCCATAGTACGAGCATAATAGCACATAAACTTCAGGTATATCAATAATAAATAGCCACAAAATTGTGTTGCGTCTCTTCCATATAGAAAGCTGAAAGTTATATTTTCATTTGTAGCTTTTTGATCGTTACATAAAACATACAATATTTTGTTTCTCTTTTGTCAATGTTTTCAGAAACCGAATTGAAGAGTTATGTTGGTAATAATTTCTTTTGATGTTGGTTTTTTCGTCTCTTTTTGTTTTCCTTATCGTCTTGTGTATTTTTTCTGCTAATATTATAAGGGCAGCTTTTTTTTCTATGTTATCTTATATATAGAGATATCTTCTATATGTACTAAACAAAAAAAAGGTACATCATACAAAGGTATTTTCGATTCAAAAAGTAACAAAATGTGAAATGATTCAATTATCTCATCTGACCCATACGTTATTTTGTCATATATTTCATCCAATTTTATTATGATATGTTTAGATAGACAGATTGTAGCGGCTGCCCTGGACGGGCTACACTGCGTGAACAAGGTTGTTTTATGTTACAACCTTTTTCTAGTCGTTTTTCTTTATTAGTTGATGGGGGGAAGTATGTAGCGGTGTCCCTTCATCATTAAATTATTATTATAATTTTGTTCATCATTTTTATCTGTTGCATAAAAACTATAACTTCCCTCTATTATCACGGTTGCTTTGAATATTAACAACCTTGGTAATTTACATATTAAAATAATAACATTTCATAAATCAAATCAATAAAGATCAATTATACATTTTACATATATTTATTATTTATTTAAATAATAATAATTTAATATAACTATTATCTACCTTTACACGACCATAAGGTCCATTGTGATGCCGAAGGATGTCAGTGGAGTGAAAGGAGTTTTTGTGTGTAGACTAGGAGTTGGTAGGATGTGCGGCTTCAGCCGACTTTGAAAGGAACTATGCCGGATATGCATCTCGATTTGTGAAGGGAACTGCAGAAAACCTTCACAAGCATAGCCGGCTACTTCGTTCTATCAATAATAACTACGCTGACAGTTTAGTCAATTATCCGCCTTCAATTCCTATTGCACAGAAACCGTCACGAGGAAATTATTGAAATGTTTTTATAACATCCTTATACATTGATCAAATAATAAAAATCAAAATTGGCAGTATGAAAGATGATTTATTTATGGTAGCAGCTTGCACTATATATGGTATTTTTTTCAGAGAAACTATGCAAAGAAATTGGCTCTTTTATCTTCAAACTTCGATTTTATATAGTAAACAATCGAAATAATAATACGAAAGAATAAATACATGGATATGAAATATTCATTCTTTTAAAAGAATTTTTAAATATTACTCTGACTGCATTGCGAACTTTGTGGAGTTGAATATCGACGATCCGAAAATTTAAATTTTTACTGATATGTATACATTTACAAAAATATAACTTTTATTTTTATATAATGAACAACAAAACATGTCAATTATAGTTTTTATTTCTAAAAGTTTTTTTTTTAAAATAGTGTTAATTATAAAAAAAAAAAAAAATGAAAAATTAGTTATAAAAATTATTAACCATATTTCGTGTTAATTAAAACAAATTAGAGTTATACATAAACTCATATACTCATTGTAGGTAGGAATACACTGTTTGACCAAAAATGTTGGATAGTGTTAAAAACTAAATTGGAGCTTAATAGACTACGCTGGTATTTCAGTATAACCGTATAAGTAGGTCGTTGTAATATAAATTATTAATATATGTATATACCATGTGACGTCGTCCGCGAATTTGCTCCTGTGAAATTTGTAATTTCTTGAAAATCAATTGTAAATAAAATCAATACCACGCGACGTAATCGATTTTTTTTTAAATCCTTTATTAAACGCATACTTTTAATAACATTTGACTTGAAGAGAATTTAAACCAAGTTTTAAATCGATAAAGGCAAAATACGTTTTTTGTTTTCATTTTGAGGAGTATTAGTTAGACTAAAAAGAGCCATTTTTTACTTTTTGCTTTTCAGTTCCATTCTTTTTTCGAATGTTTAATTTTTTGATTAAAAGTTTTTATTTTTTGCTTTTCAGTTATTTTCTTTTTTCGTCGGTTCTATTTTTTGTTAAAAAGTTTTTATTTTAGTTTGAAAACAATATATACCTACAATAATGGATTATGCCACAAGCGAGAGTTATCATATTTTGGAATAATTTATTTATTATTTAAGTATAAACCTACAATTTAGCAAATTTTATTTGTTTTGATAACTGGTAATTCGGTAATAATAACATTCAATCTCAACTACTTCAACTATAAGTTTCATAACTTCAATGTTTAGGTATTTAGCTAATTGAAATTTATTTACCTGTAGGTAGTGTAGGCCAGAGGTGGGCGCAGACAGCTCGTCTGAGCCTTACGGGCTCTCCATAAGCTGGGTGAGAGTAAGTAAAGAAGGTATGTTTTGAAGCAAGACGGAACGATGTTTGAATACAGGTTGGCCTACCGATTATTGCCCAATAATTTATTCAATCAATTTAGAAATAGTTTTATAAAATATTTATTGTTTAAATAATATCTTTTACAATATGGAGAGATGCACCAAAAAACATAATAATAATAATAATAATAACAAAAATAATAATAATAACAATAATAATAATAATAATAATAATCTGAACTTATCCAAGACTGCTTGCGATGTCTTCTCCATTATTAAATTCACTACTTTTATTTTTTTTGAAAAACAAATTATGCGAAAAATAATTTCCACTACTACAAATAATACTTTTCACTTTTTCAATTCAAAGTAGACTAACTCGAAGAACTCAAATTCCCACTTTATGTAAAATTTAACTTAATTCATCAAATTCCCATGACACTATACTGAGAATACTCCATACGAAGAAAAAATAATTAAATCAGGTAAATAAATCTTTATTAGTCCTCGGATATGAATAGTAAAATATTTAGACAAATTATTTGGAATTTCCAAAACTATAATTCTATTTAAATTATCCTTTGCAAAAATTTCCCTCTTTTATTACAATGGTCCAGCGGTAAACTTAAAGGTTCAAAAGATTTATATATATTTTTTATATATTTTTATTTTATTCATACACAAATATGATATATACTAAAAAGGTACATTTTATGACCCAAATTACCAGCCCAAAATTCCAGAGTATGTATTGAATGATTATATGTATTATTTACTTTGTATAATAGTGACCATAAAAAAGATTTGGTATTATTATATTTTTTTCAGAAAATGTTTTAATTAAAAAAAGAAAATATTAATAATTGGTAGGTTACCCTGTATTAACTCTATCTCTCTTCCCTACCTCTCACTCAGAGCTTGGCGGAATCAACTCCTGCCCACCTCTGGTAGGCCAACTACCTGGCATAGTTGGGTCCACTATTTTATTTTTTTGTATTGTCGAATGTCAAGTAATTCTGTTTATAGCATTCTCTGATCCCGTCGTGTAAATTTTAATTAAGAAGTTATGCATTTCAACATATCACCGAATGAGAAAATCTTTACAGATTTTCATTGAAGAAGTTTGAGAAAAGTGTAGTTTGTTACATAATCCAATAGAACCTTCATAGCAACAGTAAATTACATACGCGATTTTCACACAGTCTCTATGTCTCAGTGTGTGTACTGCTACCAAAACTGATAAATATCACACACTGGTATATGCAATATGATATTATATCGGAAGTAAATGTCCATCAAGAAAAGTTTGAACAAAATTTTAATTAAAAATGGCATACAGGCCAGTACAATATATTTTGAAAATTTACCAATTAATAATGATTAAATAATGGGAATTCTGTATATAATTTCATTGATATATGTTTGGATATATGTGTAACTAAATATGTATCATATCATCAGAATATAGGTTGATTTATCCGCGATTGCAAAATTGTATACATTCGAAAACTTATATATCTATATTATTTCGACCTTGTGGAGTCGAAAAAATATGTGAAAAATTTTCAAATCAACAATTTTTATGATAAGATATTTAAAGCAATTTTTGTTGCCTTGAATAAAATTGTTATCAGAACCTGGATTGATAGTGAATTTTGTATTCATCATTAACAAATGTGACCAAATGGTATACTGATAGAAGGCATTTCTTGAATCAAGTAAATATGTTTCCTTCAAAATGTGATACTATGAGAAAGAAATCCTTGTTTTCATTCAAGAATTTGTTTACTTTAATAAGTACCTTCAAGTAACCAAATTCTTGAATGGAAACAAAGATTTCTTTCTCAGAGGTTCATATTTTGAAGAAAACCTATTTACTTGATTCAAAAAATTCCTTCAATCAGTGTACGTACAATAGGCTGCAATAGTTGGTTTATTTTTTTAAATTTTATAGTTGATTTGTGCCTTATTCATTGTTTTTGAAAAAAAAATTCGAATAAAAGTTGTTACTATATTTCTAATGAACAAAATTTATCCGAAGCATGTTTTCTAAAACCGAATGAATTAGGCACAAATTAATTATAAAATTTTGAAAAACGATCGCCATATGTATACATTTTTAGCTGTATGCTACTTTGTTCCTACTCGACTATTTATTTAATTGTATTATATTGAAAGTTTTCGTTAATGATATTTTCAAAGCTCTAGATGGGCCATATGTACAGAATTATTGACCATGAGTAAACACCGGACATGACCTCTCAGATGGCAATCGCAAAGAGCAAGCAAAACCATTACCAATAAGTACAATTATCACTTAGCGTGGTAGTGCATTTGACCAAGTTTTAGCAAGAACCAAAAATGCTACGAAGTTCAAATTTAAAACGTAGCGTGAAACTCACCATCTGACGTTCCTTACCAGATTTTAGTGTGTAAATATGAAATACCTTGCACCTGAGAAACTTTTACCCAAAAATTAGATTTCATTACATTTGTAGACGAACAATTCTGTTTTTGCTGGGATATCAATACTTTTCGTATGCGTAAACTTGGTCCCTCTCACATTTTTGTTTTTCGAGGGATAGATCATACACTGATAGAAGTAATTCCTTTCAGTAAGAAAAAATTTTTTAAACCAAGAATTTCTGATTCTCATATATTTAAGAATCTCGAAATTCGTAAACTGAAATGATGATTTATTTGAACCAAGATGCTAAATTTTCGAACCAAAATAAACATTTGTTTAATCCAAACAAATGAAACTTTTTTAAGAAGTAATGATTAAATATATATACTTCAGTTAAAGAAGCTGCATAAACTTTCTCTTCTTGAGTTTTTTATTTATTTTTAATAAAAAAAAAATTATTTTTTTTAACAAGAATTTCATTTTCTTGACCAAAGAATCACAAGAGTATTTGGGCAAGAACGACTCTCTTATGGTAAGACTAACGAACTTTAAAAAAAATTGTAAACACCGTTCAAGAATTTTAGTTTCTTCGCTCAACTAAACATATGTTTTTGTTTCGACCGCGTAGTCTTGAATGAAAACAAGGGTTTCTTTATCGAAGTAAATATTTTGAAGAAAGTATATTTTCTTGAAGAAAGAAATTCCTTCTATCAGAGTATTGCATACCTATTATTCAAAAGGATTGTAAATGAATGTAATCTGAAGGCTCAATTACGTAAATGATATATTGATTTGGTCACTTCATAAATTTCTTATATATTATCAACCATACTAAATTAACTTGTCATAATGTAAATTTGAAAATAAATTAAAACAATGAAAATAATTTTCACTAATATATATATATATATATATATATATATATATATATATATATATAAAGTTGAGAAAATAACACAATTCTAATGTCAAGTCACTGTCTGTCAGTTACAATTGTTTTCAAACAATGTGTACAACAATTTATCCGTATGTATATATATATATATAAATTTTAAAACGTATTTTATATGTTACAAAATATTTTATCCTTTTTCATAACATTGTATCCACATGTATATCATAAAACAACACTTTATCATTTTGAAACGTGCAAAATGTGTTTCTATTCTATATATATGTATATTGTTATATATGTTAAGAATGAAATCAACTTCGAAATATTCGAAATGCATTCTTAAATTGTATATGTATATATATATATATATATTAGTTTTTTAAACAGTATAAAGTATTATCATAGCTTCTGTATACCGACGTACACATATTACGATGATGAATTATACATACACTTCATTTAAATTAAGTATGCAATTTGGTAGATGAAAAGTTTTGAAATTATTTATTATACAAATGAAAAATTAGAAATGTGATATGAATATTGTAAAGTCACATAACTTGAAACTTAAGAAAACATAAATTTATAATCTGACAGTCTTATAATCTACACATGAAATCCACTAGGAATCACGTTGAAAAGATTCATAAGAAATACATTGATGTTTTCATTTGTTTCATAATTGTCCAATTGTTTCTAGATACGAAGTGGTTGTTCGGACGAGGATACATGTAGCAATTATTAAGCTTAAGACACTGAATGTCACAGTTTTGCTCAAAGCAAGTTGTTTATAGTGTGGAGAGTATAGTTATTACGAACACATTTAATCATATATTCTCTGAATGAACATTATGAGTATGTTTCAGTATCCCTGAAGTATACAACACTAAGTTCAATTACCAAAGACAGAAAACTTTTCCACAAAAGTTGATGTCATTTTGTATAATTTTATTGTTGATTTGTGCCTTATTCATTCGGTTTTCGAAAAAAAATTTTGAATAAAAGTGATATCTTTATAAATATAGTAACAATTTTTATTCGAAAGTTTTTTTTTGAAAACCGAATGTATAAGGCACAAATCAACTATTATAAAAGTTTATAAAATGACATCAAATTTTGCGGTCCATGATACAACTAGTAAAATAGTAAAAAAATAATATTAGAAACTGAAAATGTAATTTCGAAGAAATTGGACGTAATGTTGAGTACCTCATACTGGTTTAATAAATTTTACTGATACTCATAAAAATTATCTGAGGGGCCTAGTGATTACGAACACATAACCCATTCTTCAATGGGAGAGGCTTCGTACTTTTCAGAATAGTATAATTCTGTGTATTTTCCGTTTGGTTTGACGACATCTGAAATCGTTTGCCAGATTGTAACCAATATTATTATGTATGTAAGTGTTTTAACAATAATCAAAATACTGTCGAAAAATGTTCTCGATAGATGAAATTTTCTTATAAATTATTTCTACATATATGTTAATAAATGAGCTCTGGTTATTTACGATCATCTTTTCGCCCATGAAAATATACATTAAAATATATACAGGATGAGTTAAAAGTCATGGAGTTTATTGAAAGGGTAGATGGGGGATGAAATTCTAAGACGAAAAGTCTTTGGACATTTTTGTGCCTGAACAGATTAATTAGATTTTTCGGAAAAAAGGAGGTAAATTTTTTTCCAAAACTTTTTTAAATTCTACCATAAAAACTGTACCGGATTTCAAGGTTCGCATAAAGTTAACTCGCCCTCAAGTGATGGGGAGAGCTCGCTCCCCTGACGTATCTCTGCTGACGCTGCGTTAATTACCCACCATTTCTTTTTCCGTTAACGCGTTTCTCTTATTGGTTTCTTTATTTAATTAATATCTAAATAACGGTGGGTCAGGTGCAAAAATGTCTTAGAATTTCATTCCCTATCCACCCTTTCAAAAAACTCCATGACTTTTGACTCATCTTGTATACAGTACATGAATGTTGTAATACTATTAAAAAGTAATATATGTTGCGTCATCTTATGATTAAATTAACATTAGAATCGTATGTCTTGGAACGAAAAACACATTTGTTAATTAATAATTGTATTTTACACTTTAATAAAATCCTATTCCAGTTTTTCTTTTGTATAATTAATTTTAAAATAATGTTTTATAAATCGTGTATTAAAATATAATTTTATATTATTTAAATTGTGAAAAAATCATATATATAATTGTGCAATGTGTACTATCTTCTAGGATTCACAATTGGAAGGAGGGGATCTTATCATAAACTTAAATTTCGCAAGATCTAAACCAGGATTTCTTGAATTGTAACATATTATAACAAATAATAAGAATAAAACAAAAGTTTTTTGCAGACCTGTGTAATTGGTAAAAACAATCTTTTGTCTCTCTTAAAAAATTTTCTTCTCCTATTTTATGTATGTGATAGAATTTCCATTAAAGATATGCGGATAATGGGGTAGCATTTCCAATTCTTAATCCATTGACTCTACAATTTTTATTAGCCACAATAGGGAATATGCATGAAAATTTTTCACATTTATTTTCAGAATATGAAAATACTGTTAATACTGTAATAATATTTAAAAACGAAATTAAAATCCGACAAATATCAAGGAAGCTATAAGCTTTTAATAATTATTATCTGTCTCTTTCTTGCAAAAATACTAAAAACGGAGTTTTACGTGTATTTTAAATGGTGAAAGTGTAATATTACGTTACATAACATATCAAGAGGGCTATAACCCTCTTTGTCTAATCGGAAATTTCAATCATTCATATCTCGCTTATTTTTAAAGTTATTTAAAAAGTAATTTTACCTTGATATTTGTCAAGTAAACATGCTTCAATTCAAGTGAAAAAAAAATTTCATGCATATTCCCTATTTTGTATTGTTAGGTAAACCTCCTTACACTTCTTACCGAAATAAAATACAGTAGATTAATATACACAAATTTTATAATATACACCACTTTCGGCCATACTAGTACATATGAAGACAAAGATCAGTCTTTAGTCATTCACAAACGAATATAAAACACAAAAGTTCCTTTAGAGTACCTCTAATTTCAAATGTATTGTGTTTTAATCTAACAACTCTCATCATGCCATAGAAATGTAATAAATAGTATATAGTAGCAACTACCTACAAAAGATGATTTAGGTGAAGATAATATTAAAACCGCTACAAATGATTTACAAAAGAGTTTATTATTGTATTCACGGTGTCTAAATACAGACACCTGAATTTCTTGCTCACCTTTTCATTCGTTTAAAATAAATTGGATCGCGTCGCTAAAACATCATTACAAATGTGTACGATAAAATTGTTGTGTGTGAAGCAATCCACTGTCGAATCAGGTTCTTGCAGGGCAGCCTAGCCAAATGAAGTCACGATATGTACTATCATTTCTGAAAATTTTATCCACAAATTTGATGGAGACTGTTTTTCATTCAGTCAATGCTTGGAATAATGAGATATTTATAAAAATCCTTAGCATACTTTAGAGCAGTGATTCTCAACCTTTGTTATGTCGCGGCACACTTTTAACACTTTCAAAATTTGACGGCACACAAAGAAAAAGATAAGTTTAAAAGTTGTTTACTTATCTATAATAACACTGTGTAAAATAATTTATGATAATAATTTTGAATGTAAAATAAAATAATATGTACTACAAAAACAACAGTGCGTTTATTAAGGGATCAATTACAAGTTAATAATAAGAATACTTTTAATGAGAAATTTGAGCTTGATGTTTTTTGATAATTTCATTTATATTTGGTCGTAAAAATGACAGTGCTACTCACTCATATCGTCTTCTACATTTAACTGTCTCGATCTTTTTTTCGTTTTTATGTTGGTTAATACTTTACTATATACATTTCTAAAATTTGGCGGCACACTTTAAGAATTTGACGGCACACGAAAGTGCCCCGGTACAGTGGTTGAGAATCGCTGCTTTAGAGGTTCGAAAAAAACAGCTTTTACAGTAAGTAGAGGCATGCCGTGTTTGATGACCATTTTACTTAATAGTAAACTGGTCAGGTCCTTCTGCCTTCACTTTACAACTACACTTAATAATAGCAACTAAAGTCAATAAGACACATTTTATGTCAGCAAAACATTTTTATAACATGCTGGAATCGACATAATTAGTTATTATGAATGATAAAGTAACAAATGTTAGCCAAAAACTAGTGAAAATAACAACTAACTAAGTAAATTGCTTAAAACACGGTACATACTGAATTTATGTAAAATAGTTTAAAACAAAAGTTGTTAATTTTTAAAAAAGGAACATTTTTTGTCTTTGCGTATTTGTTCTATCTCTTACAGTTTCAAAGTTGGATAGTTTTGCCCATTTTGCCCATTCATAAACTTATCACACATACAAAATTTCTTCTAGCTATCTCTTTTTGTTTTTGAGTTATCGTGTTTACGGACGGACGGACAACTTATTAGGTTAATTAGGCGGAAATGCACTAATTAGGTTATTTTATGAACACCTATATCAAAATTCTGTTCTTTGATTAATATTTTCAACCGTTACAAAGTTGGGACTAAAAGCATTTCTAATAGGGAATCAATGTTAAATAAATAAAAAAAATATTTACTATAAAACCATATTTATACCCATACTTACAAACATCTGGCTGCTTGTGGTATGATGTTTGATTGATGTCATTCACTTAATTTATAACATTTATTATACATTACGTATGCACATACACACTACAGACTACAGAATACCCCCACTATTTTTATTTCTTTATGAAGCATTGTGTAGTTACTATAGTAAATAATATTTAACATTGATTCTCTAGTAGCAAAGCATTTCAAAACAGACGGTATATTATATATCGGGTATAAAAACTACCGCCAAACTGAATTGTTACTAGAATTGTTACCACACGATATATTATAGATACCTTCGCGATGTGTATCTATATTATCGGATAGTTTAATCAACTATATATTGTAACCAATAACATCATTATATTACAATAGTTTATTATAATATTTATAATATTATAAAATAAAATACTAAAACAATACGAAATAAAATAAACGAATATTATACTGAGTAACTGTTGTCGTCTCTATTGTAGAAAGACCGAATAGAGTAGGATTATTATTCACAGAAACAAAACTATTTTGTTAATAATATTTGAGTTGAAACTTTTCATCATTATTATTGTAGTTGAAACCAAACGAAGGAAATATTATAAGCGGGAAATATGGTATAGAAAAAGCGTACATAAATAGGGTAAAGCGATTAACACTTATTTTTTTGACGTACCCATAACAAATCCAACAACAAAATTTTTCATTAACGGGAGTATCGTAATTTTAAACTATTTTTCTTCGACTTAATAATACCGCGAGAGACGAGAGAAACGAGAATAAATCAGTGAGAGACAGAAACAGATAGTACTTCACAGATTATTTTTTTTACGTTAGTACAAAAGACGATTTTTTAGAGTTCACTCCTTAAGAATCGATTTCAATTTAAAGCCCCCGGTACGACAATTTGATGGGTAGGAAAATCAAGTGAAATCACCTTTCAGTGAAACTGTCACCAAATTACAACGAATAACATATACCCGAGACAATATAAGAGTAATTTTAATAAGAGTGATGTAAACAAGAGTAAATCGAATGAAAGCAATTTTAACAATTTCAATAAAATTTATTATATTTTAATTTATTCTGTATAATTTTATTTTATTTTTTTATTTTTGTCTATTGATCTGTATTTTCTATTCTCTAAGCGTAAATTACGACTAGCTAATCTACAATGATGATGACTATTTTGTAGTCGAAATACGTATTTATAATACAAGAACTGATCTCGGTATTGGGGCGAATTTGAAATTTTATTTAAAAAACCTAGAGTTCTCATTAATTATCGTTTGATAATCTAATACAAATTTAATCTTTATAAACGAATAAAGCATAGTTTAAAATGCAGAGAAGTTTTTATAAAACTATGTAAATTGTTATTAAATAAACAAGGATTTATTTGAGCCAAAGTTGAAAGTATGTTCAAATGCATTTTGGAAAGTAATAATGAATTATATAACCAATTTTATCATTTTAGAGAAACAAAACACAGGATTTTACTTTTTTATTTAAATAAAATAAACGTTACAAGTCACGACTCATGAGTGTTATTATTTACCAAATAACCATAGAATATTTAAATCTAGTATCAACGCATACATTAAATCTGCAACACCTCGGGCATGCGCAGTCGTTTGATGAACCCCCCCCCCTCCCACGTCTTTCCCCTCAAAATGAATCTTTCAAACGTCTTAATACGCTATGATATTCAATATAAATTTATGCTGTTTTACATAACTTTTCAGATTGATTTTACCGTATAAATTTTCCTTTTTCGTAGGTCATTAACACACTATAAATTGTTATATATAAGTAATCGTTATATAGAAATCTACAAATTTGTATTTTCGCAATTAATAAATTTAAATGTTTTATAAATGAATTAATGTTAGCGCCATCTAAGCAGAATTTTTCAAAATTAAATAACTTTTTGTAACAGTAATATATATTTGTAATATAGTAAATAACTTATGAGAGTAAACTCCACCACGTGTCGGAGCTGACACACACAATTTTTTTATTGTGTTTTTTCAAGAAATTCTTCAACTGTACAAACGAGACGAGACAAGATAATAGAAAACTTTTACAAGCCAATGCAATACAAGAGACATGCTAGTCTCGTCTCACGGTATTACTAGCCTACTGCCAATTTAAAACATTCATGATAAGAACAACCATTTGTATATGAAGATAGGTTAAAAATTTCAAAAATTAAATATTAATAAAGATTCATAAAAAGTGTTTAACAGGCTGTCGTGATTTTAAACAATGAACCCTAAATATTTCATCTGTGAATCGGATTTGAAAAAAATGGCACCGATATAAAATAGTAAATTAACCAAATAGATTTGTTTCCTTATTTGAATGTTATTTTTTCTCCACTATCCAGTTCTGTCGAAAACACGATGGGTTCCAATTTGAAAAAATCAAGTTGACCTTCGACTAACCTTGAAGATCAATGTCTATATAAAAATCAAGACCATCATAAGATGCCCTATTCAGAATTTCAAAACAACTTCCATTCGCATCATTTTTTGTAAAATACACTTTCTCGAAAAAATTTTCAAATGCATTATTTAGCACCCTGTATTTGATTCATTATATCACTTTTGCTATATTTTACATTATTTATAGTAAGTAATGTCTCTTTACGGTTTTATAAATAAATAGAACGTGTTAATAAGACATAAATCGATACAACATAGTTTTAAAAAAAATATGTTTACATATTTTTCTCTCTATTTATATGTTTATAAGCATATATAAAACTAGGTTAGACAAAAAAATAGATATTAAAATAAAGGTGACTGACCCAAAATTCAACTCGGTACTTCTAAGAGAAGTAAATAATCTACCGGACTAAAAATAATGTTGTAACAATATTTACATACTAAATTTGTTTATATCTAGTTATCGAAAAGCCAAATTCGAAATTATACCAGGCAACTTATCTTTAAAAAAAACTGAGTACAATGAACATTCATTTAAAAAAATTAGTAGAGCTGTTTTCGAGAAAATTTGGATAAAAACCCGATCTCGAGAAGCACATTGTCGAAAAACACATTTTTATTGCAGTCAATAGTGCGGAATTTACCTCACCCCGATATTGAACATTTAAATACATATTGATCTTTTTTTTTTTAAATGAGTTTAATTTTGTGTAAATATTTAAAAAAGCGCTAAAATGTTTTTACGGTATATTAATTTCTGATAAATATTTAGGGTAAGACTGCCCAAGAATTGTATATACTACTGAATCTTCTCTACTTTTATGCAATTGTAAATGTCTGTTTGTTTGTTTGTTGGTTCGAGCATCAAGCGAGCTACTGAGCCGATTTTGATTCAATTTTTCTTAAGTATTATATTGTCAAATGATAATTAATGATAACTCAAGGTTTTTGAAATAAAATTTCAAATTCGCCCCTATACCTAGATCAATTTTTTCGTATTATAAATACGTATTTCGATTACAAAGTAGTCATCATCAGTATAAATTAGATAGTCGTAATTTACTCTTGACAATTAGAAATAGATAGAAAGTCGAGATAAGTAGAAAATATAAAAAAAATTAGAAAAATAAATAAAAGATTAACCAAAATAAATTAAAATTAAAATATAATAAATTTTAAAATATAATAAATTTTATTGAAATTACTCTTGTTTAAAATACTCCTGTTAAACCTTACTCTTATTAAAATTACTCTTATATTGTCTCAGGATATGATACTCGTTGCTAATTTTGTTACAGTTTCAAATTTTATTTCAATTTTTCTTGTTTAGCTTATGATTAGATTAGCTTAAAAGCTTATGATTAGGCATAAAAACTGTATTTTACCTCGCTACGAGAGATAAATTTTGAAAATAGAAATTTGGTGAAAGTGTCGATAAATATTTGAAGTGGTGGAAGCGGTAACATTGAAGTTTTTAGTCTTAAAATGACAGAAGCCGCAGATAAAACAATTAAACGCGAGTATAGCCCCGGGTATAAGCTAGTACTATATAAAGATCGTGAGCGGAACTTCCCCGAAACAATAACGATGACAGGAACTGATTTGTCGTCAATACAATGATGGTTCAGGTATATTGTTCGTTTTCCACATCTCAAATATATGTGAAAGTTAGATTCCGTGCAATTATGGACAAACAATGAATTTGTCGTTTCTGATCGACGAACAACTACCAAAAATGTGAATTTTGTACATAAAAGAGTTCAGTTTCTGTTATCAGTGCTTGAAAACTCTTAGTTCTAATACAATTTATTTTTAATCACGACAATATACTTAAAAATCATACACTATTTAGACATGTTCATACTTTTTAGCCGTCGGACGCTCATAAAATGTATCTTATTTAAAAAAGGTTAATTTATTCAAATAACCAATTCATTTAGAGAATTCATGAATGAGTTTTGTATGACGACAAAAAGTAAATAATAACGTTAACTAACTAACATTGAGTGTTTTTATTTCGAAAAATAGTACCTTAAAAAATACGATAAATAACGGTGTACTTGATTTAGGAAGGTATAGAGTATCGGATTTAACTGGGAATATACAGTTCAACAAAATCATTTAGTATTCAGTCAACTATTTAATTTTTGTTGTGTGGCGTTTTTTACAAATAAATAGTTAATCTTTCAAACTTTAATTTGAACGGAAGAAGTGACGCTGGTTCTTGTTCTACTAATATAGAATCATTGGTTTAAGATACAATACAAAATTTTTGTGTTGTAGCTTTTCAGTACTACGAGACTTGTCTGAAAAGTATCCGACCTGCTTTAATATCTTCGCGCCAGAGTGAAGGTCAATAGTAAAGCCTTATGAACGTATCGGTTGTTCGCCGACACCTACAGGACGTAAAGTTCATGCGCAGCGTGTATTTGTTCACAAAGCTTTTTTTTGTAGGATTTTGTTAAAAATGACTGAAAGATCAGATAAACGAATTTACATCAAATTTTGCTTCAAACTCGGAAAAACTAGTTCGGAAACAATTCAAATTATTCAGAAGGCCTTTGGGGATGAGTGTATGGGCAAAACACAAATAAAAGAGTGGTATAATCGTTTCAAAAGTGGCCGCACATCTAGTGATAGTGATCCTCGTTCTGGCAGACCTTCGACGACAACAACACCGGATAATATCAAACGCGTGCGACTTGGGATTGAAGAAGATTGACGTTTGACGGTGCGCGAATTAGAAGACGATCTTGGAATACCAAAAACTACAATTTGGGAATTTGAACCTCAAATTTAGAAAGTGGAAGCGGTGGGAAATCTCATCGAACCTTGGGCAGCAGTTTTTAACTAAACACAATATCGCATTGCTTCGCCAACCTCCGTACAGTTCCAACATAGCCCCTGTGACTTTTGGTTGTTCCCGAGTTTGAAAAAAACCGCTTAAAGGACACCGGTTCGACGACAAAAAGGCGGTTGAAGATGATGCGACGAGGACACTCAAGACTATTCCAAAAACTGACTTCCAGGACGCTTCGGAAAGTGGAATAACCGCTGGGAGCGTGTTATTCAATCAAATGGGGACTACTTTTAAGGATGCCACTCGCTCGATGACGAAAAATAACGCCCGCGTGGAGATATGAAGGTAGGTCAGATACTTTTCGGACAGACCTCGTATATCATTCGATTAAACGTTTGTGTCTTAACAGTGTTGACAATATGTTTTATTATGATCAAATACAACTAACATCACAAATTTGGTTCTGTACCATTGACTATAAATCTGCTTAAAAGCAATACAATGCCTTAAAAATCACAATTTTTCTTAAATTATTCGCAAAATTACACAAAATAATATGTTAGTAGTTGACTTCAAAGTAATGAAAAATCGAATCATCAAGCAAATCATCTGTGATCGATAACGCACTGAGCGCGATATCCAAAGGTCCAGAGTTCGATCCCTGGCGAATCGGAAAATTATTTTTTAGGTTAATATTAACTAATAATGCCTTTTTGTTGTATTTGCATAAAAAATTTAAGATCAGTAAATAAATATTCACTATAAAAACAAAACTACCCTTTCAAAGGACGAATATTAAACATTTAAGGTCGATTCATTTTTTTTTGAAACTTATGGTATTTGTATTAAAATTGTGACATCCACACAAACACAACCACAACTTGAATGTATGTGATTTGAATATATGTGAAAAGATCATCGAACATCATATGTGCTTCAAAAAAATACATTTCAAATGAAACTTTTTTTTTTTTTGGGGTGTACAATAATTTGAATATTTATTTATATGCATATTGTAACTGTGGAAATCCCCAATAGAGTAGACATTTATACAGTGAGTTGAAGGTTAGTTAACAGTGTATAATACTGGATATAACTCACAAGTATTGGGTGGTACTGAATGATTCATTCAATAAGTTAATCAAAGCTTTTATTTAAGGACCGTTGCACTAGATATTAATATTTAACGAATATCACCTTTTGGTACGCCAACAACCTACGTTAATACAGTCAACTGACTTAATACGTATTGGTGTTTGTTTCTTAGGACTATGGCATCTGTTGGCCAAAATAGAGTAGTCAGGTTCAACTGTAATAGTTACATATGCGTTACTAGGGTTACGCTTATAAAACTATTATTTTGTTAATGAAAATTTTTTTTAAGAAAATGTAACTAATTGTTTAAATGTAGCCTGACTAAAGCCGCCATTTTCTAAAATGAACGTCATGAGTAACTTTACCAAAGCAGAAATGCCTGGATACATTAGTGTATTGAAAAATGATAAAAACATTAATATTTGCTCGAACTATCGGGGGTCATGTAAAATGAAACAATACTTTTACGTTGCAATTATTGCGAAGTAGATTTTATGAATAAGAAAATTACATTGACAAATGTATTTTGTACTACCGACTATCGATAGTGTTTTTTTTTTTTGAATTTTATAGTCGATTTCTGTCGAATCTTTGTATCGGCGAAAACTGCCAGTAACATTTTTTGGAAACTAAATCGGTACAAATCGACGAAAAATTTGAAAAAAAAAGATCTCCAGTTTTGGTATAGACAGTATGTAGTCGCACTAGCTCTAAATCAAAATTAAAAAATGATATCTACGATTTGTAACGATTGCTTTTAGTACAACTCTTGGTTATAAGGCAGTATGAAAAGCAAATTCTTCGTTTTATTTATTGATCTATTTTAAGTATATGATACGAATTATAATGACTTCAATTGCTTGAGTACTTACCACAATAAAAATTAATCGAATATAAACCAATAAAAAGAAGTATTCATACCTGAAAAAAAAACACAATTAGAAAATTTTGAAACATAATACACAATACTAACTGAGGTAATTGCTTAAACACTCTGTATATATTGAGTTTATTACCAATGGGTGAACTATATTTAAAGTATTTGAGGTGAAATTGTAGCAAAACTATTCAGTTTATGAAAAAAATCCAAACAAAAGTTATTGAGTTATGAAACAAGTCTAGTTTTTTAACTTTTGTTCTAGCCTTTTCAGTTTCAAAGATGAATTATATATATATACCCTTTGGCGGGTGGATATACGGGCTGATTTTGTTCATTCATGAAATTAACCTGAATTTTTAGATATAGAACACTCATATAATAATTTCAGCTCGTTATTTCTTTTCGCTTTTAAGCTTTTATGTATACGAGGATAAAGGCAGGCGAGCGGACATACGGAAATGAATTAATACGGTCATTTTATGAATACCTATATATAAAAAAATTCTCTTCGATCAATATTTTCAACCATTACAAAATCGAAACTTAGTTTAATATAGTCTTGAATATATTATAATTTATATATCGGGTTAAAAATTACAATGGTGAAAGAAAAGACTCCGAATAGATGCAATCCTTAGGCACGAATCATTTTGTACTTATCTATGTTCCAGCCAATTCTAAATGATCGGTTAAAAGTCTCATTTATGAGATGAGGTGAAATTGGTTATTTCAAATACACGACGATTATAACATTTTTTTTTAAATGTACCCAACCTCTCTCAAATGTATGCATATAGGCGTTCACAGAATATTGCTACTAAAAATAATTATCCTGGATTGTGTATATGAAGTGTTTGTTAAATATTAACAAGGGAATTTTGTCAGCATATACAAATTGTTTGGTAACCAATGGGTAAAAATGCAATCGTTGCAACGGAGATCATTGACTATCGTTTCAACTCATACTATCGGACAAAGTTTAACATGATTCTTCGACATCAATGTTTTTCTTGTTGTAAGCTTACGAACAGTCGTAACGAAATATATGTTTTACAAATTTTTGTGGAACTGTATGTGGCATATTGCCTCCAATTCCATAAATCCCTTCGTAAAACCAATTTTTCGCCCAGTATTTAATTTTTTGGGTAATTTTTTTGTATTAACAATTTTAGATTCGTAATAAAGGATTCGTTAAACAGTTATAAAATAGTAGTAATCTAATAGTTTGGTTATTAGCCATTATAATTGGAAAACATGTTACAAATTAAAAGATCACTTTGTCAAAAAATGTACCAAAAATAGATCAAATGGGTGAAAACGTCCAATTATTCAAGGATCTGAAAATACTTTGTTTTTGAAATATACCCTCCAGGAATAATGACGAAAAAATATTATAAAATATAATAAAAACTTCGATAATATGCTTCAAATAACAGAAAAAAATGTCAAACAATCCTTCTACTTCATGAACACATGACAACAAAAAAGCCTTCTTTCACAATTTTACAATTAACAAAACTTTATAATTAACAACTTTGATTCGAAACATTTTTACAAAAACCAAATGAACAAGTCGTTTATTTCATGAAAATTTCAATCAAATTTTTATTTTTAAGGTGTTGTTAATGGTTTTAATTAGAAGTGCCGTTCGAATGTCTACCATCAATATTTCTTGAACACTCTCTCCAGATATGAATGGAAACACACGTGATCCTATTTAATATTTTTAATGTCGAAATATTATGGTTGGCATTGCCTAGCAACATGGATGTTCAAATAATGAGCGATAGATTATTTAACGATCAATTGGATTTAATTATACCTATACAGTTTTCAAGTAAAGTGAACACGTCATTCATGGTTTATTTACAGAATTTTTTTGTGTTTTAGTGTTTTTTTTTTTCAGAATCAATTTCTTTATAAATTTAGCTGTATGTGAGGTAAAATTGGGATCTTATTCGTTTTTTGGAGGCGGTGTCCAAAAGTTATGTGAATTTCTCTATGCTGACACCGACTCCAATAATAACAATAATTGTACATATATATTTAAAAACTTTTTCTTAGGTGAACTAAAATTGGCACAAGAATTTGCAATTATTTCTTTACTTTTTAGTGCATTTTTTGTTATAGAATATTTGATTTTTGAAGTCGGGTTTCCATTTTGTCAAAATAGGTTTTATTAGTTTATTGAATTAAAACGAGATGTACATTGATGATGTGTAAGCAAGTGTAACTATATTCGTTTTTACAGGTTCGAAATTATTAATAATCATTCCTTGTTTAATAAACATGTTTGGTCTTGATCGATGTGTAACACTAAAATTGAACGAAAACAAGAAATATAAAACTAGGTTATTAATAAAATAATATTTGGATATAAAAATATAACAAAATTATTTTTATGAAAAAAATAATGAACAAACAAATTGATTGTTTTGCGTCAAGTTTGTTTTCAATCATTTAAAGCCAATTTTAAAAATATTCACCTGAATTATTGTAAATATTTATAATAGTATTTTATTTCTAAATATTATTAATTTTAGTAATATTTTATTATTAATATTTTTGTTATTATTTTATTTTTTAACTTGATCGATTTTATGTTTTTTATACCAGTTTTTTATACCTATTTATTATACATGTTATGTAATTTATAGTTTTAAATTTGTGTCAATTTGTGGCGTATTTTGTTTAAAAATATTTTTGACGAATATTTCGTATTATAAGAAAACGGGTTTTGATAATATATTAAACAGTTTTGAAAATGGATTAATCTCCAAAATGTTTTTGATAATTAAAGAAAAAAAATAAAAGTGGTTATTGAAAATGTTTCATAAAAATAATCACAGAGCGCATAGTGTAAGGAGACTCTTACCGTCTGCGTGCCTTTAAAAGGTAAAATGCCCCCGCTCTACTGCTGAGGTCAAACCTCCTTACACTATGCGCTCGGTGATTGGTTGAATTTACTAATGTTTAATTGATTAAATCTCAAAAACTAAGCGTCAAATCGAAAAACTTTATTTAACTTTTTTGTTTGTTTTTTTGCAGCTCTACACCGTGGTATAGTTTTCCTGAATGAATTTGAATGACACCCTGTATATTATAGCAACAAGAACAAAAATGCGCCCTTTTTAAATGTTGTGTATTTTATATATAGAGCATTTATAACAATTTACAAAAGGTTTAAGGACGATCCGAGCTGTTACTTCGAATTCCAAAGTTAAGGTTGTACCAGCATACTATCACTTTTCGTCAAATTTTGCTTAATTTTTTTACAGGCTAAAATAACGTTTTCTACAAGAGCCCGAAGTTTCAGAATTTTTGACCGTTTAGAACGCGAGATAATTAATATCAAAGGTATCATTCTCACTCACTCTCTCTCATTAGAAGCATATAAAACTTAATAGTTGGGCGTGCATCTGTTGAATTAGAAAAAATAATCAGACAGAATTTAATAAAAAAACTAGCAGAGGATTTCTTAATATTTCTTATATAAATTTCAAAAAAAAATTCGTGTGTTACCGTTTTGTTTTCGAAATATAATAATTTAAAATATTAATTTTGTCCAATTTTAACACATTCCGTTTATGGTAAATAGTGGTGTGACAACGTTGTGCACCAATCTCTCTCAAGTTGCATCAAGTAAAGAGTGGGAATATATGCTGTTGATATATGCAATTATAATAAATAGGTATATGCACAGAGCAACGTTGCCAGATCACCGTACCAGAAATATTTGATAGTATGTGTAAGTGTATGTAATATGTGCCGGTTTTTTTACTGTATGTGTACACTATGCTAGTACATCCTTAAGGTCCTCTTGACTCATTTTACTGTACTATTGATGTTTTTATTCTATTCATGATAAATAAATAGAATATTTGTTCTAGCAAGTGATAGTGAGAACTCGAATCGCTAACGAACCAACGTCTATTCAATTCCTATATATATATATATATATATATATATATATATATATATATATATATATATATATATATATATATATATATATATATATATATATATATATATATATATATATATATATATATATACAACACAATAAAATTAACTGGAGAGAAACATATAAATTTATAAACATTTTAATATTGAAAAGTTTACTCATTAAATCGTAATCAATCAAAATATATTGTTGTGTACTAAAGTTCATGAGTTTATTTACGTACTATTCAGATATTTAACAATAGTTGATAATAACACAGTGTACAGGCGTTAAATTTTAATACTCATTTACAGGACAGTATGAATTCCAATATTAAAGTTCATGTGTATACAAATTGATGCTTTAAACTCAGCATTTGGTATATAACAGTGTATTAAGGTACAGGATGCTTTTATTAACGACCATTGAATATGATATTGTGAGATTTTAAGGAAATATTAAGTATTGATGGCCCTTGACACCAAAAAAAAAACAACAAGATATCTGAAGAACGGAGATAGCGAAAGGAATGCAACTTTAAACATAAGTTTAGTTATGTTGACTCACTGCAATATTTAGGCGGAAATAGCTACACCGAAAAGCGATTACGATGACAATTTCCCTCTTGTCATCAATTTTGACTCTTTTTTTAAAACTTTGTACCATAATTACATTTCTTAAGACCTAGATTTACCCGTACATAGCACTCTAGTTTTGTTAGTAAAAATTTTAGAGACTAATCCGGAAGTGTGGAACTTTTGTAACAAGCATTTTTTCATAAACGAAATAATAAGATGAATAATTGACAAACTTTCGTTTAAATTCAATTTTGTTGTTAAAAAAAAAATTCGTTACGCAGAAGCTGCTTCAACTTAAACGAATTTCCTTAGAATACGTAAATCATTCTCTAGCGGTCACAACTTTAGTGTGATCAAAATAAAATATCGTATCCGATATGACTTTAGTATTTGCAAGGCTCATTTTATTACGAAATGGCATAGGTAAAAAGGAAAAGAGGAGGCATAGAGAAAGAAGAAAACACAATATATAAAACAATCTCTCTGAGTATTTCACCAATCGAAAAATTTATAAGCAGTAAAGTTGTAGAAAATCATGTTTTCTACAATTTATTACCTGATCATTTTTTCTCAAATATATACAAAGATATTTAGGACTTTAACTTTCAATTTTAAATTTAGTGTAACAGAAAAACGATAGGAAACAAAATTATAGTAAAATTTAATTTAATTTTCTATAACTTTACATCTTTACATTTTTCGATATACTGACTTGTATATCTCTTACGGTTTCAAAAATGTATATTTCCCCCCCTAGCGGAAAGAAACATGATCCAATTTTACCCATTAACGAACTTGACCTTACTTTTTTGCTCTAAAACACACAAAAATTTCATTTCGTTATCTGTTTTTGTTCTTGAGTTATCGGATCACGGACAGACGGACGGATATGTGTAAATGGCCGAATTAGACCATTTATGAACACCTATACAAAGAATTTATGTCAAGAATTAATATTTTCAAACGTTACGTTAAGTCGGGACTAAACTAAATATATATTTTATATTTACATATACTGGGTATAATAATTATAATTGGAATAATGATATCAATGCGTTTTACTTATATAATTAATATAATTATAATTAGCTTATCAGAGCTTAAACATACTTCTAATGAGAAATGAAAAACAAGTTGTGAACTTAATTATTGATCACTGCAGTTTATAAAAAGTTAATAATAATTCTCTAATTTAAAAATTAATTAATTAACGTTATTTTCTACAAAAATTGACTAAAATCTGTTGAAAAGTTATCTCATGATCGATAGTGCATTAAAAAGATAGACTAAACTTATAAGCAACATAGTATAGTTAGCCAAACCATCATGAAAAACCACGCTTCAATATTGTGCTGCCGCTTTTAAGTTTCTAAAATTTTACTCTGAAAAATAATATTGTACACATAATTATAAATCAAACAACCAAAATCATTAATTTGAGCAAACTAACCCTCGAATTATGAATAGATTTCGGCCCAAGCCGTCTCTAACTGATGTAATATAATCACCAAAAGGTCAAAGAAACATAAACACTGCAGACAATATCGTCAATTTAAACAAACAAAATGAAAAAAGACGACGAAGCAAGATGGGGGAACAAGACTCAATGAATCAATCGATTGCTTGATTCATTGATCAATCAATCTATTGATTCACTGATTTTCTAAGTAAATTTGAATCTGATAAAAAACGAAAATGCGAGACGCACCAAGGTTTCGCATACAAATCGTATTCATATCCCAGCAAAAACAAACATGTTTACCTAGAAAAGTAGCAAAATCTATGTAAGAACCAAGTTTTTTAACAAAAGTGAGAAAATGATTGGTATATATTTATTGGGTAAGTTTCTCAAAAACAGCGTATTTCATATTTTACATGAGCTTTACAGTTTTTTTGGTTCTTGAGATACAGAGGCCTTAAAATCGTCCCTAATCCTTCCTGTAAAACATACGGTAGGCATCCGTGCGAAAACTTGGTTTGGCTATGTGATATGTTCATGGTTCCACCTCTCATGACATCTCTCGTCACGATGAAATATTCCAGCTATTTAAATTTGTAACGCAAATCAGATGTTTTAAGAGTGGTGATTCTTCTAAAACTGAACCTAGAACAATATAAAAAGTTCTGATTCTGAATATAAAAATAAAGCTTAAAATTTTATTATATTTCACCACTAAACCGTAACAATTTGTTAGTAAAACGAATTTCTTTAATCTAATTCAAAACTTATCTCTAACAAAAAAAGTTTAATAATTAATTCAAATGAGCTCTGTTGCTGACTAAACTATTTTAATAATTTTTCCAAAATAAATAAATAATAAAAAAAACGTAAAAAAGTTTTTCCCACAAACTAAATTTGTAAAAAAGTTAATTATTCATATATTTACATTAAAATATGAAAATTTTATCAAATGTTATTTACATATTTATATATGAATTCAAAATAGAAACTAGTTTTTTTAAATTTTTATAAAAAAAAAATTCTGTATATATTAAATTATTGACGTCGAAATATTCGAAATCTAATTTTAAGTTTCTAAATCACGATATTTACAACGTTATTCAAATTCGTCGGTTGACATTTTTCATAAAAATTAAATTTCAAATTTTGCCCCAATTCTTAGAACAATTATTTGTATTTTATTAATATGTATTTCGACTACAAAGTAGTCTTCATCAGTATGAATTAGATAATTGTAACTATCTTTGGGATATGGAGTCAGAGATATGTTGCTCGTTGCTAATTTTGTGCGTGTCTCACAATAATATTAAAAAAGTTTTGTCTTTTATATGTTCTGACTGAAGTAGTACCTGAAGGATATTTGAGTTGACTGGCCAATTAAGCCCATTAAGACCAATCCATTTATTGGCGGTATCCTTTTCTGATCATTCGGTGTTGTTATTGTCAATAAGGTGGATGGTAATTTTATTTTAATAATCTTTAAATTTTTCATAGAAACAGTATTTCGTTTCTTCGACAATATTTCGTACACATGGTCATAAAAGTTACACTCGTTTTTTCAAAATTTTATTATTGATTTGTGCTTTATTCATGCGGTTTTCGAAAAAATGCTTCGGTTAAAAATTGTTCATCAGAAATATACTTAAAACTTTTATATAAAATATTTTCCTACATACCGAACTAAAAAATTTTTAGACATGATCTAACTTTTGTAGTCCATTACTACAGAATATATCTAACTACATTAAATATTAATCGATTTTTTTAAATCCACAGAAATTTTGTACCAAAATTTTAAAAAATTAGTATCTACAAAATTAAATCCGATCAAAATTAAATCCAAAAAAAAACCACAAAACAGCAAATTTTAGGTGGTTATGATTTAATAATTTCTATAGTGTATTGTTTTAATTAAAATATAAAAATTAAATAAACTAGAAAAATATGCACTTTTACTTGTACAAAAATAATTATTTAAATTGTATTTTTTCAATAAACCATATTTTGACAAAATGGAAACCCGACTTCAAAAATAAAATATTCTATAACAAAAAATGCACTAAAAAGTAAAAAAGTAATTGCATATTCTTGTGCCAATTTTAGTTCACCTAAGCAAAAATTTTTAAATATATATGTACAATTATTGTTATTTTTGGAGGCGGTGTCAGCATAGAGAAATTCACATAATTTTTGGACACCGCCTCCAAAAATAACAATAATTGTACATATATATTTAAAAATTTTTACTTAGGTGAACTAAAATTGGCACAAGAATATGCAATTATTTTTTTACTTTTTAGTGCATTTTATGTTATAGAATATTTTATTTTTGAAGTCGGGTTTCCATTTTGTCAAAATATGGTTTATTTCTCGCTTTTTAGTGACTTTGAAGTTCTATAACTAGTTTTATTTGTCTAAATATGGGTAAACCTACTAAACGACTTACTAATTTTTAGTGAATTTTTTTATACATTTTTTTTTTACCCGTTTTTTTTTTTTTTAATTTTAAGAGCATTTTTTTATAACAGATTTTCAATTTTATTTTCATGCATTTTGTTTTTTTTTTTGTAAAAATTTTTTTTTTTGGGGTCGGTTTTTTTTTTTGTAAAAAAATTTTTGAAGTCGGTTTTTAAAAAAATTTTCTTATTTTCCCATTATGAATGAGTATACCCTTTCAAAAAAAAAAAAAAATTTCGCAGAAATCGGTTATCACATATAAAATGAGGCTTTTCCTCGATTTTCCGGGGATCCCCTCATCAGAATACGATTTGGTGCCAATGCGACCAATGGGAAACCAAACCCTTTAAAACAAAAAAAAAATTCAAAATCGGTTCATAAATGTCGGAGTTCTGAGGTGACACACATATAACAAAAAAAAAAAAAAAAAAATACAGACGAATTGAGAACCATCCTCCTTTTTTGAAGTCGGGTTAATAAAATGTTCAACTGCAAAAACGTGACGAGACGATAGAAAACTTTTGGAAGTCAATACAATACAAGAGACATGCAACTCACGGCATCACTAAATTATACATATTTTGATTATGAAAAACTATTTTCAAATATTATTTTCATTACAATTTTCAAGTATATTACAAACCTAGAAATGTATCCATCCATGCGGATGGAAAATGATATTTCTATGAGAGAAATACATTTTAAAACAAACCGGCCTCCTCCACCCTCCCCATATTATTAAATATATATACTTGTATCCGGCATGAGAGATAGTGAAAGTCAATTAATTACTGGAGGGTTCTCAAAAGGGTTAAAACATACCTAGTTTAATTCTAAGATGATATAATATTTGGACATATCGTAGACACACTCATGGGAGTAAATGTATATTTTAATGGTGACTTTTACATTACATGGTCATTGAATGAAAGTATGTATCCCTTGACTATTGAAATACCATGTTACAACAGAATGACCTCTATTTAAGGACCTTCAAATCACTATGTGAAAAATGGAAAACCATTATTCGAAATCTTGATTCTTAACTGTCTAGGGCAGTGATTCTCGTATCCCGAGTATAAAAATATTCGCCAGTTTTCACACGTCTATCGAATGCACATGTAATCTTCTTACATAACTATTCGCTTTAAAAAAAATTATTGAATCGGTTAACTGTAATCGAATTGAGTTATACGTATATAAAAAATTTATACTACAAAAATCTATATACACGCACGACGAATGGAAAGTTATCAGTTAAAAATATAATTTTCCATAAAAAGTGGGTCATCTGTGTACCGTATTATGGACGTCAAAAGTCGGGCTATCATTTTAAAATTTTATATTTGATTTGTGCCTTATTTATTCGTTTTCCGTCAAAGTATTTCAAATAAAAGTTTCTTGTATAGTTATGATGAACAACTTTTATCTTAAGCATTTTTTCGAAAACCGAATAAATAAGGCACAAATCAATTATAAAATTTCAAAAAAATGACATCAACTTTTGTGATCCATAGTACATATGATATTTGAATTATTAACATCCATAACATTATATCGAAATTATAGAACATATTAATTAATTATAATCATGTAATTATTTAATGAATTCAAGTGTACTCGTACGTACGAGTAGATACTATGGGTCACAGAAGTCCAGGTCATTATTCAAAATTATATATATTAGATTATCAAATGGTCATTAACAAGAACTCTAGGTTTTTGAAATAAAATTTTAAATTCGTCCCAATATCTAGATCAGTTTTCGAATTATAAATAAGTATTTCGACTACAAAGTAGTCATCATCAGTATAAACTAGCTAGTCGTAATTTACTTTTTGACAATTAGAAATAGATAGAAAATCGAAATCAATAGACAAAAATAAATAAAAAAATTAAACAAAATAAATTAAAATATAATAAATTTTATTGAAATTACTCTTGTGAAAATTGCTTTCATTCAATTTTCAATTTTCTTGTTAACATCACTCTTATTAATTTTACTCTTATATTGTCTCAGGATATGTTATTCGTTGCAAATTTGGTGACAGTTTCACGACGTTTTTTGGTTGTGCCTTACTTACATATGTTTGACCGACGATTAACTTCGAAAACCGACTCAATAAGACACAAATCAACTATAAAATTTGGAAAATTACCTGGACTTCTGTAACCCGTAGTACATAGTGTCTCCTCTGCGTTTTATAAAAATTAAAGTAATTTAATAGTTAACGATTAATTTTATTTAATCGATAGTTAACAATATGAAGAAATACGTGAATGTTTTGTGTAGACTAATGGATGTATATTTAAGTATATAAACACATCGCTCTTGGTCCGATCATCCCGAAACACAGAATTTTACCTCGCGGTTTATACGAGTTTGTAATTCTATCACCCGCGAATGTTTTGTGTTTCTTGCAGTAGTAATACCGAAAGAGAGGTCGATGCCTGATAGGTAGGACTTTCTAGGTCTTTTTTACCAACCCCTAAAGAACAATGAATTTGTATGCAGCTGACTTTGTTAGGTACATTATGCGCCGTTTCTGTATTTTTATTTAATTGACAAACTGCCACCGTTGAGAATCGACCTCGCAACCTCCTAGTTCCAAGCAGAGCACCTTTCGCAGCACGCCCACTTGATCAGATTTATATAAAAAATATTAAAACTATTTTTATTCCCAAATTTAATCGTAGATCCACGGATTCAGAGGTTTGATACAAGACTTTTTCGTAATTACTGTACAGTGATCAAAATAGAAAACATTTTGATCTTGAGATTATCAGAAATTTACATTTAAAAACAAAATTTATTTTTTCTTAAAACCCAGCACAAATTTTTTCAAAATCGATCGAAATCGATAACATGGATTCATCATTGGACTTAGATATTAAACATGAAAATACATAATTGTCATTTTTGATCGTTGGTAGTCTTCGCTTCATTGATAGAATAACTGAAGAAATTGAGATGACTACTAAAATACCAATGAATCAGAAATTTTTCTTCGTGTATTAAAATATCAAATTTGCTAGAGTTTCCAACATATTTAATAATTTAGCGATATCTCCAAACAAAATATAATTACACCACGAAACCACTAAACTAAATAGAACTCTATCAAATCATACAATCTAATGGTTCTATTGTTTTAACTAAACAGTTCTCATGGTCACATAAGAGTCAAGGTTAAATATCAAATAGAGAAAATATGTAAAATATTTTTAGAAAATATTTTAGATTTTAATTTTTTATTAGGTATATACAGAGTGCTTCGGAGGAACGGACCAAACTCCAGAAGTGTATTGTACACGTGAAAATAATTAAAAACAACGCATATATTCTTGTCCGATTTTCATCTGTTTTCAAGTTATAGCGAAATCAAATTATTTTATCATGAGTTTAAGTTGATGATTTAAAACACTTGTAATCGAAGAATGCTATGTTCGAGACTCCACTGACAATTGATAACTTTATTGTTCTGATAATGTGTCCATGCATTGCAACAGTTTTTTAACGTGTATGAGAAACAAAAAGTACAAAAACTTTTTTGGAATTATTTTTACTTGTACAAAAAATATCTGGAGTTTGCACCGTTTCTCCCAACTCACCCTGTACATTTATAATTTATACGATGATAATAAACTATTGTGATGAGCCAGACAAAATGAATTCTATTACAAATTTTTCTTCAAAAGATTTTTCCTTTCAAAACATCTAAGAATCAGACCATATAATTTAAAAAATCCACACGTTTTCCGTCGATTTCTAGAAGGTGGTGGAAAAATATGGATATAATAAGTGTCTCTTAAAATGTTGCATCATCTTTACTTTATACTTAAGCTCTGTACAGAGATTTTTATCCAAAACAGTACAAATCATTAAAACCAAATGGAATAAAAAGTTTTACATTTTTTAATTTATAATCGTTTGCGTGTAATACGTGTAATCGGCATTTAAGAACGTTGGATTACTTCGTCAAAAAAGATGAAAATTCTTTTAAAACCAACGAAATATTGTTGTTACTAACTTTCATTTTGGTAGTCAGTTGGAAAAAAAAATTCATATTACTACATCACTAAATTATATCCAATCTAATGGAAACATTTTCAATAATGCATAAATTTGAATTGAGGAAAGTTTCTTAAAAATGAAAACAAATTTTTACAGTGATATGGAAAAGTATTCGATCTTAAAAATTTTAGCATCGCTCGTTTCCATGTAAATTTTTTAATATATACGCATATTTATCTACACAGCTTATTGTTCCGAAAACTGTTCCGAAAATATGTGAACGAAAACTATGAATTGTATTTGAATACTACGTTCCCAAATTAACAAATCTTAGTAAATACTATTTATTAATAAATATAAACCGTACCGAGTCTAGATGATTGTTTCTTCGCGACTTAATCGAAATCGAGTTGAAAGTTTCCGAAAAAAATAGCTGGAAATAGAATTGTGCAAACTTTTCAAGCGAGAAAATCTTCCAAGTGAGGATTTATCTATTCTATTAAGTAACAGATAGTCATCTCCTGTGGTTTAACATAACCATAAGACAGCTTATACTAGCAATGGGAGGATAAGTTAACAAAAACTATTTACACATGTAAACTCTTATGTAATTCATTTGCTGCATATTTTTATTTGTGTAAACTTTCCAAGAGAGAAAATATTTCCAGTAAGGTCAAATAATCGATAGTCACCTTCGTTAGTTTAACATTCCTATGTGGTAGCCTATACTTTCGATGGATAAGTTTACAAAAACTATTGAAATATATAAACTCTTGTATAATTCATTTGCTGCGTCGTTTTGTTTTTCAAATAATCAAACATACAAATATACAAATATTTTTAAAAGTTATTTAAAAAATTTATTAAAATATTATTGTTTTAAAGATTTAATAACATATTATTTAAATGCTAATAAAAACAGATAAATAATTGTTTTGTATATTTTATGTGAAAACGTATAAAAATAGAAAAATATGTATTTGAGTACATTGAATGTGTGTGTGTATATATATATATACACATTTTTAAAATAACATTCGAATACATTTATTATCATTTTAATCAATAAAATATATTTATGATAATTGGATAATATTGTACAGATAATTTATGTTTAATGATTTCAGTTGTTTATATATTATTGAATATACCAGGTCTTTCTTGAATATATGGACACAAATAAGGACGCAGCTATATGATGATCTCATGTTCTTTGTTCAAGAGAATCATTGAGTTTCCTACAAAAGACAGGAAATAATGTATGATAAGACACTTCCTGGAGAATCCTTGAAGACTAAAAAGTTGTTAGTTATTAAAATACAAATTGTCATATATTATACCCGGTATATATAAATATACAAGTGTACATTAAGTTTAGTCCCGACTTTGTAACGCTTGAAAATATTGATCGCCGGCATAAATGTTTGGAATAGGTGTTCATAAATTGGCCTACTTTTGACCTAAACAGTACGAAAAATTAGGTTCGTTTTAACGTCCGACCAACACATTTCAAAATTTTCCCTTCTCAATAAATACAGTTTTGAATTTTAGTACTATGAATCTTAAAAAAATTGTCAAAATCGGAGAAAATTTTTTTGAACCCGGTTTTGATATAAACTTTATTCTAAGTTAATTTGGACCGTGCGAAACCGATGGTGATGAGTAATATACGTTACGATTAACGGTTTTTATGATATCAGATTCAAAGTACTAAAATTTAAAATTGTTTTTATTGAAAAGGGAAAATTTTGAAATGTTTTGGTCGGACATAGTTTTGAATTTGAGCACTATGGGTCTGATATCTTGGAAACCTTTAATCGTATCGTATTTTAAACAACAGCATCGGTTTTGATAGGTCCAAATTAACGATGTTTTTATCAAAATCGGGGACATAAAGCGTTCTCGAATTTTTTTAAGGGGAACCCCTCAAAAAAATGCGAAAAAAAAGAAAAAAAATTTTGTTTTCGATTTTAATAAAACATTATTTTCTAGGGTGGAACCGTACTCATTTTTCATTACGGTAACATTTATTTTTTTCAATAATTTTGAAAATTTGTTTTTCGTACTCCCCATTTAAATTTAACATTTCATACAAAGAATGAACATGGGCTTTGATAAATATTAAATACGTTTCACATTATGTATCAGCATTTACTAATTACACCTGAAATTATCTGCTATTTGCTCAATTTAAAACGGCTTTTAAACACACACACACCCTCTATAAATATGATTATTAATAAAATCTGGTAGCACATATAATTTTACTTTCCCAATCCTATTTCGTGAATGAATACGGACCAAAAACATATATACACAGACATACTAATTAATACATATCAACTTTACATGTGTATTATAAACTAGTTTAGTGTAATATATTTAGCAAATTAAACATTTATAATAGTTCATGGTTGTAAGTCGTTGTAGAATCGATAACAAAAATTACACGATTATATTAAAAGTATAGTAAATTCAAGCTAGAGAGTCTATCCATATTAACAAACGAAATTGATCGCGCAATTTCATAGATCAAGGTGCAATATTATTGTTTCTTTTGATAAATTGGACTTTTAAATCAGAATTAATAACGTCTGTGAACTTGGCAGGACAAATTTATCTTATCATACTACAATGTGCATAGGAATTTGCAGTTTTTTTGCAGTTATTTTGCAGTTCAACACATAAATTTGCAGTTCATTTATTTTTAAAAATAACCGTGTGTACTGCTAACTTCCGCGGAAGTTAGCAGTACAAGTTTGCGTACAGCGTTTAAGGGACCTCAAAAAAATTTGCGATTGAGCTAGGAATTTGCAGTTTTTTTGCAGTTCTCTGATAAGATCATTCCCGAATTTGCAGTTCATTTATTTTTAAAAATAACCGTGTGCACTGCTAACTTCCACGGAAGTTGGCAGTACAAGTTTGCGTACAGCGTTTAAGGGACCTCAAAAAAATTTGCGATTGAGCCAGGAATTTGCAGTTTTTTGCAGTTCTCCAATAAGATCATTCCCGAATTTGCAGTTCATTTATTTTTAAAAATAACCGTGTGTACTGCTAACTTCCGCGGAAGTTAGCAGTACAAGTTTGCGTACAGCGTTTAAGGGACCTCAAAAAAATTTGCGATTGAGCCAGGAATTTGCACTTTTTTTGCAGTTCTCCAATAAGATCATTCCCGAATTTGCAGTTCATTTATTTTTAAAAATAACCGTGTGCACTGCTAACTTCCACGGAAGTTGGCAGTACAAGTTTGCGTACAGCGTTTAAGGGACCTCAAAAAAATTTGCGATTGAGCCAGGAATTTGCAGTTTTTTTGCAGTTCTCCAATAAGATCATTCCCGAATTTGCAGTTCATTTATTTTTAAAAATAACCGTGTGCACTGCTAACTTCCACGGAAGTTGGCAGTACAAGTTTGCGTACAGCGTTTAAGGGACCTCAAAAAAATTTGCGATTGAGCCAGGAATTTGCAGTTTTTTTGCAGTTCTTCAATAAGATCATTCCCGAATTTGCAGTTCATTTATTTTTAAAAATAACCGTGTGCACTGCTAACTTCCACGGAAGTTGGCAGTACAAGTTTGCGTACAGCGTTTAAGGGACCTCAAAAAAATTTGCGATTGAGCCAGGAATTTGCAGTTTTTTTGCAGTTCTCCAATAAGATCATTCCCGAATTTGCAGTTCATTTATTTTTAAAAGTAACCGTGTGCACTGCTAACTTCCACGGAAGTTGGCAGTGCAAGTTTGCGTACAGCGTTTAGGGGACCTCAAAAAAATTTGTGAATGAGCCAGAAATTTGCAGTTTTTTTGCAGTTCTCCGATAAGATCATTCCCGAATTTGCAGTTCAATTATTTTTTTAAATAACCGCAGTACATGTTTGCGTACAACGTTTAGGGGACCTTAAACAAATTGGCGAATGAATCAGGAATTTGCAGTTTTTTTGCAGTTTATTTGCAAATTAATTTTTTATTATATGTGTCCATAATCTAAAGCGTTAATTTTTTTACCGGAGATATAATTTGTTTTGAAATTTACGGATTAATTGAGAAATCTTGTGTTACTACATTGAATAAATTACCAACAACCAAAGTTGATACTAATGGTGATAATTTTATTCTTACTGGCCTTGTAGCATATAATGGAAAGGAAATTCAAAAACCCAATATAATGGGCCATTATACAGCAAAGTGTTACAGAGCTGGCTACTGGACTATATACGATGACACTGCAATGAGAGATAACGCGGTAAAAGGCACGCATGAAACCAAACCAAAGCCCATTTTCTACATAAAACTGTAGTAATAAATTTTTTTTTTTCAATTATTATTTTATATTATTCATATTGTTAAAAAATACTGACTGAAAATAACAATTTAAAAAAAAATACAAAAAGAATTAAAAAATGTTTTCTAATGATTAGAATAAAGAATATTCATAAACATTAGAATCTAATGTTTATGTTTTTGCAATAACAAAATTTTGGATATCACTTTGTTATATTGTCATACAATCGAAGTTCTAATTTTACAAAGATTGCCCACGCATTTTTGAAATTATGAAGTTTCAAATTTGCAATTTGCACTACTTACCACGTAAAGTATAAGATAGCTGGGCCAAATAGAGATGTAATCGCATAACAAATCTTTTTCAAAAACTAGTATTTTATGCAGAAAAATTAAAATATTGTATTCAAACAGGGCTACAATCGCCCAAGATGTATGTAATATTGCAATTTTAATTTACTTTCCGCGGTAGTTAGCAGTATATATTTAAAAAAATAAATGAACTGCAAATTCGGAAATAAGCTTATCAGAGAACTACAAAAAAACTGAAAATTTCTGACTCATTCGCAAATTTTTTTGGGTCCCCTAAACGCTGTACGCAATTTTGTACTACTATCTTCCGCGGAAGTTTGCAGTGCTCACGGTTATTTTTAAAAATAATTGAACTGCAAATTCGGGAATGAACTTATTGGAGAACTTCAAAAAAACTGCAAATTGCTGGCTCATTCGCAAATTTTTTTGAGGTCCCTTAAACGCTGTACGCAAACTTGTAGTGCTAACTTCCGCACACGGTTATTTTAAAAAATAAATAAACTGCAAATTCGGGAATGACCTTATCGGAGAACTGCAAAATAACTGCAAATTCCTGGCTCATTCGCAAATGTTTTTGAGGTTCCCTAAACGCTGTACGCAAACTTGTACTGCTAACTTCCGCGGAAGTTAGCAGTGCACACGGTTATTTTTAAAAATAATTGAACTGCAAATTCGGGAATGAGCTTATCGGAGAACTGCAAAAAAACTGCAAATTCCTGGCTCATTCGCAAATTTTTTTGAGGTCCCCTAAGCGCTGTACACAAACTTGTACTGCTAACTTCAGTGCACATGGTTATTTAAAAAAATAATTGAACGACAAATTCGTGAATGAGCTTATCGGAGAACTGCAAAAAAACTGCAAATTCCTGGTTCATTCGCAAATTTTTTTGAGGTTCCCTAAACGCTGTACGCAAACTTGTACTGCTAACTTCCGCGGAAGTTAGCAGTGCACACGGTTAGTTTAAAAAATAATTGAACTGCAAATTCGGGAATGAGCTTATCGGAGAACTGCAAAAAAACTGCAAATTCCTAGCTCATTCGCAAATTTTTTTGAGGTCCCCTAAACGCTGTACACAAACTTGTACTGCTAACTGGAAGTTAGCAGTGCACACGGTTATTTTAAAAAATAATTGAACTGCAAATTCGGGAATGAGCTTATTGGAGAACTGCAAAAAAACTGCAAATTCCTGGTTCATTCGCAAATTTTTTTGAGGTCCCCTAAACACTGTACGCCAACTTGTACTGCAAATTTCCGCACACGGTTATTTTGAAAAATAAATAAACTGCAAATTCGGGAATGAGCTTATCGGAGAACTGCAAAAAAACTGCAAATTCCTGGTTCATTCGCAAATTTTTTTGAGGTCCCTTAAACGCTGTACGCAAACTTGTACTGCGAATTTCCGCACACGGTTATTTTGAAAAATAAATAAACTGCAAATTCGGGAATGAGCTTATCGGAGAACTGCAAAAAAACTGCAAATTCCTGGTTCATTCGCAAATTTTTTTGAAGTTCCCTAAACGCTGTACGCAAACTTGTACTGCTAACTTCCGCGGAAGTTAGCAGTACACACGGTTATTTTTAAAAATAATTGAACTGCAAATTTGGGAATGAGCTTATCGGAGAACTGCAAAAAAACTGCAAATTCCTGGCTCATTCGCAAATTTTTTTGAGGTCCCCTAAGCGCTGTACACAAACTTGTACTGCTAACTTCAGTGCACATGGTTATTTAAAAAAATAATTGAACGACAAATTCGTGAATGAGCTTATCGGAGAACTGCAAAAAAACTGCAAATTCCTGGTTCATTCGCAAATTTTTTTGAGGTTCCCTAAACGCTGTACGCAAACTTGTACTGCTAACTTCCGCGGAAGTTAGCAGTGCACACGGTTATTTTTAAAAATAATTGAACTGCAAATTCGGGAATGAGCTTATCGGAGAACTGCAAAAAAACTGCAAATTCCTAGCTCATTCGCAAATTTTTTTGAGGTCCCCTAAACGCTGTACACAAACTTGTACTGCTAACTGGAAGTTAGCAGTGCACACGGTTATTTTAAAAAATAATTGAACTGCAAATTCGGGAATGAGCTTATTGGAGAACTGCAAAAAAACTGCAAATTCCTGGTTCATTCGCAAATTTTTTTGAGGTCCCCTAAACACTGTACGCCAACTTGTACTGCTAACTTCCGCGGAAGTTAGCAGTGCACACGGTTATTTTTAAAAATAAATGAACTGCAAATTTATGTGTTGAACTGCAAAATAACTGCAAAAAAACTGCAAATTCCTATACACATTGTAGTATGCTAAGATAAATTTGTCCTGCCAACTTCACAGACGTGAATTAATACACGTCTCAGTTTATTCGTATGCGAATTTTTGTTTGCTGCTATCGTTTTTGTGATCCATCATTTCAATTTCTTTTAAATCTTTATTTTTAGTTTCTATTGTTATATTTGTTCTTGTTATTATTTTTATTGTTTTCATTCGTTATATTCATATTTATCCAAGCTAAGTAGCCGCGCTTGTTAAGGCGTCGTGTCTACTTGGAACTGGGAGGTTATGGGTTCGAATTCCAATACCGGAAGTTCGTCAATTAAAAATTAATGGGGTGGTTGTTTGACTAAACAGTCGGCGTATGGACTAGAACGAATCAACCGGCTATACTCTACTTGTGACGGTTTTCTGCAGTTTTCCTTCACGAACTCCAGATGCATATCGGCATAGTTCCTATCAAAGTCGGCTGCAGATGCACAACTACCAGTTCCTAGTCTGCATACGAACTTCTCACCCTCCACTCGCATCAGCAAAATGTAAAGGAAATATTAATAAAAGTTGAAAAATAATGATGTGGGTGGACTCTGTTATAGACCGTCATGACTCAAAAAATTAGGAATAAATGCATGACTTTGCCCACGGTAGAATCAGTTTTAATATGCCTTGAGGCATTTTTATCGGGTTGAAGGCTCAAGACAGCGGACAGAGATTATATAGCATACTCTATAATAATACATAAGGGTGGTATTAATGGAAATATATTGAACATTGTACTATATGAGTGTATTGGTTAGTATATGATAGACGACATTTGGGGTAATATTTTTGGCGATTTAACTGGAAAATTTAATCTAATATTTCATTAATTATAGTTAATAATAAAATATATACAATGATGGATTTATGGTATTTCAATATTTATAATAAATAAATAATAATATCCATATATTACAAAACATAGCAATATTTTCACAGAATTATGGTTTATACAGCTTGTATTTTAAAATAGACACAATCTAGAAACAATGTACAGTGCATCTATCACTATCTATACACAGTATATCATGATATAATGGACTTTGTTACACCCAAATTGCACTATGCAGGCAGTGGAGCTAATATGTCCCCACCAAAGACTGATCTAAGACAGTGGAGTTTTACAATCGACTAGGATATTGTTTAGCAAATAATGGAGGAATATTTGAACCGTTGGTTTAACAATTTCGTTTGTATGAAAATTCCTTTTTTTTTTGTAGGGTATTCTTTTTTTTTAATTTGTGTGATTTGTTGCTTTATGTTATACTGTTAATAAAATACTATCTTTTATTTTAAAACATTCCACATACAAATAATAAAAAATATTGTAAAAATAATTATTGCAAATAATGCAAAACCTTTAGAATAGACTATGGACATAATACAAAATCTACATGTACAAATATGTACTGAAAACTATATGGAAAAATGTCGGTGGTGAGAACCTATAAACCCCGCCACCTATTTTATTGCAGTTTAGGTATGACAAAGTACACCATATCATAGTACACTGCATATAGACAGCGATAGATTCATTATACATTGTTTCCAGATTGGGTATATTTTAAAATACAAGCTGTATATTACCCATAACACATATACAAGTAATACTCCGAATTTACGCGATAGGTGGGACCGAACGATAACAGTGTCAGGTCGAATTCGAGTAACCCACGATACAATTTTGCATATAACTACATACAAATTATCTTTAGTTAGAAACAGAGACTCAAGAAAACATTAATTTCAGAAGAAAAATGTATAATAAAATCTTAGATAATAGAACAAATTATATTATTATGTATTGGAAAAACGTTCACCGAAGTTATTTTGACGTAGAAGGCTTTATAAAATCATTCAAATTCGTTTGACGGGCCAAAAATTCCTTCTGCTCATGCAAAATTACCTTGTAACACGCTAATAATTTTCTTATTCCTTGTATTAAAAAAGATATGCGATCATTGTTGGAGTCTATATTTTCCAAAATTCGTACCCTTTTTTCAATTGAACTGAGGCCTTCTGTCAATAGTGCTACCGTTATGTGATCAATTCTGATTAAATAAAGTCTAAGGAGTCTATAAGTTCATCAATTTTCAGTTTCTGATTATATGAATGCAACAGTTCTTCAACGGAATCACCATTCACGTCTAAATTTAATTGTCCGGTAAGATCGATAACTCCTTCAATCATTATCATTAACTTTTTTTTATTTTAAATAACAATTAACGTTTAAAAATTTCGTAACATCGATTTCACGTAAGACGGGAGAGCGGAAGTCGAGGAATTACTGTATACATTTATATATTAAATAAAATAAATTGTATATAATTGATATATATTCGACAGTTATTATATAGTTATTGGTATTCATTGTTAATATTATTTTATACACTATATGTGTATCTAACTACACGCTAGCGGTGGTAATAATTACTCACGGGAATAACTTGAATCTCTAGCTAAAACAAGTGGAATATAAAGAAAAATTCAGTGGAAAGTTTGTATATATGTTGTATATGAATAGTTTCTTATTCGATCCAAGCAAAGTTTCAAAATTAAATTGTAAGAGTGCATCGTTTGTATAATTCATTATCAACGAAGTTACTAGTCCAAGTGGCCGAGCGCTCTAAGCCGTTATATCTGCGCAGTATGCCTATTTGGCAACTGGGAGGTTATGGAGGTTCGAATCCCAACAACGGCAGTTTGTCAATTATTAAGAAAATAAAAAAGGGGCGGTTAATTGACTAAACTGTCGGCGTATGTACAAGATCTACAGTTCTCTTTTATCTTTTGTACCTTTTCTACAGTTTCCTTCACGAACTCCAGATGAACATCGGCATAGTTACTATCATAGTCGGCTGCTGCCGCATATCCTACCGATTCCCAGTCTATACACAAAAATTCCTTCCACTTCACTCACATCCTCACATCTTTAGGCATCATAATGGACCTTATGGTCGAAGTGCAGCCCGTCCAGGGCCGCCTCTAAAATCTATCTATCTATCAACGAAGTTACTCATGACATTATATTCCAAAATGTCGGCCACATGTCAACAATTACATATTTTTTATAAAAAAATATGAGTTTTATTAACAAAATAATAATGTTTTATCACAGTTGAGGCCGACTTCTCTTTTTCTAATTATTGTCACCACATTCTTAGAACAAACACCAATAGCTCCAGATTGATTATCATTTTTCTATCGAACTACTTAAAAAAATTCCAAAACAAAAACAGTTTGTATAAATTAAGTAAATTGAAAACGATACGAAACTACACAAATGGCAATAGTATTTTATGTGTTGGCAAAAAGGTTATTTAACATTTGGCATCGATTATATTGAACCATAATAATTAAGAAACCAAGAGCAGCTTCTTGTTCAGGGTTCTATAGTCAAACCACGAACCCTAATAGTTTTAGTATCCTCGTTTTTATGTCACAGCCGTTGTACTCAGAGAAAATTAGTGCTGAAAAGCTGAAATTTGACATGGTTATACATATTTCAAACGCCTATAAAGTGAAGTAAATTCTATATGTAATATTGAATAGGGTTAAATTTTATAATTACACACCTCGTATAGTGTGTCGTTAATTACGAAAGTATTCGTCGTATATCATTAAGACTTTTTGATACAGAAATCCAGTTATAAAATATTAAGCTTCAAAGTTCGAGTAAAGTGTCTTCATCCTCTACCATCTAAACCGCTGTTTTTGAAGATTTAATACATTCTCAATAGTAATATATATTCCCAATACTAATTGGAATTATTATGGCTACGGAGCCCTACATTGCTTGTAGTCTGACACGCACTTAGCCGGTTTTTTTTTTGTATCCTTCGTATTTATAAATATATGTTGTGAACGTCATTAACAACAAATGAAATACGAGAAATACTAAGAGGAAATGCAAAAGAAAAAAACATTGAAAAACGATTTTACCGAATTTTTTTTAGTAAAAAGAACTGGAAGTGATTTTCAAAGAGAGAAAAAAAGAAATTTGTTTGTTATTTTCATGGAAAAAATTGTTATTAATGTGTTTTTTGTTTGGTGTTTTTTCCAACTATCGATTGACGCCAATTTTTCTTATATAAGTCATTACGAAAAATTTAATCATCATTGTTTTGGCTAGTGATTTGAATGAAGCGCAAAGCAGAACAATTTGAATTGTGAGGGAAAATAGCGATATTAAAAAGTATTTAAAAAAAACGTCTAGATAGACATTCAAAAATAGGCAGTTTTTATCCAGACCCAGTTTGTAAAAAAATAGATTGAATCAATTTTAGACAAATGGAGCATATGATGTTCCAAAAATGTTCCGTAACTAGATAATGTAATTCATAATGGATAAACAATAAAGAGTATAACTAATCAATACATAAAGCCGTCGAAACTCACAACTGTCTATTTCCCAATAAATAAACTTTAAAGTATTTAATCCTCATTACATTTATTTGTATAATACTTATCCTGCGGAGATATTAAGGTCAAGTTTTAAGAACTTATTTTTGAAGGTGGACGTTGCGAGTATACCATCAAGATTACAATTTATGGATAAGATTTGGTTACCACGAATGAATACGACTGTTGTTTTTTTGAAGGTCCTAAAAAATTTTCTGTGGAAAACCGGAGGTTTTCCCAAAATGTTTATACATCACTCTTTTTTTTTATAGGGTGGGTATGAGTGCCGTGTGTTGGTTGCACATGTTCCTTCTTTTAAGATCATTTTCCACAGCATAATTGCAGAGAATACCGGTAAAATTCTGTCGGCATTACTCTATTGAGGTCTTTGAGAATTGTTTGCAAATGTTTTTAGCCAATTTTTGTCGAAACCAATTGGTTTTCGAAAAAGTGTTTAGGACATAAGTAGTTCGAATTTTTATAAGAAACCACTTTGGGTCGAAAGACTTTTTCAAAAACAGAATGGATTACACACAAATCGGATAAAAACATTTGTATAATAAACACCACATTTATAATAAACATTTATAATTAATTTATAATTAATTTAATCATTTTATAATTAATTTGTCATATTATTCATTTTACGAAAAAAGCTTCAGATAAAAGTTTTTTAATATAACTATACTAACAACTTTTATTCGAGATATTTTTCCGAAATCCGAATAAATAAGCCACAAATTAATGATAAAATTTTCAGATGATAGCTGGACTTTGGACGCCATTTGTACATGTGCACCTAAGACAAAGCGCTCATTTTTCAAATACTTTGTATCACACAAAGATTACATATCACTTCTTTCTAAAACGTTCAAAATACTATCAATTATCAAATAAACATGTTTATCATTAGTAAATTAAAAGGTCAACTCAATTTGGGACATCCTATCTACGAGATATATAAAATGTTCTCTTTAAAATAACAGGTAGCCTGAAGTAATTTATCGGTAACATCAAAAATATAAACAAACGTTATATCCCAAAAAAAAATTACTCAGCTTTTAAACATATTTAAAAATGGGAACACATTAAAACCAAAAAAAACAAAATTTACATAAATTTTTCATACATATAAATTGAATTGTTTTGAGCAAAACCTCAATGTCACATTTAATAACAAAACAAAACGAAGAAGACACACAAAGAGTGATAGAGTAAGGCAGTGGTGGATCATACAAGTCACATTTTTCTTCTGTTTTTTTTTCTCTCTGCATGTTCCTTCACTTTAAATTATTTTGTAAAAATTTTATATTAAAGAGTACAGAAAATGATAAAAGAAAGAAAGAATCCTTTTCTAATATATATATATATATATATATATATATATATATATACATATATAACAAAAAAAAAGAAAGAAAAACGTTAGAGTATTATTATTTTTCTTTTGAGTAAATAAACAGTTATAATACATCCCGAGTATTCTTTTTCTCTTACATTGTTTTTTAGTGTTCCGTAACCGATAAATGAATGGACCCCAATCACCCGCAAAATTTGGAAAATTTCCAACAAAAGTCATCTTAAATAGATGGTAGGGTACATTGTGTGTAATTATTAATCAGCATTCTTTGTTTAATTCACTTGGAATGCACTTCGGTATATGCAGGGTGTGCCGTAAGTGTGCCGGACACAACTGAAGGTATGGATAGAAAAATGAATTCTGAGACGAAAAAACCTTTTGTAAAAATGCAACCGAATATAAGCCGGTAAACCTTTCGGTAGACAAAAAAACGGTTTTGTGGCATCTTATATCGATATACTAATCAAATTTAGCATTCTTTCGATAATATTTTCCATGTAATTCATATTTTTTGTCAATCTTTGAGCCGAATCATTCAATCAGTCGTTTCACACTTAACCGATTGCTTTCTTGTTTGTTATTCTCATTTCGATAACGATGATCCTGATGAAGATGACGAGCCTAAGATAAATAATTCGTGTCATTCTAAACTATATGTTCGTTTTATCATTCTTTTTTAACTTCTTTCATCCATGCATTGAATTATCCAAATCAACTGACGAACAGACGCACGGTGTAGGGATATCATTTATGTATTACAAAAAATAACGGTCAAGTGATGTGATACCAGCGAGTGAGTCACAGCTTATTATTAATATGGCAAGTCGGAGTACATTTAAATGTGTTTAAATATCTCAGAAACAGAAGAGAAAAACACACACTCAAGCCTATAAAATTCTACCATTTGTTATTTAAAAAAAAAGTAGAACCTATTTTTTAGGCGAATGTATACTTTTGAACAGCAAAATTGTAGAATGGAATCGGCAAATCATCGAATCTGTGACAAGGAATATCTGCGTCATTCGGTTTTCGAAAAAATGCTTCGGATAAAAATTAATCATTATAAGTATACTAACAACTCACCAGTTCAAGTGGCCGTCGAGCGGTCTCAGGCATTATGTCTGCGCAGTATGCCTACTTGGAAACTGGGGGGTTATGTGTTCGAATCCCGAAATCGGAAGTTTGTCAATTATTAAGAAAAAAAAAGGGGCGGTTAATTGACTAAACTGTCGGCGTATGGACAAGAACGAAGTAACCGGCTACGCTTTACAAGGTTTTTCACAGTATCCTTCACAAACTCCACATGAATATCGGCATAGTTCCCATCATAATCGGCTTCAGCTGCATATCCTACAAATTCCTAGTCTATACACAAAAATTCCTTCCACTCCACTCACACCCTCACATCCCTAAGCATCACAATGGACCTTATGTTCGAAATGTAGCCCGACCAGGACCGCCTCTAACAACTTTAATTCGAAACAGTTTTCCCAAAAAACAAATAAACAAGATAAAGATACAAATTTCTATGAAATTTTGATACAAGAATGTCATTTTTTGGAATCCATAGTAGTAAAAATGACGTCAAAAGTGGAGCTTTCATTTGAAACTTTTATAATTGATTTGTGCCTTATTTAATCGGTTTTCGAAAAAGTGCTTCGGATAAAAGTTGTTTATTATAACCATACTAACAACTTTTGTTCGAAATATTTTTCCGAAATTCGACAAAATAAGGCATAAATCAATTATAAAGTTTTGAAATGATATCTCTTAATGACTGTAGAACTGTTTTATGTTTTTGTAGTGACGAGGTACGGCTAAGAGTCTAAATCCAAGTTTTCGAACTCTGATGTCGGAGTGGAAAAGTGCCCAGCTTATAAAAGTGGATTCTTTGTAAAATATTTGACATTGTATCAAAACTACGAAAAAAAAAAACTTTCTATTATTTTTGTAAATCTTTTTTTAAGATGTCGACTTTTCCCAATTCTACATTAGAGGGTGAAAGCTTATTGATCCTTCTCTTAACTATAAACTTTTTTTATCTATAAACAAAAACCAAATGTATCCATTTTTACATTCTATTTTAATCCAATTTTTGAGACGTGGGGACTGAAGTATTTACATAATGTCGTTTTATAAATATCAAATAAAGAGATTGTTATCGCAATTTAATTCAGATCAGTTTTTTTAGTCCTCGAATGTACATGATAATAATAAAAGAAAAAGTTTTCTTTATCATTTACAATTTATTTTTCTATTAAATTAATGTTTCTTAATAAACGAACCACTAATGTGATGTGGTGCGGTATTTTTTGTATATTACATTAAAATTTATCAAAGAAAATTACATTTAATCAATTTGGTTAACATATTCAACGAAAAATGTTATACAAATTCTATGTTCTTTTTTATTTCAATATATTAGAATACCAATCGTATTCACGACTTCACTACGTTCTACAATTCTTAATGTAAAGCGACAACACTCACTTCATAATCAAGTAGTTGTCGTGGTAACCGCATTGTCAACTAAATTGGCTGAATTTATGATAAATTATTCAAAATATTCAAAGTCTAACTTCTAAATTCCAAATTATTTACCATTTAGTTTTGATAATATCGCTCTTAAAAATTGTAAGATTAGCATTACAGGTATACACAAAGGTAGTAATTTCACAACACTTTTAATTTTGTTAAAAAAATGCGTCGAGCGATTTGGCTTAAAATATAAAATGATGATATATTTATATTTTGAAAAAAAATTATTAATCGTTTCATTATTGGAATAGATTAACGAAAATATTGACATTTTAATTTAATCCAAGCGAACAGATAGATTGTGACGAGGTGAGTGGAGGACAAGGAATTTTGTGTGTAAACTAGGAATTGGCAGGATGTCCGGCTGCAGCCGACTTTGATAGGATCTATGCCGATAATGATCTGGAGTTCGTGAAGAAAACCTTCACAAGCATAGCCGGTTACTTCGTTTTTGTCCATGCACCGACAGTTTAGTCAATAGGGAATATGCATGAAAATTTTTTTTCACGTTTATTTTCAGAATACGAAAATACTCTTAATACTGTAATAATATTTAAAAACGAAATTAAAATCCGACAATTATCAAGGAAGCTATAAGCTTTTAAAGATTATTATCTGTCTCTTTCTTGCAAAAGTACTAAAAACGGAGTTTTACGTGTATTTTAAATGGTGAAAGTGTAGTATGACGTCACATAACATATCAAGAGGGCTATCACCCTCTTTGTCTAATCGGGAATTTTAGTAATTCAAGTTATTTAAAAAGTAATTTTACCTTGATATTTGTCAAGTAAACATGCTTCAATTCAAGTGAAAAAAAATTTTCATGCATATTCCCTATTAACCGCCCCCTTTTTTTTCTTAACAGTTGACAAACTGCCGATGTCGGGATTCGAACCCATGTTCCAAGTACACACAACACTTTTAACAGCGCGAACTAGTATACGAGGTACATTCAAGTCAAAAGAGTATAGTCTACACTCTCAGTCTATTCTTACAATATGCTATGAGTTTAAAACCACTATCCAATAATACGAGGTATAATTGTCAAATTACAAAATACGAAAAAGGTTAAAGATATAATAATAAATGCAACGACTTTTGATGACTGAGTTCATTATCATTACCAGACAAGTGGCCGAACGGTCTAAGGCGTTATGTCTGCGCAGTATGCTTCCTTGGAAACTGAGAGGTTATGGGTTCGAATCCCGACATCGGCAGTTTGTCAATTATTAAGAAATAAAAAAAGGGGCGGTTAATTGACTAAACTGTCGGCGTATGGACAAAAACAAAGTAACCGGCTATGCCTGAGAAGGTTTTCTGCAGTTTCCTTCACGAACTCCAGATGAATATCGACATAGTTCCTATCATAGTCGGCTGCAACCGCATATCTTACCAATTCCTAGTCTATACACAAAAATTCCTTCACTCCACTCACATCCTCACATCCTTAGGCATCACAATGGAACTTATGGTCGAAGTATATCCCGTGCAAGGAAGCCTCTACAATCTATCTATCTATCATTATCAATTCATCTACTTCTTTTTAAATCTATACACGCGCAGATACTTGTGGTGTATATACAAATATACACTATGTATTATAAGCGTAGATAAAATACGCATGCTTCTGTAACCTACATTTATGAGGTACACAATTTTTAGCTCAAGAATACTCTCCCAAAGTTTCAGCTCGTTATATCCTACAGAGGGACCTCCGGAAATGGAATAATAAGACCTACACACACACTACATCCACATTTTTTTAGTAGGATCAATAGTGCCAACCGTTACAAACTTGGGACTAAACTTAAAGCATCTTCAAATATATTACAATATACAGGACATAAATACTTAAATATAATTTTATATAAAAAATATATTTTTATAAATAATTGGTATAATTATGCATAATATACATAATATCCTATTCTCTTTCTATTTCCATAATAATCCAATTATAATATTTGTCATTTTAATATAAATTATTAATAAAAATTACAGAAAGTAATCATGTATAATTGGAATTTTAAATTAATTAAAAGCTTAATTGTATTTAACGCCTCACTCAATATAATTATAATTTATTCATTCGATTTGCTAATACGAAAATATGAAATAGAGTGAACTCTATTAATATAATTGGTTTAATATCATTGTTTTTTCTTTTTTGAAACATGAATAAGGGATACGAAATTAATTGTCGAAATCGTCAATTTGGTCAAGGTACTTTGCAAGTTTTTTCCGAATTTGTACAGGCTGCTTAAATATTTTTTTTCTTCAAGATGATCGTCTCGAAGAGGATTAACTTTCAAAACCATTAAAAAACACTGTGACAAAGCATTCCGTGGAGTAATTTAGGCTTAAGGACTATTTTTGCAGTGAATAATAAAGTTTGAATTTTTTTGTCCCATGTGTTCACTAGATATTAACTTCTCGTACCCACAAACATTCCTCGGTTTTCTTCCGTTCGAGCATTTTGCCATAAAAAACAAATCTTCGGTATATTTTTGACTAACAAGAAATATGCAAAATTTGAAATATATATTTTTATTTGATAATATTTTTTGTATAGTACCCGCTCTTTTTGATACTGCATTTACATTTAGAACATTATCCAAGCTATTCGTTGTGGCGTAAAAAATTTCTTCCGGGAGTATGATTCAAAATTTCTATGATATTAAATTATATGGGATTTATTCAAAATATTAAAGATAAACTTACGACTACTCTTGAAAGAAGTTCTATTTAGAAACAAAACGATAAAAATATATTTGAAATTCATACAGAAGGCTTCAAATTGAGTTTCTTAAAAATGTAAACATGGTGAGAGCTTTTTAAACACTTGGTAAGTAATAAATATATATTAAATGGCGATGAAAAGTCATATTATATCAAATTTTTTATAAATAATTACATATTTTTGTGGCGACAATACTTCTAAGTTCATGTTTTTCATACTATGTTGCGCCCGTTTATATATATACTCGTACATATATACTAGGATTGTCACTTTTTGAAAATAGTTGTCAAGAATAACATTAGAAACTATCAGAACATCGAAAATACTTTTATTTAACATTCGTCTAGGGAAACAATCTTATTACCGATAGATAGATAGATTGTAGAGACTACCCTGAACGACCTACACTTCGACCATAAGTGATGCCAAAGGATGTGAGAATGTGAGTGAAGTGGAAGAAATTTTTGTGTATAGACTAGAAATCGGTAGGATATGCGGCTGCAGCCGACTATGATAGGAACTAGGCCGATATTCATCTGGAGTTCTATTATCAAAATATTACTTAAATTTTTATAAAAAATGTATTTTAATATTTTTTTTTCTAAATATAAATTAATGACCTATACGAAAAAGGAAAATTTAATGTAAAATCAATCTGAAAAGATATTCATCATAAATTAAAACATCACAGTAAAACATCATAAATTCAAATTGAATATCATAGCGTGTAAAATGTTAGCTTGTAAAAAAAGTATAACGCATTTAAATTAAAATCGATTCTTAAGGAATTAACTCCAAAAAATTTTTTTTTTAATTTTCAATTTCATCATTTAAGTAAAGTAGGTATACGAGTGAATTGTAATTTGCTTCACGAACTCCAGATGAATATCGGCATAGACGGGGCGGTTACTTGACTAAACAGTATGGACAAGAACGAAGTAACCGGCTATGCTTTCTGCAGTTCTGAGAAGGGTTTCTGCAGTTTCTTTCCCGAACTCCAGATGAATATCGGTATAGTTCCTATCATAGTCGACTGCAGCCGCATATCCTACCAATTCCTAGTCTATACACAAAAATTCCTTCCACTCCACTCACATGCTCACATCCTTAGGCATTACAATGGACCTTACGGTCCAGGGCAGCCTCTATAATCTATCTATCGATACGAGTGAATTACATGGAAAAGTTTAGTTTTACAAATCAGTTTTACAATTATGCTAACGTTGACAGAAAAACAAAACCTTGCAGACAATCCTACCAAACATGAACTGGTGGCAACCCTACTACAAACATATTTAACATTATATTAAGTTTCTATTCTTTGGTTGTGTTGCTCTACTGCTGCTCTCTTTTTTTGTGTGTTGTATTTTCGCGTAATGGTACTATTTCCTTTTAACATTTTTAAATTCATTTTATTTTTCTTCATTTTGTATCCGTTCTTTGATTTGAAAAATTATACTTAAAATACTATGTACATACCTACAGACAGTAGTACGTACAATTGGCTGCAAAAGTTGATGCCATTTTTTTTAAATTTTATAGTTGATTTGTGCCTTTCTGATTCGGTTTTCGAAAGAATGCTTCGAAAAAAAGTTGTTCATTAGAAATATGGAAACAACTGTCATTAGAAATTTTTTTCGTAAACCGAATGAATAAAGCACAAATCAACTATAAACGTAAAAAAATTCGTTACGCAGGAGCTGCTTCAACTTCAACACTCTAGCGATCACAGTTTTAGTCTGCTCAAAACGAAATTTCGTACATGATTTTAGTGTTAGCAAGAACAATTTTATAAGTGACATAAGTCGAGAGGAATAAAATATCTCTCTTAATATTAGAACAATCGAAAAATGCGTAAAGAATAAAGTTGAAGAAAATCAAGTCATTATCTTATCATTTAAAACTCTAATGTGTACAGGGATATTAAGGAATTTAATTTTCAATCTTAAACCAATATTTCTGTAAATATTAGTGTAACAGAAAAAATGATAAGACACAAAATTACAGTAAAACTCAGTACCTACTTTATTTATAAATTTTTCGATTTTTCGAATATTAAGGGAGATATGTCAAATTTTGTGTTTCCCTCTCCCTTTAAACCCCCCTTTCCCTTTGACCGATTTTACCTATTAACGAACTTGACCTTTTGAATACCAAAAGCGCCTCAAATACCAAATTTCATTCCAAATCAGATTAAAATTGTGACCGCTAGAACGATTACAGACACATATATATATATATATATATATATATATATATATATATATATATATATATATTTATATATATATAAATATATATATATATATATATATACGTATATATATATATATATATATATATATAAATTTACTGATGGTGATCTTCTCGACATCTACTATGTAGGATCGATGGACATTTGAAGAAATTTTTGCAAAATTTTGAAGTCGGAACGAGACCAATAGCTATATTCCCTTTCAGGAAATTCGCTAAGAAAATGGCATCAACTTTTGTGGCCAAGTATACAGTACTATACACCCCCATTTAAAAACAATTTTTTTTTGTGGGTCGATATTTATATCATCCATAGCTCTGAGCTGATGGCACAACGTGGAATCGTAAATGTTTTAAGTACTTAAATAAAAATTTACAGAAAACGAATAGTATTTTTATAATATGAACAAAAACGTTTATACGAATGAAAATTGCTTTTAAATTTTTATTTTATGGTAATTAAACTTAACATTACCTGGATTACACTAATATATGTCGTCGTAAATCTAATGACGTTTAGAGGTATAACGTCATGTGTTTCGATAAATTTATATTGATTTTTGTGTTTTGAAAGTTTTAGTATGGGAAATGAATTTGAATATATATATTATAGTCGACACAATGTATCCTGAACAAATATTATTTATGCTTTCCTGTCTGAATTAATGAATTAATAATTGCCGTTTTGTGCATCTCGACAAATTTATTGTGCCTGGTGCCGGCTGAGTAGTTTCAGTCTAAATTATCTTATCCAGCCTGATTGTGTTAAGGAAAGAAAATATGTTTGGTAGAAACTAAAATGAGAGCTCTGTCTCTCTGCCACATGGAATTTTTTGCGTAAAACATCACGTGTAGTTAGTAGGTCTTTCTTTTATCTACAGAATAAGTACTCCTTTAGCGATACTCCTATTCAAGCCTAGCTTTCTGAGGGTTTGTAATACACTACATTCTATTATCGATCTAGACAATGTAGAACAGTACCTGAGTTCCTGAGTTACTTTATAACTACCAACAAATTACAAACTAATTTCAAGTCTAAATTAAACATTGATTTAGAGTTTTAAATTTTTAATTACGAAATCTTTCTCTCAGATTAAGTTTTAGATCGAATGTACCGGGGTATCTTAGTATATTTCAGCAAATTGGCACCCGAACAGGGCCTTTCTAATCTACAATGACAGGGTCTTTGTAGGTGAAAAATTCTAAGATTAGATCATTGGTGACAGTTCTATTACTCTTAAAAAGTGCAAGATCTAAATTAACGGTGATTTTAGATGCAATACGCGAAGGGAAGTGTTGAATTAACATACGACTATCATAAAGAGAACGGTTTAGTAATTGTTACTATGTTACATAGTGCTCAGTAAAATTATGGAACATATTACTATGCTTTGTGGTGAGATTTCCTACCCATTAGAAGGGCCTATGTCATCTAGAGGTTACGTCTATACGGCATAGCTATATTTCCATTTCTTTTTTTTCGAGGACTGAGTACTATATAACAGCGTAATAGTTACTACACTCATCTTTATGACGTAGAGTCTACGCGATTGTAACGCTTACTGTACATTTTTCTCCGTGTAGAAATGCAGTTATCAATGTTCTTTCATAGTTTCCTCCTTTTTCGAAAGGTATTGAACTAGCCAAGTTGTCTCCTATTTTATTCCTATTTACTTTCACATGCCACTTAGAGAAAGATGGTTGTATTTGATTTTGCCCAAGTTGTATTTTAGTTTCTATTTCATAAAATAATAATTTTTTCTCTCACATTCGATACATCAAGACTATATTTTCAGTTTGTAAATTTAAGAGATAAACAAATTTTTGAGAACCATTTATTGACGTACTGAGTTGAAAATTTTCATTCAACTGATATTTTTTTACTTGTTAATATTAAATTTTCATATTTTTGTCATTCATCTTACAATCAATATATATGATGGAAAACAAACCACAAAACATCAGATGCAAATAATTGATGTGTAAAAAAATATATATCGAAATGCTGACAGTTAACGTGTTTGTTTGTGCTCTATTATTTATATAAATAATGGACACACAAATCTAAAAGAAAGTAAAAAACGTTTTCAACAGTTCACAAAAAAAACACACACACAGATATCCATTAGGAAATTGTACAGAAAATGTTGTAATTCAAATGATTGTTTCAAATATCAACAAATCAAAAAAAAAAAAAAATGTAAATGTTATATACTCACATAACTTGCATATATGACGAGAAGAAAGATATTCGTCACGTTAAAGAAAGTCCTTTTAATGGTAACAGCAGTTACATAATATTTCGGATAGTTATTAGAACATTAATTTCTTCTTGAATAAAGAAAAACTGACAAACCATCTCACTAAGCACTAAAATTAAACGAAAACTTTATCAAGTATCGTATATTGGAAAAAAATTCGAGCTTTCCCGAGTAAACGGTATTTGTTTTCTGATAAAATAACAGAAAATGACGCACTGTGGCTTATTTTGTGGCTTATCTTAGCTCAGAGCACCAACAATCAGTGTTGTTTCTAAATGGGATGTAATTTATACAATTCTGAAGAAATTCGCAAACTCTGCTCTAGAAATCAACCAGCTTATAAATACGATTATAGTACATCCGATAAAACATAACTACTTAAGGACGTTCGAAAGATTCATTTTGCGGGAAAAGACGTAAGGGGGAATCAAGCGACTTCGCATGCCCGCAGCGTTATAGATTTAATGTTACATTGAAACTATATTTAAATATTCTATGATTATTTGGTAAATAATAATAGTCGTGAGTCGTGACTCGTAATGTTTCTTTTATTTTAAATAAAAAAGTAAAAACTTGTGTTTTGCTTCTCTAAAATGATAAAATTTCTTATATAATTTATTATTACTTTCCAAAATACATTTGAACATACCTTCATATTTGGCTCAAATAAATCCTTGTTTATTTAACAACAATTTACATAGTTTTATAAAAACTTCTCTGCATTTTAAACTATGTTTTATTCGATTATAAAGATTAAATTTGTAGTTTCTCCATAAGACCCAATGTTAAAAGTATGATTTTCAAAATCAAAAAAACGAAAAAATGCATTTGAACTAACATTTTGAAGCATACCATTGAATTCGTATTGACTTTTTTTAAATAATTAATTTAATTTACAGAAATTTCTCTGCATTTTTTTTGCTCTTTCGAACGTCCTTAAACGTCACGAATTGTATAAAACTTCCATCATGATACCCTTACGAAGGTCGGACGAATGAAGGATAGGTGGTTTTAGTGCGGTTAAAATATATAGTGTTTACTTGTGTTTTACGAAAAAAACAATTCTTGAAATGTTTAACAAACACTTAAAAGTTATCCAGCAATTTATATTTTTAGACACATAACGTGTTGATATTAATGAAAAAAAATTTAATTTCCTGTTTATGTGTTCGTTAACATTTATATTTTGATGTTTAATTCCGTAAACATGAACTAAGGGCCATGTCTCCCGGGCTGGATACTCACTCAAATTGCTCCTTGAAAATTGAATGTATGAAACAATATTTCAAACAAAACTGTTTTTTTTTTTAAATGAGATAAACAGTTGCTGTATTTAATATTTTTGACGCAGCATTATTGTTTGAAAATTAGGTTTTGTACTTTTTTTGTAGCTTTAACCGTTTCAATAATTTCAACGTAAAGTTAGAACAAATAAATAAATTTTTTAGAAAAATTTACAAATATACACCAAAAAATCACTGTTATTCTTTCTATTAAATTACAAGTCCATAAGTTTGGCGACATTGCACATACCGATGGTGTGAGAATTTCAAAATGAATTATTTCAAAAACGCTTAAGGGCGAAATTAGTTCAAATATTAAGGGTTAATTTTATCACGTTCAATAACAAAAGAAAATAGTATAAATATTTAAAAATCGAGTTTACTACCAATACTGTTGAGGTTTTAAGTACACTCATCGAGGAAAACTTGAAATACAGTGTTGTATTTTACGTCGAATAATTTTATTGTACAAGAGTGTACATAAAAAATTAGCATGGCCTTTCAAAAACGATATTCACAAGTACATTTATGACAAGTAGAATTATCTATTACGTGTTTAATGTTAGATGATGAATTTCGTTTCGTTTCCAAAAAAACTTAATTAAAGTTGATGTCATTACATATGAATGATGTATGTGTTGTTAGTGCCACTACGCAAATGAATAACTATTCGAAAAAAGGATCAAAATAAGTAGGTATATGAAATGTTTAAAATTGGAAATAATGTTGTTAATAAAGTTTTAAAATTAAATAAAGATGTGGTGACTATCTGAGACCAGCAAAATATATTCGATTGAAAATAAGTAGTAAAACATGTTTTCAGAATTTAAATATTTTTATGAGCATTTTTTTCAGTGAGTAGCCAAAATGGAATATTGGCGTCTTCATAAGTATTAGAAATACGAAAAAATGTGTATATATACACATAAATGTACATATATATGTATATATATATATATATATATATATATATATATATATATATATATATATAGTTTTTTTTATATATATATATATATATTTAGAGTGAAATAAACATATTTCTGTAAAACTACAAAAATAAATAGATAAAAAAAGTTAATTATAAAAAAATACGTATAAGAGAAACAAATGAAAAAAAAAACTTGAATAGAGATTTATTTGTCGCTTCAAATGTACCACGCGCGGTCGTATAGGCTAACATGCTAGAGCATAAATGTAATCATTTCTTTCAATGTTGGTCTACATTTAATATTATTCTACAGAATGGTATCTCATTTTTCATTAGTAATCTCAACCAAACTAAATTGCGGAATTCATTCAGTAAATAACAAAAATAAAAAACATAAACAGCTAGTTGTTTTTGACATTAAGACATCGAAATTACTCACCACCAAATTAATTGTAAACAGGGAACATACCTGAAACGAAAAGAAAATACATTATTAGTTTTCCGATTATTAGAAACAAACTTATTATGTTGGAAGTTTTCCCGTGAGGTTATCGGGATGATAGAAAAAGTAAGGTCACAAAATTATAACAAATTCAAAATCAATTCTATAGGCTGGCGCATAAATAACGTTAGGATTTAAATAGTGAATAAATTTTTGATATTATATATATATATATATATATATATATATATATATATATATATATATATATATATATATATATATATATTGATATTTTGATATTCAATGATACATATTTATTTCAGCATTCGATTACCTACCCTACGTATGCGCAAAACGTTACTTTTATATAAGGAAAGTCAATACACAAATATTTTTATACGTGCAGAAATAAAAATATCTACAAAATTCTACGTCAGAATACTTTGTTTCAATTTTTAACATAATCTACGATAGTTTAACTACTTCAACTTTTTTTTAAATCTTCAGGTTTTTTAAATTTTCAGTAGGTTTATTTCATGATAAATATGCGATTTGCTTTGCTTTCCCTAATTACTATATAAAATCGTTCCCCTATATACTACCAAAAATTTTTTAAATTTCTAACTAAAAACCTTATTGATTAATAATTTTAGACTTTAATTGTTTAACTAGTTTACTTTAATAATTTTACTAGGTCCCAAGAACCTCAATTTTATACTCCAAGAACCTTATTTTGAACCTTAACTGATTATTAGTTATCTTTCTCGAAATTTAATATGTTGGTTTCCCAGTGATTACAACCTCTCTGGTTCAAATAATTTTTTGATATCAAATTTATTGAAGTACGCGGACAATAAAGCTGGCGTTTTTTTTTTACAAAATTTTATAGTTGATTTGTGCCATATTTGTTTAGTTTATGGGAAACATTTTTACAGAAATATCAAATCAACAACAAAATTTTGAAAAAAGAACGATATTCCTTTCTGTGCCATGAATGTATCAGTGGTTGGAAATGTGTGAATATTTATTTTCGGGCCACAAAAATGATTAATGAACATGTTTCAAAAACAATTTATTTTATCATGATTTTAAACAATATTTATTTGCTCAAGGAGTGTGCTTGATTAGGTCAACTTGTTTGTGGTACTTAACTTTATATAGCAAGTTAGGAAGTAAATTTTTACACACTTCTAATAGATAACTACAAATAATTTTGTCCCCGTCTGAGTTTTACATATTTGTCATGGTCAGTTACAAGTGAGGTGCCTCTCTGTATATATTAAAAAGATATAATAAAAACAGAAATATTCAAAATACATTTTTCTGAATGCAAAACACGTTCATATTTACTATGACAAATGACTCTTCACAATCTATATATATATATATACATATATATATATATATATATATATATATATATATATATATATATATATATATATATATATATATATATATATATATATATATATATATATATATATATATATATATATATTTGTAATTATATACACGAGCTTTATTCGAAATAATAATAGCATTGGCCGTCATATCGCTTTATTTTTACATGAATACATAATACAGGTTTACGTAATGCTTGGTTATAATCTGGTTACACATGATTAACCCCGATACCCCTTATGGTACTTACAACACATGTTTACTAGACATCAAAGACAACTTTAAGATGTGGCGTCCCACAAACTCAGCCCTTAAATTGCTACTGAGCCATGCATTTCAACCGCTACTGGTGAATTTAAAGGGGTTAAATTGTTTTTTCCATTTATGTCGAAAACTTCAAGGCTTTGGAAAACATTAATAAAATATTCAAAAATCTCCCCTCCCCCCAATGAAGATTATAGTTGAAAAAAATTGTATAGAAGTCTAGAAAATATAAACAAGTGCAAAATTTTCTAGAAAAACATTTGAGCATATGTAATACTAGCCGCTGTGTATTTCAACAAAACCTAAGGGATGTACACACAAATGTTTCAACCAAAAGTTGTATGAAATAAATATGTTGTAAGATGTTCTAGCATACCACCACTTTTCGACAGATGTTGCTCATGTTTTCAAAGGCTAAAAATAACGTTTTCTAATGTTTCCAGAAGTTTCAGAATTTTTGACCGTTTAGAACGCGAGTTAATTAATCTCAAAGTTATTATTCTCTCTCACTCTCTCTCATTAGAAGCATGTAAAATTTTATGGCCGCCCAACTATTATCTGTCGTATTAGAAAAAATACTCGACAGTGTTTAAAAAAAAACTAGGAGAGTAAAAATAAATAGTTATTATATAAATTTTAAAAAATCGTGGGTTACCCCTTTGTATTCGAAATATAAAAGTTTAAAATTAATATTTTTTTCAAAATAACATTATTTTGTATATAAGAATTGTGTTTTTGTCTATGTGTTGTATATGTGTGTTTATGTATTTGTGTTATAATAAAATCAAACCGGTTTTTTGTCTTGATTATATAACACAGTGCTGGTGGAACATCCTTAAATACTTTCACAGTCTCACACCTTTTAATAAAATAGGCTATTGGTAAAACTATCCATAAATTACATCATCAAATTCTCTAGTATCCGATGGATCAGAATCGGTTCACAGCCGTTTTAACGTATTGTAGGACCAAACAAACAGACAGGCACATTTTTGAGATTAGGGTTTCGGTACTCTTTTCATTACAATACCCAAATTCAGTATTATTTTAAATATATTTTTAATGTCCAATCCCCTACAAAAAAATTTGAATCAGTTAAAACATTGTAACTACATGTGATAGTAATATTTACGCTCAGAATTCAAGTTACTGTCTAAAATATATTTCATTTAAGTGTAATATACGCCACAGTACTCCTAATCATTTTTCAAAAATTTTAATTGTGCCTTACTTATTCGGATTTCGAAAAAATGCTTCAAGTAAAAGTTGTTACTGTATTTATAATGAACAACTTTTATCCGAAGAATTTTTTTGGAAACCATATTAATAAGGTGCAAATCAATTATAAAACTTTGAAAAATGACCAGGACTACTGTGACCCATAGGTCAAAGTCAACCCAGAGATCAATTTGGTCGAAGTGTGACCCACTTCGACCAAAAGGTCCATTGTGATGCCTAAGGATGTGAGGATGTAGGTGGAGTGGAAGGAATTTTTGTGTATAGACTAGGAGTGATGATGTGAGTGGAGTGGAAGGAATTTTTGTGTATAGACTAGAAATTGGTAGCATATGCGGCTGCAGTCGACTATGATAGGAACTATACCGATATTCATCTGGAGTTCGTGAAAGAAACTGCAGAAACCCTTCTCAAGCATAGCCGGTTACTTCGTTCTTGTCCATACGCCGACAGTTTATCAAAGTAACAGTCCCGTTTTTTTTTCTTAATAATTGACAAACTGCCGATGTCAGGATTCGAACCCATAACCTCCCAGTTTCCAAGTAGGCATACTGTGCAGACATAACGCCTTAGATCGCTCGGCCACTTGGACTGGTTCTGTGGCCCATGGTCGAGAATTAATCTCCAGTATAAGTGTAACATTAATAACGATCTAATATTTGAAAAAGAACATAAGGAAAAACCCTTGCTAGAATTTTGTATGCTATGGTTTAACCTAATTTTGTTGACTATACGATAGTGAACATCTTAAGAGCACCACCAGCCAGCCAGCATATTGTTACGAAGTAGAGAAGATAAAGGACAAAAGTAAATCACAAAATTTATAATATTCTTATGTTATTGTCGTTGTATATGTATATTTGTGGTTGATTCATCGCGATTTGTCTTGAAGCTTAACGTAAGCTAAACATTTATGATAAATAACCCTTGTCTTATATAAGGTATATCCCCGGTAGTTTTTTTTTAACTTTTTTTCTGTTACGTACAGTTAGTTTTCCACTCGCAACCACATTAGAATCGTATGTAGAGTACAGAAAAGGTAACGTTCTAAGCATTTTATTCTCGTGTTAACATCAATTTTCGAACAAGTAAGGAGGATAAAATCAACTACTTTTTACGATGTATGGATTTTTTTAAACGCTACTTTGACGTACTAAAAAAAGAAGATTGGCGCAGTTCTGGTCCGTGTCGTAGAATTTTCGTCAAAACCTTCTGCACATGATCTGTAGACGTTTAAACTGTCGCTGGAATGCCCGATGGGCCGCCTATGTAATCGCTTTTCGCCGTTTTTATGACCGGTATATGTAAATATACAAGGTATATTATGTTTAGTCCCGATTATGTGACGGTTGAAAATATTGATCGAAGGCATAAATGCTTAGCATAGGTGCTCATAAAATGGTCTAATGGTCTAAACGATAACTTAAAAACGAAAAGAGATAACAAGCTGAAATTTTGTGTGTGTCCTCTAGAGCTAAAAATTAAGGTCAAATTAGTGAATGGGCAAAATCGGATCAAGTTTGGCCAAATAGACAAAACTACGTATCTTTGAAACCGTAAGAGATAGAACGCAAATGTCAATAATTGTCCTTTTTTAAAAATAAACAACTTTTGTTGTAAACTTTTTTACAAAAGTTTCAGGGTGTATAGGGTATTTAAGCAATTAAAAGCTTTCTTCTGATATATGTTTTCTATAATTCCAAGCATACTTACGAAACGTATGAGACGAAATCTCCAACTTTTTTGTAATTTTCAATTTAATACCGATTTTCACATATATTTCGACGAATATTTTACTAGAAGTACTCCGCAAACTCTTCACAAAGAGGCCAGAATCAATGTCCTAGCTAAACGCGTATCTACGCTACACCAACTTATAACTTTACACAAAGCTAATTCGTAACCATTCACGCGCATACGTCTACACTGTTACGATGACGTTACAGGCAAAACAAATAAAGCGCAACAAATAAGTAAAGAAATTATCTGTCTGCTGTGGTCTCATCCATAGTAAATGCATTATTAGTCTCGAAGTTATTAGTGATTGAAATCTGACGGTATTTTGTCACACACAAATCTTCGGCCGACTACCAGTGTAACGAACGAATACGTGAAAAAGTTACACGTCAAAAGTATTGAATTTGGGTCTCTTGAGGCATGACGTGAAAACATAAACATTACTACCGTATTTATTTTGAGCAATGTGATTGGTTGACAAACACGCATGTATATCTCCTATCTTAACAACGTTGATGATTGCCCAAATAAAATCTTGCACAGTCGAAAATTGTTCAATCTAAAACTTTCCATTCGACACAAATGAAAGAAAAATTGGATTATGAGAGACATTTTGTGTAAATAGTTCGAGAAGTAAATATTTGACCCATTACTAAAAAAGAAAAACAGCAGTATATATGAAATAAAGATACCTCTCCCTTACTCTACTATTTTCTATTGAAGAAGTAAGTTTAAGTTTGATATCATTATTATAACTATGAAGCTCCTCTGGTGGCTAGAATGTAGTGTTAAGTATTAACGGTTTACATAATGTCAACCGGCGTTTTTAACAATTCTATCGTATTAAATATATATATATATATATATATATATATATATATATATATATATATATATATATATATATATATATATATATAATATATATGTATATATATATATACATATATAGACATTTATACCATCATCTCTTTATTTCGTGAATACTTATAAAGTGTATTTTCAACATTTTATAAGTCCTTTTAAAAGGATTAAGGATTTATATATATATATATATATTTATGTACAATTCTGTAAGTTTATTTACATTACTCGTTAGAATATATATGTGTCAGTTCGTTTTCTACTTTTTAGACAAAAATTTAAAATAGTTTTAACTAAATAAAATTTATTGTTTTTGTAACTGTAGATTATATTCAGTTTTTTTATTAAAAATTATAATTTTTTAATTGTTCAAAAAAAAAAAAAACGTTGCAAAATATTTAAAATTTATTTATTTAATGGTTTAATTTTTAATTGTGACAATTAGTACCTAGTAGTTTTATAGTCCAAGAGCACATGGTAAGATTGTCTCCCTAATCGAACATTCTCAATATTAACAGTAAAAAATAAATAAGTATATCGTTTGAAAGAGTGGTTAATCGAAACTAATGGAAACCTTATGGAACATCCTTAACTTTACAATTAAAGTTTTCATCCTCCAGAACATGAAAATAACGGCCGCCCGTTAAAAAAATACTGAATATAAGAGTGACAGAATTTTATGTGAGAATTTTTTCTGCTTGTCTTCGGTCGCTCTTATATTTAAGAGTAAATATACTGCATTTCCGGATCGATTTCGATTACATCCGGACCTCTTTTTTTGGTGGTGCTTGGTGCAAATTTTTTGAGCACGAGTTGTGGTACTGTGCATCGTCTGCGTTCAAATCATTGACATGTTCGAGACGCTCAGCAATCGCTCGACCCCAATCATCACTACGAGGTCTACCAAGTTCTGAAATGCTGTTTCACCGAGAGTTTACGAAAGCCATAAGCAATATAACGGTCGCACAATCGGGTCTGTTTTTGTTTCGTTATAAACTCTGCTATTATCTCATCAGCGCACAAAATCTCTGAATGTGAATCTTGGAGTAGTGGATCGCAATTTCGAATAGGAAGGTGCGACATCGCTTCCTGTGTGCAAAGATTCGGGCTGAATATTTTAGCTATTTCGACAGATGTTCCGTAGAAGAAGCTTCAATATATAAGCTTCAGTATAAGCCGAAGTAGGTCGGATTTCAACACGTAGTGAAATATTTTTCGTTATTATACGAAATACCGGTGTTATTGTGGATGTATAGCTGTATTGCGGCACTCGTATGAAGAAAAAATTCATTTTAAAAAGTTACTACATAAATTATAGGAAATTTTCTCTAGTTTAATCTATTGAAGAACTATTTTCATCGAAATATGAACCGAAAAGGAGATATTTTCAAAAAAACAGTTTTTGAGCGTCATTTTTTCCATATGGCAGCGCAAGCGGCAAAGATATGAGGTGGCAAAGTAAAAATCTATAAAAATAACAATTTCCAAAACTCCCGAAACACTTACACACGAAATAACAGTTATATTCGCCAGGTGTATTTAGTTTTTACTCATATCATGTAAATATACGAAGGTTTTTAGTCTTTATACGGAGGTTTTGTAGTGTTTACACCACAAATTTTTCCATATGCATAGTTTCAACAGTACCCATTTACAATGAAATGACAACGTTGATTATGGATATGAATATTTTTCAGCATTGTTATCGAATTTTCTTATGTTTGCACATGATCTGAAGACAGATTCTAACAAAACTTATTAGTTTTTCTTATTTAAAGATATTCATATCATAATAATATGATGATGATCATTATTATTATTATTATTATTATGATCATTATTATTATTTGTAAAGGAAAATTGAGTTAAAAAAAGCTCTTTGTATTCTGCATCATATCGTGACGAGTAATAACCATACTTTTGTTCAGTTCCCATAATCGTAATAATTTTGTTACAATCGTACTTTTTTTGTTGTTGTATGTATGTGAAAAATTTCTATGTAACATTAAAAAAAAATATGAAAAAGAAAATGAATAAAAATGAAAGTTTATATTCATAATTCAATTTTAAAACTTACACATTGGTAGCACTGTGTATGCAACCCCCCCCCCCCTCCCTTCCTCCCTGCCATCGTACATTAGCGGGAAAGGGAAGTTTAACATCTATATACAAACTACTATATTGAGATTTTATAAACGACCTCGACTGTGTTCAGACGTTTGGTCTGTTTGTGAACACGATTTAATGAATAGAGTAAGAAAATTCGAATTTAAAAATTCGTAGGAGCAACGTAGATGCGTAGGAGCTACGTGAACGAAGTTATTATTTTCAGAAGAAGGAATATGAAATTAAGTTACTATGGTGACATGTATAATATTCAATATACTAGAGAACTAGAGAACATTAAAATCGTAAATATTACAATGCACAAAAAAAGGTCAGAAATCAATTCTAGTAAAATTTTCGACAACTAAATTTATTCATTTTACAAATAGATATTTCATATTTTGTATTTCCGTTTAAACCCTCCTTGCCCCTTAACCGAAAACGCGTCGTATACCAAATTTCAATAAATGCAATAGGGAATATGCATGAAAATTTTTTTTCACATTTATTTTTAGAATATGAAAATACTGTTAATACTGTAATAATATTTAAAAACGAAATTAAAATCCGACAAATAACAAGGAAGCTATAAGCTTTTAAAGATTATTATTTGTCTCTTTCTTGCAAAAATACTAAAAACGGAGTTTTACGTGTATTTTAAATGGGGAAAATGTAAAATGACGTCACATAACATATGAAGAGGGCTATCAGCCTCTTTGTCTAATTGGGAATTTCAATCATTCATATCTCGCTTATTTTTAAAGTTATTTAAAAAGTAATTTTACCTTGATATTTGTCAAGTAAACATGCTTCAATTCGAGTGAAAAAAAATTTTCATGCATATTCCCTATTAGATATGTAACGTACTTTCGGTATTTTGAACGCCCAAGTTTGTTGACTATAATTTAGTAAGCATACAGAAATTATCTAAGTAGGATCGGTGATTTGAAGTATTTTTTGACGAAATCATTTCATCAGTAGCACAATGTTTGAGTATTCTTTGAAAGAATTGTATATCACGAAATAGTTTCGGCGAAATTGAGACTCTATTGCTTGAAAATTTGAACACGAATTCTCTGCAAGACTTCTGAAGATAAGAGGTCTCTTGATATTTTTCAAATTTTGGACAGTTATAAACTCTGTATAAACGTTATTAAATTTAACATACTCATGGTGTGTAGTGGGTCACCTCGACTCCCATTGAAGGAGACATAGTTCAAACACCGTTGGCCAAAATATTCAAAAAAATGAACTTATCAAATAATTGAATTTGAGTTGGTTATTTTTATTTTGAATATTTTTTCTCCACAACATTTATAATTTACAAACTGGAGTCTATAAACAGAGGTCACGTGACGTTCACCACATATTCTTATGTATTGTTAAAATACCCCCAAACTCTTTGGTATATATATTTTGAAACGTCTGTTTTATTTAAAGTAAATTCCCTGATGGTTTGCTTTTTCCTTCTATATGATGTTAATAAAAATTGAACTTTTATTTGCACGAGATTATGCACGAGAAAAGTTCTTAAATATATGAGAATTCGACAGTTTCAAGGAATCATAAAATTCAGGGAATCAGGGTTTTATAGTCTCTTAAATGTACACAAATTTGTAATTGAAAAGTTAATATGGGTTCAGAGTTGATCGAATATACATTGCGGGTAGAACAAAGACTCTCTTTGGAGTAGTCACTAATGTAATAAAATAGACACTCTCAAAAGCAGTGCTTACCGGCATTTTTACCGAACCCATTACATTACATACTAATCGCGGCGCCACCGACGGAGCAGCCATGAAATTTTGTCGTTCTAATAGTTTGGCAAAGTTCAATTAGACACACGAAAGTCGCCCAAATGATTCTAAAATCTTTCTTCCAATTTTTAGCGAATTTCCTCCAAAGGAAATGCAGCTATTGTTTTTGCACCAATGTTGGAATTTCGTAAAAATTTCTTCAAATGTCCATCGATCCTACCTATAAGATGTTAAAAATCACTATCGCTAAAATTTGTATATATATATATATGTACTATTTTAAAATGTCTGTGGACTCTCTAGCGGTCACAGTTTTATTCCGATTGTAATGATTTTTTGGTCACTTTCGGTATTCTAAAGGTCAAGTTCTTAATGGGTAAAATCGGATGAGGGGAAAGGGGGTTTAGAGGTGAGGGGAAACACAAAATTTGACTATCTCCCTTAATATTTGAAAAATCGAAAAATTTATCAGGAGTTAAGTTGTAGGTACTAAGTTTTACTGTAATTTTGTTTCTAATCATTTTTCAGTTACACTAATATGTACATCTGATCTCAGAGTGTATGGGATTAGAAGAACTAAGGACACGAATTTTTAAAAACAATAGGGACTGGGAAAAGTTAGATTTCTCTGTAAAAGAGGATCAATTAGTGATGGCAAAGTTTTTAAAGATAATGAAGCAAAAAAGAAGAGATAAAATATAGACAATTTATACTCTGGGAGATGTTATACTTTAAATAATAGTTCCTTTTATCTTATCTTATGAATGATATGTATTAATTTTTAACCCGACTTCAAAAAGGATGGTTCTCAATTCGTCTGTTTTTTTTTTTTATGTCATTTTATTTATTTTTATTTTTGTTTTTATTTTTTTTTTCGGTTTTTTTTAAATATTGTGTTGCATAGCTGCAGATTATTTTTTGTTTTGTGTAATCTATTGAAAAACCCAAACGGGTTTATCAAATAAACGTAATAATAATAAATAAGATATTGAAGATAAAAGCAAATGTGATTAAATCCGAAGACAAATATTACACAAAATTTACAAAGCCATATTTAGTATTAATTAAATTGATTGAAAGTTGTCGAAAATTCAAAATTATAGTTACATACATTAAAATTAATTCCAACATCCTTGAAGGCTTTTGAAAACTAAAACTTCACTGTATACTTTGATGTTTATGACATTCAAGATCAATGGTAATAGCAACTAATGTTTATTAATAATTAATTCTGTTATTACAGATTAATAACAGTTAATTAATATTAATAAATGATTCATAAACACAAATACATATGTATGTGGTAACTCAATAATTTAGTATCAAATGACGGATGCAACAACTTATTGCGTTAACAACCTTAGGTATGAAGGAAAGGTTGGAATAAGCATAATATATTAACAAAATAATTAGAATGCATCCACTTTCTAATAGTATGTAATGCAGTAAAAAGCAAAAAATTAATAAGTTTAATAATAAGTTGTAAAAATGTGGGACATTTTGTATTGAAACCATTTTAGTCGTCTCGAAGAAATTTTCTACAGAAATGTCTTACGCTTTTGAAATTAATTATACAAAAACTTTGTGTTACCAGTCCAAGTGGCCGAGTGGTCTAAAGCGTTATGTGTGAGCAGTATGCACACTTGGAAACTGGGAGGTTATGGGTTCGAATCCCGACATCGGCAGTTTTTCAATTATAAGGAAAAAAACAGGGGCTGTTAAGTTAATTGACTAAACTGTTGGCGTATGGACAAGAACGAAGTAACCGTCTATGCTTGAGAAGGTTTTCTGCAATTTCCTTCACGAACTCCAGATGAATATCGGCATAGTTCCTATCAGAGTCGGCTGCAGCCGCATATCCTACCAATTCCTAGTCTATACACAAAAATTTCTTCCACTCCACTCACACCCTCACATCCTTAGGAATCACAATGGGCCTGTGGTCGAACTGTCCACGGCAGCCACTACAATCTATCTTAGACTTTGTGCTGGAATTAAACCACTATAGCCATCTCATGGAAGTTTTCTTCAAAGTGTTTCACGCTTTTACAATGTAATCGAATGGTGCCAAGATAATAATCTAGACCTAATACATAAATAGTGTACCAATTTTTATCTAATTTGGTCAAATAATTGTAGAGAAAATCTGGAAAAACGAAAAACTTTTTCAAACACTGTCCAGTCTGTTTGTTGGATCTTATTAGAACTGAATGAGATGACAATTTGTACTTTACTAAAGTTTGGTCCGATCGGATTGTTTTGTGTGCATTGTTCCCACAATTTTTCAATAAAAATTTGAAAAACAATGAGCTCTATGCAAAATTTGTAGCTGAGACTTTTAGTAAAAATAGAAACAACAGCCCTCTTGAAGTTTGAGGTGGTACTTTGTTAGTGCTGTAACTATTCTTTCGACTAATTTTACGCCAAAGCTAAACGCCTTAAGCCTGCGATTCTAGTACTATGGGCCACTAAAATAGCATTCTTTTTACAAAATTTTATAGTTAATTTGTAGATTATTCAGTCAATTTTTGGGACTGGAATAAAAGTTGTGAGTATATTTGTATTAAACAACTTTTATCCGTAACATTTTTTTCGAATACTGAATGGCACAAATAAACAAAAGAACGCTACGTTTGTGGGCATGTTCACATCTTCGTTCGAGTTTGAATTATAACAAATAGGTACAAATACAAAGTTCTTCTTTTTAAACTACCACCATGCATGGTGCATTCTATTTGTTTGAAACAAAACAAAACAATTATTTTTCCAATTAAAGTTCTTTCGAATACTGCAACAGCATTCGACTAGAATCTTCAACAATAATATGAAATTGTGCGCGTCTAAAAAGTTGTTAACGGATAAGAATACATCTACTTAGCTGACTTGACGTTATCCGCTGCTCCACAATACATTATATATATATATATATATATATATATATATATATATATATATATATATTTACGTATGTGCACACTTCTTTTCATTATCCTCACTGGCGTGTCATAAACCAGAATACAATGACTGACTGACTTCTCTTTGGTCGTAGTAAATTCAAGTATCTTCTTCATACTTAGAAAAGTCGAAGAATGTATGTTCTTATATAACAACGTATCATATTACTAAATACAAGGAGTTTGTAGAATATTAACATGTTATTGGGGCTTTTCTTCTCTGGGTCTCGGTTGGTCGGGCTTGATAAAAGAATTATAAAAAAAATTCGTTACACAGGAGCTGCGTCAACTTAGCGAATTTCCTTAGAATATATAAATCACACTCTAGCGGCCATAATTTTAGTGTGATCAAAATGAAATATAATATCTGATATGACTTTGGTTTGCAAAAATTAAATTTATGAATATATTAATATTAGAATAATCGAAAAATGTATAAAGAGTAAAGTTGCAGAAAATCAAGTTTGCTACAATTCATTACCTGATCATTTTTCTCAAACTCTAATGTGAACAGAGATATGTAGAATTTTAACTTTGAATCTTTAATTGTAAATATTTCTGTAAATATAAGTTTAACAGAAAAATGATAAGAAACAAAATTACAGTAAAACTTAGTTCCTACAACTTAACTCATGATAAATTTTTCGATTTTTCAAATATTAAGGGAGATAGTCAAATTTTGTGTTTCCCCCTCCCTCGTCCGATTTTACCCATTAACGAACTTGGCCTTAAGAATACCAAAAACGTCTCAAATACCAAATTTCATTCCAATCGGAATAAAACTGTGACCGATAGAGAGTCCACAGACATTTAAAAAAAGTACAAATGTTGTATATATATATATATGTATATATATATATATATATATATATATATATATATAGTGCGACAAGGAGAAAGACACATCCGGCAACATCATCTATATCTGCGAATTTCACGGTTACAGTAGAAACAAGATTTTCAGTGCATTTTACTCCGAGTACATGAACCATCAAGAAAACCTGATAAGCAAGCTCCTGGCTATTGCCAAGATATAGGAGAAACGAATCCCGCCAGAATGAAGTAGAAGGGAAAGCACAATGGAACATAAGGACCAAGTGCAATACTTTCATACCCCAAAATATATCTATCTATCTATCTATCTGTCTATCTATCTATCGACCTATGATGATTGATGACATAGTAGCAAATTGGGGTGGAAAATCAGGTAACGATATTCATTATATAATAAACATAATTCCATAAACATAATTCCAATTAATCCGTAACCAATTACTAATCCATTGATAAGTAGCATAATTCATGATCAAACAATTTATATATGAGCAGCCTACCTCACGTCCATAATATATTACCCAACAATTTATTTATAAGAGGCATACAGTATTAATATATTCTATACTGTTGAACGAGCTTTATTTATTTGGAATCGCGTTCTCGAAAATGACTCAAAAAGTTTAGAGAAAATTTTCAGAGACAAAATTCTAGTCTAGCTAGGTTTTATTCCAACAAAGAAACGGCGTGAAACTTCTTTAATGGTAGATAACTTGTTAGACATTGGTGTGACGATGTTAAGCAAACTTGACAAAAATTAGCTACTAACTGAATCTTTTTGAGATCCAATTTATAAATTTTGAGTTAAAAATAAACTGAATGTTTCACACCTGTCTCGAGTAGAGATCGGCCGCCAAGGTGCTTCTGTCTTTTATAAGATGGATGATTATTTGATGTACGTCGAAAGAAGGTACACGACCAGAATAATCTACATAGATTCTCACGATTGATGTATTTCTCACTACCAAAAAAAGCGTGATGTCCAAAACTAAATCATAGTAAACTATCGTGCCAAAAAACGACATATGTACACTCCCGGTCGAAAAAAATTAACACACCTGAAATGTTAATTTTCTTATATTTCAAAAAACTCCTCTCTTTTGTAACTCTCCGTATAATGTATAATTTTATTTATTTATAAACAAAGATAAGTAGTATATTTTTTAAGTGTGTAAAAAATAAGTGGACGTATAAACTGAATTTATATTTTTTATTTGTATATACGGTGTCAGTGACAGAGTGAGAATTTAAAGAAGACATGTAATGTTAATACATGTTAGGTGTTATATCTTAGTCTTACGTGTAAAAATTAAATAAAATGTTGTATCTGCTACTACAAGAATAATCAAAATTGTGCAAGATTGATTCGGTTCAGGTCTGTTCATTTTTTTTTTGAACGGAAGTGTATGTACATAACAGTACACGCTACGAAATATGTTTTTAATTACCAATTAATTTGTCACAACTTTTGAAGTTTTGAAGAAGCTTCTGTTTTCAGTAACGAAAGGTTATTATTAAAGAAATGACCCTGTAGTTTTTATCGATCGATAATTTAAACGGTTTGGTAATGACATATAAAGTTATTTGGAAACGCGCAAACTCAAAATATTTTGCCTCAGTCGGTCACTTACTGTGATACTGTGAGTAATTTTTTGTCGCCAGTCTGTAAAAGATCGCTTAGACATTCAGTATGTTCTTTTTTACCACTTTTTTCAACATAGTTTAACTGTGACCGATAGCGAATGTGTTCATCTGGAATCCGATCCAAGTTTGAGACTTAAAAGTCATTGCTATTCAAACAGTTGTACAACATTGCAACTTGAAAAATTTTCTACATTCCACCCCCGAAGATGAGAATGAATTCTTAGGCCATCCTACCAGTTTTGCCAATATCTTACACTTTGATATGTCGATGCACCTAAAACATCTAGAATTGCCATCGTTTTTCAGTACTGGTTCTCCTTATATATGCTTTAAGTTTACCTTGGGGAACTCTACCAACAAGCGAAATTTAGTTTCATTGTGGCACATTCTGTCTTCAATATTTTACAAACTCTTTTTACATGAATAAAGCTATCAAATATATAAAAGAAGCAAACGATTGGAGCGAGTGTACACTACTGACAATCCGACAGACACACCGACATACAGACATTCAGACAGAGACGACACCACTTATTTACGCTAGGTGAATATAATTTCACAAGTGTATATAACGATAACTCTATAGGAATCTAAGAGTTATTGTGTACATAAAAGTTGGCATGCAAGTATGTATAGGAGGCACTTTAAAACAATACTATATCGTATTATACCATGAACACACTGTAGTACAGAAAACATACAACGTGTTTCAAGCAATTTTTTGTTAGGCTGACGACCCATTCAATACAAACAAATTATTATTAATATTAAATATTTTTTGAAGAAGCAACAGTGATTGCGAAACTACAGTCAAATTAAAATACTGTTGATTGATTGATTGATTCGTCTTGGGGTCTAAAAAGTATTGCACTTGGACCTTATGGTCCATTGTGCTCCCCCTTCTACTTCAGTCCGGCGAGATTCGCTTCTCCCATATGTTGGCAGTAGTCAGGAGCTTGCTTATCAGGTCCTCCCAAAGGTTCATTTATTCGGGGTGAGATGCACCGAATATCTTGTATCTGCTGTAACCAAGAGGTTCGCAGTCAAAGATTATGTGGCTGGATGTTTCTTCCTCCTCGCCACACAATCTACACATAATGGACCCGTTATGGAGTCCCATTCTTTGTAAATGCTTCCGCAGCGGATAATACCCGGTTATGAATCCGGTAACCCTCTGCAGTTGTATCCTGTTCAGCCTCAGTGCATCGAGAGATAGCCTCTTTGTAGCACTCTGAAGCAGTACCTTGCCGAGCTCTTGTTGCGGTCTCAAATTACTATTCTATGGAAGTAACTGCAAATGTCATTGTGTATACAGGCGAAAATTTTCGAGTCCCATGTTAACCTAGTCGAAACTTCAGAATTATTCGAAATAGTTTTGGGCTATGATAGTGGCCTTTGCATGAAACACCATAAAGTGACGTAAAGTCTAAAAATAGAATCTAAAACCAAGGCGACGACTCAGAGGTCTCAAGATGGTTTCGCAATGAGGGCTTGTCAAAGAAGGACGAAAGAATAAATGATATATTCATAAACATTCGAAATAACTGTCCAAGTGGCCGAGCGGTCTAAGGCGTTATGTCTGAGAAATTAAGTCTACTTGGAATTGGGATATTATGGGTTCGAAACCCGACATCGGTTGTTTGTCCATTATTAAGCAAAAAAAGGGGGAGGGGCAGTTAATTGACTAAACTGTCGGCGTATGGTCGAGAATGAAGTAACCAACTATACTTGTGAAGGTTTTTTTCGCAAATCTTATCAATTCCTAGTCTACACACAAAAATTCCTTCCGCTCCACTCACATCCTCATATATTCAGGCATCTCAATGAACCATATGGTCGAAGTGTAGTCCGTCCAGGAGAGCCGCTACAATCTATCTATGTAACATTGCGAATAAATCTAGTAAAGTCATGAACTCTCAGGACTAGATCTTAGAGAACTTTGAAGAATGTAAGTGTTTTCCCGAAAACTTAATAAATTTAAGACAAAAATAGTTGATGTTTTAATAAGAAACTTGTGATATAAAGTTTTGTTCCACGTTCTTAAGTAAATTGATACTCCCGTTAGGAGAAAATTGGCTGATGCGTGACGGTAGACAGACAAAATAAAACTATAAGGTAAATAAGGGTTGTTTTGAATAATTTTGTATAAGAAAATACTACTAAGCTACAGGCTATAAAATTAGCATAAACGATTTTTTCTTTACTAAAAACTTAACTCTTCAATATTCAAATTACCCGAAAATCTTTTTGAAAGTTTCTATATAAATTGCATATAATTTAAAGTAAAATATTCCATTAATTTATTATTCATTGCGCGTAGCTTTTCCTAAAAAAGTATATATAAAAATTATTACAATGAATTAAATTTAACAACGGGTACATTTTTCGGGATGGTATAAAATACTGAAGAAATCTTTTCAAAAGTAATAAAAGTACACTTCGTGAAATATTGAAATAAACTCAATTGTAAATCAGGTTGTACAGTTTTATTTTTTAGTTGTGTGTATATATATGGAAAGAGAAGAAAGGAAAAAGGATTGAAGATTTGTTTGTTCTAGTTTCAAATTTAGTTCACAGACTTAATCCAATGGGATATACCCATACAACGAGTATAAACCTATATATTTGATATACAATTCTCTATTTACAATGTATCACAAAATAATCATCATCAAAATAAATATCAATTGTCTTGTTTTTGTTCGAAAATTTATCTATGTCGATGTCGCTAACTTCATCTATACCAAGAATATATCTCTAAAGCGGATAATCAAAAGTTTTGAGCTCGGGGCCTCATGCATGATGCGAAAACTTATCCTACTAGCTGAAAAAGCCGGCTTTGCCCGGGCTACAAAATAGTATTACAGGAAATTTATAAACAATTTTTAAGATCTAGCCGTTAGAAAACGTTTTATTAAAAAAAAGGAGGGGGCGGTTAATTGACTAAACTATCGGCGTATGGACGAGAACGAAGTAACCAGCTATGCTTGTGAAGGTTTTCTGCGGTTTCCATTACGAACTATCAAAGTCGGCTGCAGCCGCAGATCCTGCCAATTCCTAATCTACACACAAAAATTTCTTGTCCTCCACTCACATCCTCACATCCTTAGGCATCACAATGGACCTTATGGTCGAAGTGTGTCCTGTATAGGACAGTCTCTACAATCTAATCTAGAAAACGTCATATTTATCAAACACGAACGCCGGTGATTACCGTCAGTGCCATTTCCGATCGTTACTATGAAAACGTAACATTCTAATCTGAAATTTAATTTCACATGCCATATGAAATCATTCCTTCGCCCATTTTTCCACTATAATTTGGGCTTTTGAATAAAATTAATCTGGTATTCAAATTCCCTAACACGTTTTCAATTTCTGATATTTGTATGATAATTCCCGTTTTAATCAAGTTCCCTGATAATTCCCGATTTTCTCGCCTCCTAAATCTATGTCCATCCTTCAATGTCTCTTGATAGAAATCTTTGTGGACCCTGAAGTCAATTTTAGAACAAAAAACCTGCTCACCAGTTAATGCAGAGCCGAGCTATTAAGGATTCATTTAAATTTTATTGGAAACTTTGTTCTTCACAAAATGCCATTCCCTAGCCATTTCCTAGTTATTTTGAATAATGTAAAGCCTAACTTGAGAAAGTTTCTAACAAAACTACCCTACCTTTTGATTGAAAGATTTTGTATCAAAGACCGAAACGATTTGACATACATTAAAAGTCAAAATCTCAGTCACAAATTAAAGTTAATTTGAGCTGAATCCAATTTAAAAACTGATACAATTTTGAATCACTCAGTAATGGAAATGCATTTGAAGGTAAACTATGAGAATCGTAACTCGTTTGAAACGTGTCGGCAAAATGTGTGTTATCTAGTTTCCCGTACAAGAATGGCTTTTCTATGACTTTTCTGAGGTATAATATTTTACCTTACATTATAAATACAATTCACCGATATTTATACACCTCTATTTAGTTCTAAAATGAAATACGTTTGTTTCTCTCTTTGAGGTTTCTATTTTTTAATTTTTGCCTGCCAAATCTCTAATATTATATTTTTTGGTCAACAGTTGTAAATGGGACATTGTTTAATTTACTTCGTGATCCCATTTTTTTGTTTTGTCAAGTGTCACAAATAACAGAGTTGTTTTGAGAAATATTCTAAAATTTTTTATTGATTTCAATAAAACGTTTTTCGGCATTTTAAATATCTCAACACTTGGCCAAACAAGTTGATGTCAATTTTTTTTAAATTTTATAGTGGATTTGTTCCTTATTCATTCGGTTTTTGAAAAATAATTTCGAATATTAGTTGTTCATTATAAATGTAGCAACAACATTTATGCAAAAAGTTTTTTCGAAAACCGAATGAATAAGGTACAAATAAAATTTTAAATCGTCTACAAGGTGCACACAACACACAAGACGAAGCGTTGGAACGAAAGTATAGCTCTAACATAGGATTTAAAACTCACTTTTAATTTAATAGTTTATAAAAAAAATGGAAAATCAAAATTTTTTAAATTTTCCATCGGGGATCTTTTTTTAATCCTTCAAAGAATAGCTCCCAGAAATAAAAAAAATTCCAGACTTTTATTTTAAAAATTATCGGGGTTATCCAGATTGGAAAAATTTTTTAATTAACAAAAGCATAGTTTATGGAAAAAAAAGTGTCTGAATCAATTAAAATTATAAATATTAGTGGTATAGTTCCGGGAGTTGAGATTTTTTTATAGGAAATTTCCTGCTCTTTAAGATTCTTTTTTTCGATTACCGATAGTTTTTGAGATATTTGCAAAAATGAACCTCCCTTTTACGCGGGACTTCTACTTTTTCAAAAACTTTCTAGATGTCATTACGATTCGAATAACACCTTGGTCATAATTTTCTGAGACGGCGAAATGGAATTCGAAATAAAAAGTCACATTTTTACTAGTCTAATAAGTTAGTATTAAATTAAAGTAACATTTTATTCTCTGAATACTACTAACAGTAATCTAGTTTCATCAGAATTCAGTTTATGCCTTAAAATAATATCGAAAAACTTTAGCTTATAAAATAATATGTCAAGCTAAAGGTATTTTATTTGTAAAGTTCAACTTTGTAAGAAATTTGTTTGCACAAGCCAGAAATTTGAAATGCACAAACCGTTTACGTATGCCATGCATGTTAAAAGTTTCAACGTTTCAAGTTTAAATAAAAACATTTATAGATTAATATCTATATCTATTTAAAGAGAAGTGGGTTTACGAGTGAACTATCTGAAGATAAAATTTCATATGATATCGTTACATATCAAACTTTTAGGTCAGTTTTTTTTTTTAATTCGTTCTATTTATTTATTTACTTATGTTGGGTAAAACGATTTTATTTATTTACCATAACAGGTTAGAATGTTAGATTAATAAGAAGGAAAATGTCCATACACAAGTTTGTAGATTTTGAAATATTTAAAATACTACCGGTAAACATTAAATCGGACATTTATAACTCGTCCCCAGTGAGTTCTATTCTATTTATGAGTCGTAAATATTTAAATTGTTCAACTGTTGGTAGATGGTTTATTTAAACTAGAATTTTAATAGACTAAAAATACAATGTTTATTAAATTTTCTTTTCAAAATCAAGTTTGAAAATATAATTTGAACACAGAAACATTTCTTTTTTAATATCACTAACCCATCTAACTAAACAACTTATTTAAAAGTAAATAAAAATGTAATCGTAATTTTTGACATATTCTGTTTGTGTATAGAGATAAAATAATGTTAACAAAAGATTCGTATGTGCGTTTGTTCATTTGTACTTAGATTAGAAGCATAGCATTTCGTATTTCATTATCAATAATAAAAATCTTAATGGAATTTTTTTTATTTAATCATCATTGTTATATACCACTGTCTATAACGAACATAAATTCTATTCAATTGCTATTTTTGTGTACACTCTGTTTACTAAAAATATATCTTTAAAATTAATCACACTACAGCTCTTTACACGAATTGCATCGCAGCTCGTCAGGCTATATTCCAAGGTAATGAAATGGTCTAACACAAATCAATATATATTATAAACTTTTTAAGCAACCATGCGGTCATCAAACGCGTTCTGCTTGGAGCTTAAGGGTTCGATTCCAAATGGTGACAGTCTATTCAAATTAATGCGGCAATTAATTGGCTAAACTGTCGATATATAATCACGAACGAAATAACCAGCTATGCTTGTGAAGGTTTTCTGCAAATTCTGCGTCAAAAAACGGCTAAAACCCAATTTTTTTTCTTAATTGATACATTTGTCAAGTAAAATATTCAATAGCTGCTACCAGAAGTACCAAAAGAGCTAATTTTTTTAAAGTCTTTGGAAAAACATTATTCAAGCTGCTAATCCAGAAAAATAAATCAGGTCATAGATTGAAGTATTTATTCCGATAGAGCTATTTCCCCGAAAAGGTTATTATGTGGATAATCGTGATACAAAACTTAATTATGACATATCATAGATCTTTTCATCCGCGTTTTAAGACTACAAACATAAGCTACCGACCAAAAATGTGACCAAATTCATGGGACCACAAAATATAAAGATTATAGTACAGTCAAAATTATAGTACGTTGTAGTCGGCAAATAATATAACAATGCCAAACGATTCGCCAGAAAACAAAGGAAAAATGAAATTCAGTGAAATGGCCTGAAATTTGGATATATTACAGTTTTACAGTACTCATACGGTATATTAATAAAATCACATATAAATGCATATATAAATTGATGTATACATCATTCTTTTCCCTCTTATAGACACGATCTATTCCACATACACTTGGTAAAGCTATTCTCTTCTGTTCTATTTCTTCTAGTCTAGAAAGTTGTAGTAAAATGATTACTTTTCCTTGTCCTTCTTTGAGATGTCATGTACAGCATGATCCAACAATAACAATGGTACTTTTCCATATGTATCTACGGGATTTTTTCATATGTAAGCTTACGACATATTTTGCATCAACTACAAAATTTTACAGTTGATTAATGTCGAATACAATTCATTGTAGAATAAATGTTGTTCGTACAGTAGTCTTGCTTTGGGGTTGAACGTACACCAGCTCCAATTTTCATGTCAGTATCTTCAGCGGTATAACTAAAGTTTAAATCTTATTTTCTAGTTATGAAACCGAAGTTTGTTATTTTTAGCGAATTTCCTGAAAGAAAATAGAGCTATTGGTCTAGTAAGGACTCGTATGGATTTTGTAAAAATTTCTTCAAATGTCCATCGATCCTACCTAGTAGATGTCGAAAATGACCATTTGTAAAATTTATTTATATATATATATATATATATATATATATATATATATATATATATATATATATGTGTGTGTGTGTGTGTCTGTAATCACTCTATCGGTCACAGTTTTCATTTAATGGGAATGAATTTGGTATTTGAGGCGCTTTTGCTATTCAAAAGGTCAAGTTCGTTAATGGGTAAAATCGAACAAGGGAAAAGGGAAGTTTAGACACAGGGGGAAACACAAAATTTGACATATCTCCCTTAATATTGAAAAATCGAAAAATTTATAAGAAGTAAAGTTGTAGGTACCAAGTTTTACTGTAATTTTGTTTCTTATCATTCTTTCTGTTAATATTCACAGAAATATTGATGGTTTAAGATTGAAAATTAAATTTCTCAATATCTCTGGTACACATTGGAGTTTGAGCAAAAATGATAAGGTGATGAATTGTAGCAAACATGATTTTCTTCAACTTTATTCTTTACGCGTTTTTCGAATGTTCTAAATTGGCCTTGCAAATACTAAAACCATATACGACATTTCATTTTGATCAGACTAAAATTGTGACCGCTAGAAAGTGATTTATGTATTCTAAGGAAATTCGCTAAGGTGAAGCAGCTCCTGCGTAACGAATTTTTATTCTATTAATAGTGTACTTCGAAAAACGGGACTGTACTGGTATATCTCGATGCTTGTCTGACTGTGACTATCACGGACGTCTTTTTCAGAGATTATTTCACGTAAATGATTAAAATTTGGCATTGTTGTATCATACTGTTACCCAAATACGGACATGAGGTTTTTGAAGCACCATTTCAAAAATATAATTATTTTTTTTAATGTATAATTAATTAACTTTGTTATTTTTCTGAAAAAAGCTTCGAAATTGCTGTGCCTCAGCGTATTCCCAAAAATATTGCTGAAAAATATTTAGATAAATCATGAGTAGAGATAATAAGGAATAAACTCAAAGTTAACGATCAGAATTGGAAAATTCTAGCGAAAAAATGTTTAAAAAAATTTAGTATTTTTTTTAGATTCGTGTATTGCAGAATGAATACTTGAATGAAAGATCATGTATACAAAACATTAATTGTAACACGTATTGTGCAAGCATACTTGACCGGTGCAAGTGTACTTGACCGATTTTCTATCTAATCCATTATCTGAAAACCAAATATTAGTTTACTATGAAAATAATTGGGATTACTCTTTCGTTTAATCTTTTTCATCGGTATCACCTGAAGCGTTCTACAATTTTGTTGACGTTGCAATCTCATTCCAAACAAAAGTTGATTATTCCCTAGAATTTTTACTCCACAAGGAACGTATTAACCCTATACTCGTATATACAAACCACAACTCAATAAAGATATTTTGATTTGTGTTTTTTTGCTATAATTTTAAACACATCGTTTTTGATGGTCCACCCTGTATATGTATGATAATATTTTATTTATAATAACAATATCTCAAAAAATCGACTCTACTATGTACTCTCTTTATATGTTTGTGTACATGATGTTTATAGTTAGTTTATGTCAAAGGTCGTTAGTTTGTGAGACAACAGACAACATAACCAAACATCGATCTCATGTATCATCATTCAAAAGATAAGTTAGTCCGTCAGATATATTAATATATACGATCATACATGCATGCATCATGTCATGTTTATAATCATCTCTTATACAATATTAGAATAATGTTATAACATCAGTAGATATTATTATGGAAACAATATTTATTATTACGAAATTCTGTTAGCTAACTGACATGAAAGACCTGCAACGGTGAACATGTTGTAACAGAAGGAATTTTAACAATTTTCTAAAACAAAACATCACCCACTTCTTGTCAACATCTCAAAATTACGAGCACATTTGCCAATGGTATGAATCTTTGGGCAGTTAAATATCTTAAAAACTTTAAAGATTATTTAAAAAAAGAAGAAAGCAGTTCGGGAGATTTTTCCGAAGATTTTTGTGAAAACGCCCCTGCACATGATCCGTAGTCGGGCTAGCTACGTAATCGCTTTGCACCATTTATTTAATATCGATTTTCACTTATATTCCAGAAGCTCTTCACAGTGACACCAGAATAAATGTCATAGCTAATGGCGTTTCCACGCTACACAAATTAATTACGTTACACAAAGCTAATTCCGAACCATTCACCGGCATGTGCCTATACTGCTACGATAACTTCACAAGTAAATCAAATACGATCTGTGACATCGGTTGTGAGCTCAAACATTGCAAACATTGTATTAGTTTTGAAGTTATTAGCTATTGAAGTTTTATATTATTTCGTCACACAAGAGTGTTCGACCGACCACCAGTGTAACGACTGAGTAGATATTTTGTCATTGAAAAATTGTTTATTCATATACAGGATGTTCTGAAATTCATTCAGGAAAACTAACCACGGTGCAAAGCTTCAAAAAACAAACAAAAAAGTTTAACAAAGTTTTTAGATTTGACGCTTAGTTTTTGAGATATAATTAATTAAATATTAATAATAAATTCAACCAATCACATTTGCATTTTTGAAATTTTGCGGTTGCTACACTTATGATTAGTATGATCAACTGTGGCCGTCCTACTCCACAAATCACAGAGCGCAAAATATAAAGAGATGGGGCAATATATAAGTGTAATAATAAATAATAATAAGTGTAGCGACACCCACAAAATGGTTGAATTTATTAATGTTTAATTAATTAATTAATTATATATATTCTTTATTACACTTTTTTGTTTATTTTTTCAACACTACACCGTGGTATAGTTTTTTTGAATGAATTTCAGAACAGCCTCTATAATCGTTTTACTCTTAAAACCGTGTCGAAAAACTTCGAAAATCGATATTATTCGCTCTGAAATTTTTAACTTCAGTTTTTATTTCACCTTTCTGCATCAAAACGGATAAAGTCAAACAGAACTATTATATAGTATAATGACGTCATTTACATTTATATTGTATTAAAAAAGTGTTGAAAACAATAAAATCGATTAAAAAACTTCAAAAACAATGCCACTTACCAGACATTTATTTTAATGATACGTCTGTAATACATGGTGTATTTAAAATTAAAACTATTTAGACATTAAAAACTCACATCATTAAAATTCATTGTACACTAGAGTTCAGAAAAATTCACTCATCCTCAGATATATCAAACTTTTTTGTATTACAGATCTAAAAATTTGTTTTTAAATACCATAAAAGAACTTTGTCAAGAACATTTTAATGCTAGGGCTATTTAATCATTCTACTGCGCCAATTTTGGACAAATGTATCAAGTTTTTGAATTGTACAACTCTCACAATATCTAAGTCTTTAAAGTGGACTTTTTCCATTCAACGGATTGATTTGTAATTATGCATGTTTGAATTTATATATACGTTACGAAATAACTTGATTGAATTGCATTCGGTTCCATTTTGGCCGGTGTTTATCGAAGCACCCTACATTGTTTTTTTTTTTTTATCGATTGAAACAACGTACTTTTTAACTCTCATTGGTTAAATAAAATTGAACTGAACTGTATATAAAATATTTCAACTATTTTATATACCATTACTTATGTAATTGATATGAATAAAATAATATATATTTATCTAAATAGAGACAATATTTTGTTGTCTAGAGTTCACAACACAGAGCTCCATCATTATCCATCGTCCACCATAATAATACAATGACTGGCCAGTTATATTCGTTTGTTTAGTTACCAATGTGATGATTGTATTGTGTGAGTTATATGTTGTTATAGTATAAAGAATTCGAATTAATTCATTAGTTTAGGAGATTGGGGCGAGAATATTTTATAGACGTTTATTAAAGATAAGTTATGTATTTTCTTATCACAAAAAATCAAAACAAGTGAAACTAACAACTGAGTAAATTGATTAAATACCCGGTATATATATTTATTTTATGAAAAAAAATTCAAACGAATGTTGTTTATTTTTCAAAAAGGGGCATTTTTTGTCTTTAAATGTTAGATGTATCACTTCAAAAATAGTTATTAACGGTTTCAAAGATAGATATTTACCTCTCCCCCCCCCTGGCGGGAGAAGGCATGGTCTGATATTACCCATTCTTGAACTATACCTTATATTTAGCTATAGAACACACAAAATTTTAGCTCGTTATTTCTTTTCGTTTTTAGGTTATCGTGTTGACGGATATGTGGGAATGGACTAATTAGGTCATCTACACCACAAATATTTTTCTACGATCAATATTTTCAACCGTAACAAATTCAGAACTATACTTATTATACCCTTGTATATATCATACTAGCATTACCCGTCGCGGCTTTGTCCGCAAAAATTTTGTAACGCCCTTATAACTAAGTTACATAATATTTTCTCCCGTCAAAGACTGATAAATTATAGACCTATACATCAATAAATTATACAACTATACCTTCCTCATGAATCATTTTTATAATATGTAAGGACCAATGTATACAAAAACTTGACAAATTATATACTAAAACCTTCCTCGAGAACCACTCTATCCATTGGTGAAAATAGCATGAAAATCGGTGCGGTAGTTTTTGAGTTTATCGCGAACAGACAGACAGACGCGGCTGGGGGACTTTATTTTATACTATTTAAAGATATACCCCGTATACAACCTAACATGGAAATAAGTTGTTAAAGGCTCAGTAGAGATGTTGATATTAAGGTTTCAAACTGTACGTATAAAGGTCTGAGATAAGATTAAGATTAATTGATCTCACTTTACTTCCTCAACTCTTAACTCTCAATTCTTATGTTTGTATATTTTGCGTTGTATATTTGAGGTCGAAACAATGGCATTTTTTTCAATAATTCCAAATAAACTGCCAAATGAATTTGGCAGGTTTAAAATAAATATTTTCTCTAATCAAATAGGAAAAGTAACGCGTGAGCTATACCGTAAACACGCAATACTATTCAAACTAATTGCAGTTATTCCGATTGATTTTTGGACTGTTTAATTATTCGTCGGACGATTTAGATATATGGCATGACGGATATCAATCGAAAAATACGCTGAAGAATACCGAAATAGTCTGACTGTTCAGATACAATTGCTAGATGTATGGCACCTTTTTTGGTTCCAAAATTTCAATGCTCTATTTCAATATCTTAAAATCCATAAAACTGAGTGTAATTTAACAAAATTTTCAAACGAAGATATGATTTGATGAAATATTACGAATATATTTATGTCTGTCTACAAAAACGTAAAACTATCTCCGGTATTACATGATAAAACTATTAATATAAACATCAAATACATTTAATTATAGTGACCACATTAAATAGTCTGTCTGTCCGACTAATGTTTATTATTTTAATTATCATTTATATTACACAGGCATTACTGTATATAAAATATGCACATTAAAAACCTTAATTATATGAAATATTCATAGATAATTAAATATATTATTCAGTTTATTTCACATTCATTTTCATTTACAGTATCGTTAAAATATTCTTAACATAAATTCTAGTTTACAGACATCATAGGACTATCGAGTCCCATAAAATAGTAATAGTGGGAGCTAAAAATTATTTTGTGAATAGTGAGTCTGCTTATAGCTAGAACTTATTTCAATTTCAGTCTGAACAAAAAAAGATAAAAGATGGCTTCAAAAATATTTATCAAATTTAATTAAACCATTAAAATTTATTTGAAATTTAAGAAATTTTAATCATTGAATGTATAATTATTTATTGATTTTTTATGACTTAAACTGTTGTATATTTTAATTGTCTTTTATGGATTCCATTGTAGTATATTATACCCAGTATATGTAAATATACCAGGTATATTAAGTTTAGACTCGACTATGTGACGCTTGAGAATATTAATCCTTGACTAAAATATTAATTCTTGACTAATTCGACCATTTTCGTATGGCCGCCCGTCCGTAAAATTTTGTAAGTATGTTCTATAGCAAAAGAGTTAGGTCAAGTTCGTTAATTGGCAAAATCAGAACGTGTCTCCCCCCGCCAGACAGGAAAATATACATCTTTGAACCGTAAAAGAGAGAAAAAAAATTTAATAACAAAAAATCTTCTTCTTTTAAAAATAAACAACTTTTGTTTGAAAAACTTTTTGATAAACTCAATAGTTTTTTCTCGTAATTTGTTTGATTAAATGTTCCTCGGAAAGCGAATTGTAAACAATTCGAATACGCAGAATTTTTAACAATTCAATCACTGATATACAACTCAGTATATACTGGGTATTCAAACAATTAACTCAGTTAGTTATGACATTACTTGTTTTATGATAGATTTTACTATGTTAAACATAAAATAACTACATTTTTTATCAATTATCTAATCATATTGTAGAATCAGGACAGTCGAGAAAAAAAATGTAATGAAAAAATTTGTTAATTGTTGCTTTATGTCTATATTTAAGTTTTTGAGGAAATTCGTAAGAATGGTACCTTTTGTAATGAAATATACCGCACATTCATGATTATGCAGTATATTTGAAATAGTGTGCACATTCTAAGCGTAAATATTACTGGCTGTATTTGTCAAGACTAGCCTTTATGAAAGTATCCAGCTTTGAAACCGTAAGAGATTTAAAAAAGTATCTCGCCTCGCTTTTTTAAATATCAACCTCGCCTCGCCTCGGCCTCGGCAGAGGTAGAATGTTGACCAGACTCGCCTCGCCTCGGTTGGATTAGCTATCATCCTCGCCTCGCCCGAGGTAAAATTTTTACTAAATTTTACTTATTTTGCATTAATGTACATAAAATGGTCAAAAAACCTTGTAAGAAAATAAATGTCTTTAAAACACGGAATATAAATAAGATGCTTAGTCTCTAAATTTTTACTCCTCGACTCCTCGAATGAAAACAGAAAATTCAAAAAAATTTGGCCTAAAAAAAATATTATGAAAAGATGAAATCCCGTGATGTTTTAAGAACTATATAAGTGGTTCTTCAAAATGCTTCCACGATTTCCAATGCAAAACCCACATATAAGTGACTGTAAGTAAAAAGGAAATTAAACTTTTTTTCAATTCTTTTAAATTTATTAATTTAATTATATATTTATTGAAATAACAATAATGAAAACATACGTTACATAATATAGTATTACAGTATTATATATAAAATGAACAGACCCTCAAAATTTTGATTATTCTTGTAGTAAATGTTTTTTATAGATACATTTTATTTTATTTTTATACGTAAGAGGAAGATGTAACACTTAACAAGTATTAACATTACATATATTTTTTGAATGCTTACACTGTCAGTGACACTGCATGTATAAATAAAAATAATTTTTTTTTTAAATTTGCCTCGGCCGAGGCGAGGTTTTTGTGACGATTTACCTCGCCTCGCCTCGGTTCGTAACGAGGATTAAAATTTTGAACCTCGCCTCGTGCCTCGTAACCGAGGACCGAGGCGAGGCGAGATTACCTCGTAGCCTCGGTGAAACCCTAGATTAATATCAAAGTAGTGAATAGTGTCACTGACGACACGTCGTGGATTTCATGATACTCCCACTCTATTCATAAATAAACTGTAATTAGAAAAGTGAATATGTAAACGCCAATGTACAAGTCACAGACGTTGCAACGTATATAGACGATCGACCGTGGTGTTAACAAATCATTTCACAGAATTTTTTTTTTCGAATACTTGTCCAACACAATTTATGGTTAATAATATTGTGACTTTAATTGCTCTAGTGAGTTATTAATCATTATAAAAATATGCCCGCATAATATCCTCTAAATAATATACCACGAAGGTCAAATAATATTTAATTATTCAAAAAATATATTTCAAAAAAAGTATGGAATATTTGTGTGCCGAACAGCAAATATTATACTCACTACACAACGTATTTTTATAGCAATACCAGAAAACATTTTTAATTATCACAATTTTTAACTAAAACCGGATGCTAGTTGTATGGTACTTAACAAAATTAATTAATGTGAATTCTTTTTGTTTTTTAAGCCGACTTCAAAAAGGAGGATGGTTCTCAATTCGTCTGTATTTTTTTTTTTTTTTAATTTTTGTTACCTCAGTACTCCGTCATTTATTAACCGATTTTGAATTTTTTGTTTTAAAGAGTTTGATTCCCGATTGGTCCCATTGTCACCAAATCGCATTCTGATATAGGGATCCCCTGGAAATCGAGGAAAACCCTCATTTTATATGTGATAACCGATTTCTGCGAAATTTTTTTTTTTGAATAATGGGAAAATAAGAAAATTTTTTTTTAAACCGACTTCAATTGGCACAAGAATATGCAATTATTTTTTTAATTTTTAGTGCTTTGTTATAGAATATTTGATTTTTGAAGTCGGGTTTCCATTTTGTCAAAATAGGTTTTAATTAATAATACCATAGAGAAATGGACATAATTGTAAATGATAATATATGAAGCGACAATGTGATGTATATTGTCTAAACATGTACGGTTTTGTTTTTTTGACAAGAGTCCTATAAATTTAAATTAAATATTAGATTTTACATTTAAATTTACTTATAAACGACTTAAAATTAGATAAAATTAGGGTGACGATACGTTTTATTTCAATTAACTTCAAGTGCAAAAAAATCTCTATGGTGACATAAAAATAAAATGAGTGAAATTTAAGCAATTGCTTTGACTACATTAAGGGTCACCGCACACTACAATCTTTTTATCCGCCAATAGTTTAATCAGCTTCGGGCTATAATGTATTGTCTATAGAAATTGTTAATCGGTAGGTGTGCGCACTCCCATATAACTAAATGTCTATTAATGAACCGATTAAATTATCGACCGATAAAAAGTTTGTAGTGTGCGGTTACCCTAATGTAATCAAAGACAACTATTTATAGCTTTGCAGGTGTATATACCCAAAAATTAATACCAATTGTTAAGTGGATTTGAAAGGAAGGAGTAGCTACCAATTTTAAGAATCATAACATAAACGATCAAGTGAAGCGAGTTCATTTTTGATGGGACTTTGGGCTGATTACACAATGCAAAATTTTTTTTGTAGCGATAGGCTATCATCGAAACTGTTAAGATAGGATATTTCCATTCATGTTTGTCAACCAATCAGATCGCTTGACTAATCACATAGCTCACAATATACACGCCATTACCGATTTTACTTTCACATCATGGCTGAGACCCAGACTCAAAACTTTTTTTTATAATACCCTGCCTATAGTAAATTCATTATAAATACTATAATAACTATAAATACAATAAATACATATTTGTATGTATATTTTTGTAATCTACAATAATTTCAGATGTTTGAGCTTAAAATTTTTATTTTGCGAAACAAAAAATGTTTCGTTTTTATGGAAATTTCAGAAATTTGGTAAATTTCATTATCAAAAGTTGTTTGCTTTCAAAAAGAAAAAGTGTTTTTATTTAAAATTTCCTCTATCTTTTACGTTTTAAGAGATACATTTATGGGAACTTTTGAGAGTATGCGATATTGACCGATTTTGTTCATTTACAAATTTGAAGTTACTATACTTACTAGTGTGGACAGTGACATTCAAAAAGTTCTTTAATATCCCAATCCCTTTATAACAAAACCGGTTGACACTGATATTTTCTGTTAATGCCCGATGATAATTATTACCGAATTTTGAAATACAATTTTCGGAAAACTACAAATTATTAGGCTCAAACATTATTTCTACTGTACGAGTATCAATGATCTTATGAACTTCGATTCACTATTATATCATTAAATTTCGTTCTTCCTCCAGAATTTATGATTAACCCTTTCTGTGAAAATGAAATTCCAAAATTTACATAACTATATTTTGAATGAAAAAAAATAAAAATAAAAACAACAATATTAAATCTATAATCATAAATAATACAACTTATTAGTTATGCTTTATGGCTTTTGCCAGACATCACATACATAATATTTTTTGATATTTTATAAAATTAAGTCAAGTGGCTTTTTATCCTCTTATATTGACAAGATTAATGTATACAAAATACCCTTTAGTTTTATATATAAAAGTCTATATAGAATGTCATGCATGTAAATTTGTTGAGTATCCTCTGTTTAATGTCCAACATCCGAAGGCGTAGTAAAATTAAGTGGAAGTAAATCCTAGATATTTTACATACATATAAATCTAATCTCAACGCATACATGAAAAATTTGTTAACAGGCGCAAAATTTTCTATTCAAATTTCCTTTAGCATGAATATTAGCATGAAAGGATTTTCAATAATTTATAAATATTGGTTCATTTATCTTATATCACATAATTTTTTAACGGGTATCACTTTCTTATTTTAAATACATAAATCAATGTTTTATATATTTACTATTTGTTTAAATATATATATATATATATATATATATATATATATATATATATATATATATATATATATATATATATATATCTATTTAAGATGTCTTTTTAGCTAATTTTTATGTTGCTAGTTGCTAACGTAAATATTATTGAAGTAGACTTAGTATACCACACACAAATATGCAGACAAAAACCACAGTTAGTTTCGTACTATAGGCCATAAAAGTTGCGTTATTTTAAAAAAAATTTATAGTTTAATTGTGCCGTATGCACTCGGTTTTTGGGAAAATATTTCAAATAAATGTTGTTTGTATATTTATAATGAACTTCTTTCATTCGAAGCATTTTAACCCAAAGCGAACGAATACGTACAGAAATCAGTAATAAAATTTTGAAAAAAAGAAAGCTACTTTTGTGGCAATGAGTACAATATTTATGGTTTATGTTTTAAAAAAGTGCATATATTATATAGACTGTTTTTTAAATCAATCTATATATGAATTGCTTATTAAGGTATTTCCAAACTATTATTAGGTTGTCAAGAACTTCACAATATTAGAAAAGTGAATCCGCAGAAATCAGCTGAATTTTTTTGAGAATTTATCCCCATAACGTTCTTGAGAAAATCGTTACGTAAGAAATTTAACATGCATCTTCATAAAGATGGTGAAATAAAATGCACGATTTCGACTGTATTTACTTCAAACTCTCTCAATATAGTCACGGTTGTCCTGAAATTCGACACATACATTCCTCAATTGCTTAGAAATATTTTTCCTTAAAACTTTGAGTAGAATGACCATCGGGTTGTTAAGTTTTTTTGATAAAATATGCGTAAAAAAGTGCATTTTTTTCATGGTTCAGTTGGCATTATGAGTGCCGGCGCGTTGTTTGAAAGACGTTTGAAATTATATACTAGTATGCATATATTGACTAATATATGTATGATATGTTATGTGACGAATGGGAACACTGACGACAACGGACAGCTGTTTTCAACAACGCGCAGGAGTATCAACATATTTTTTTTACTCATATAACTTTTTATATAATTCTTTTCGCACGGGTACCCGATTAGGTAATACAGTTTGGAAATACCTTAATGATTTAAAATCATAACAGTATAAAAGACTGACTTAATTGTCCATTTTGTAGTTAAGATGCTGGTGATAATGTTTGCGACACCATTGCACGCAGATTTATTAATAGACTTAATAGAAAACAAATTTTTTCATATATATCAAATGTATGCTAAAAAAAAGTTTTGAACCCGGAACTCAGGCATGATGTAAAACCATATCACATATACAATCGCAATGAATATTTATATACAATTTTAAATTCCCATTTAAAACACGGCTGACGATGATTGCCGACCGTTACACAAAACACGTGACAGTCTAATCTGAAATTTTATTTGACTCCCCATATAAAATCGCACTTGTATACTCTCGCTATAAATGTTTTCACATCAAAAATGTTTTTGTGTTGACATATAAGGTTACTCATAATTAACTCTAAGAAATATGATACTCGGATTATGCGACTCTACTTTTTGACTGTCATAGTTGTACTATGGTCCACAAAAGTTGATGTCAGTTTTTAAAATTTTATAACTGATTTGGGCCTTATTGATTCGGTTTTCGAAAAAATGATTCGGATATTTAAGTTGTTCATTAGAAATATAGGAACTAGTTTTATTTGAAAATTTTTTTCGAAAACCGAATGAATAAGACACAAATCAACTATAAAAATTAAAAAAATGACATCAACTTTTGTGGCCAAGTATACAATGAAAACAGTTTCATTATTTATGCATAATAAGTTTTATAATGATAGTTTAATATAGTGGTCACTTATTTAGAAACACACTGTATACATGCAAAAGTAAATAGACATAAAATAACCAACAAAACCAGACGTTATCTCATGTGCATATTTCTAATTCAAAAAGCCATACTGGAAAAATAAATAAAAAACCTAAATACATAAATTCAGTTCTGTATATATACCGAATGTTATGTATGTTATGTTAAATACTTTCAAGATTTATAGCCATACCACGTCTCCCTCGAACGATGAACAAGAAATTTTGTTTTCACAACTTGTTAACGACAAAACAGGGACTAATTATTAAATAAATAGAGTTCACAAAAACGAAAATATACTTTGTTCATATTGCAATATGAACTAAAAAAAAAATTCGTTACGTAGGAGCTGCTTCAACTTAGTGAATTTCTTTAGAATACATAAATAACTCTCTAGCGGTCACAATTTTAGTCTGATCAAAATGAAATGTCGTATATGATTTTAGTATTTGCAAGTCCAATTTTATTAATAAATGACATACGTCGTGAGGAATGGAGATAGGGGGGTATAAAGAAAGAAGAAAACACAAAATGTAAGGAATAAAGTTATAGAAAATATAATTTTCTACAATTCATCACCTTATCATTTTTAATCAAACTTTAATGTGTACAAAGATATTAAGGAATTTAATTGTCAATCTTAAATCGTCAATATTTCCGTAAATATTAGTGTAACAGAAAAAATGATGTGCAACAAAATTATAGTAAAACTTAGTACCTACTTCTTATAAAGTTTTCGATTTTTGAAATATTAAGGGAGATACGTCAAATTTTGTGTTTTCCCCTCCCTGAAAACCCCCCTTTCCCGATTTTACCCATTAACGAACTTGACCTTTTGAATACCAAAAGCGCCTCAAATACCAAATTTCATTCCGATAAAATGAAAACTGTGACTGTATATATATATATATATATATATAAATTTTACAGATGATGATTTTTGACATCTACTAGGTAGGATCGATGCACATTTGAAGAAATTTTTGCGAAATTTTGACTTCGGTACGGGACCAATAGCTCTATTTCCTTTCAGGAAATTCGATAAAAATGCATATTATTATTAATTTTTGAAATTGTATTGTCATCGGTCCTTAACACGTCTATAGAATTTTAGATTATTCAGACGTCCGGAAGTGGGTGAAATTTGAATAATAATATCCCATTACATTCGTACGTATACATAAATATGTATACAAATATAAATACATACGTACAGAAAACGTCAAAAGTCAAGCTATCATTTCAGAATTGTAAATACTCGTGTAAGTACTGTCCAAACATCACCGACGACGCAGATCATACGTTCTTCGAGTGCATGCGCTGGAGAAGCGTCAGGATCGGCACCGAATCAACCATAGGCAAGGCACTCAGCCCTGCTAGCATGGTCGAAAGCATGCTCAAAAACGACAGAAACTGAACAGCAATCGCAGCCTACGCGTAGCGACACCTAAAACAGAAAATTTTAGACAGGGACCAATAAAGAGACCAGGGGCCAGATTTGACGTCGTACGACATATCACGGACTGGGTTGAAGTAATGCTAGCGTGGTTCTGACCCAGTCTCCTGCCTAAAAAGGACGAAGAAGAAAAGAGGTGGTTTTTAGTGGGTAGAAATCCCACACTACCGTCCATCATACTTTCAACTACGACACGGTGTCATTGGAAGATTTAATTCCTAAAAAAATATCGTATAGTGATTCGTATTAGGTACACCTAGTGCACAAAAGAAATGCAAAGTGTTATTTTGATATCACATCTAATAGCATAAATAAGGAGTGCTTTGTTTTATTTTCTGTTTGCAACACCAGTTTATTGGTAGTCATAAAAATATACCTATTCTGTGTTCATTGAAACATGTATGTTACTTACTCCTTAATATACAAATTGCCCCGCGTTTAGATTTGACACAGTATTTTTGATACCTCCACAGGGATTCTATATATAATAACTCTATGAGGAAAGCCAATCGATAAAAAATCGATAAGAAATTTAAGTTTCTTAATGGAAACTACAAGTTTGAGTCGCTAGTTAAGGTTTTATTTATAAACCTTAATTGTACCAGGGGTCAGATATATATATATATATATATATATATATATATATACATATATATATATATATATATATATATATATATATATATATATATATATATATATATATATATATATACATATATATATATATATAATATATATATATATTGTTTTATTTAACAATCTGTACACATGGTAACATTACATATATATGTAATATATATGTATGGCTATATGCAGATACAAATTTACCTAATTTCCTTTCCATAGCGTATAGAACTTCCCTTAATGTTTTGGTACTATATATTAAAAATACACTTACTTAAAAAAAAAACATATAGGTAAATGTTGATCTTAACTTTTTAATAAACTTGATGGATGTGCATAAATCAAAAATATTTTTTACAGATTGTATGTTTATTATAGTAGTTATTTGATATAAATTTATTTTCCATAATTTCCAAAGCCCTCTACTCAATTTTTTGCTAAAAACTACAAAACGGCTTCGAGAGACGGGAAAATACAAAATTCGAAATATCTCTCTTAATATTAATAAAATGATCATTTTGACTTTTACTCTAATATTGACGGAAATATTTACGATTATAATGTTATAATCGTTCTAATAATGATATATAATATATCACCATGTTAGTTTGTTTAGTCTACTAGCTTTTTTTATATGTGACGAAATTTTCTTGAACCGTGAAAAAGTTACATGTAATCGAAAAACAAGATTTATTCCGGGCTGGAATTAAATTTGTAATAAAAGATTAAATCCAAAACAAAAATTGAAAATGCCCTTCTGACAATTTGGTTAGCAGGTTACGAAATATCGTATGAAAAGGGGCAAAATATTAATCATTCAATTATTTTCAAGAAATAAAAAGTTAACTTGGCCATTTTCGCATTTCCGAGCTTATATGATAATATATATGAACACTTATTTAAAAACGTATTATGTTTATAGACTTTTCCAGATTCACATAGTTTCCTGACATTTTCTGGTTTTAAAGATGGTCCAGGTCGACCCACACTCTGATAGATAGAACACAATTTTTATCACTTATGTCCATTCTTACCATTTTTATTTTAAGTGTGCCTTTACCAAGTTTTATATATATATATATATATATATATATATATATATATATATATATATATTAGTAAATATATATATATGTATATATATATATATTTATATATATATATATATATATATATATATATATATATATATATATATATATATATATATATATATATATTATATTTAAGACTTTCTTAATTTTTTCGGTTGCACCGCATCAGTAGCACTTACTTATGACAGACTTGAGATTCATGACATGTAAACGAGATATTAATCTAGTAATAGGTGTAATAGGTGTCATAAGGTACCTACAGACAGTATTAAAATGCACATTGAATGAAAAATAATGCAAAAGAATTTTCTACACTTGTAAAAGTTAGAAAATATAAGTTATACGTTTCTCTACTGAAAACATTTTTTCAAGTTCTACATATTTTTCGTAGAATTGTATTGAAAGACAAACTCTAAACTTTGTATGATATTTCCTGATTATTATTAAATTGATTCTGTCAAGCATATAGAAATCGAATATATTGAAATTTTATTCAATTTTATAAAATCATTAAATATAAACTTGATCAAAAATACATACAGCTTGTTTAGAATGTGGCAAATTTAATTCCAATGTAACATAATGCATGAAATTGAGTTTATGTTTATCGAGAATAGTTAAATAATTTTGTTTTGTGGTAAGGCGTGTAATCTATACTAATATAATAAAGCTGAAGAGTTTTTGTGTGTTTGTTTGTTTGAAAACGCTAATCTCTGGAATATCCGGTCAGATTTGAAATTCTTTTTGTGTATGATAGCCACATTCATGAGGAAGGCTTTAGGGTATCAATCATTACGCTACAATTCCTAGTTAGCCTTACTAGTGATTATTATTATTATTATTATTATTATTATTATTTTCAAATAAATATATATTTAACTTTCATATAAATGCGGACGAAGTTTCGGCAACAGCTAGTGGGTTTATATGAAGCAAAATATTCTAAGATTGTACAATTAAATTCAAAATAGTTGAATCGATGGAAATGCAAAAATATAAAAATTGTTTTGTACTGAATACATCGTTATTTGACATAAATTCATTATAAATTTAACGAAAATCCATTATAATTATTTTTTTTTTAAATTACTTGAAAATTTTGTAATAATATTTTTATACATTTTCTGAAGAAGGAACTGTGTTTCCGAAACTATAGTCAAAATAAAATTATTGTTACGAAAATCTTAAATATTTGTTTGCGCTACTATTATAAAATTGTAAATGTCTGTTTATTTGTTTGTTTGAGGATCACTTTGATGAAACTTTGTTTTGTTAAAAAGCTTATAATAAGATTGATCATCAGTAACGAGAGATAGAATTCGAAAATATTTGGAAATTGAAATTTGATGTAAGTGTAGATAAATGTTTGAAGTATTGGAAGCGGTGGGAACAATAAATATTTGAAGTAGTGGAAGCGGTAGGAAATTGCATTGAGATTTATAGTCTGAAAATGGGGGAATGAGTTGAAGATGTAACAATAAAAAGTGGAGCGAAGCCGCGGGTATCATCTGTATTTATAATATAATGTTTGCAAATATAAAACATTTATGAAACATTAAATATTGTAGATATTGACTTGCGATTTCTTTTATGGCAATGCGATTTATTCTATGTCGAAAACTTTTCGATTATTGAAAAAATAGTGTTATATATTCAATATGTTCAAAATTTTCCTATATTGCTTGAAATTGTTTTACAATATTTTACTTCAAAACGTCTGTAGTCGTGTTATGTCAAGGACCAAATTCATTATATCCTCAAGGTTGCAAAGCTGACAAAGTTCATAGGACAAAGCAAAACCTGTAGTAGTGACTAATTTGTATCTGTTAACTTATCCGAAATATATACCCGAGTCAAAAAAGAGCCAGCTAAATATTTTTAACAACTGTGTATTATATTATGTAAATTTGTACAAATAATGATTTTTTGTCAAAATAACAATATTTTAGAAATAAAGGTAGCTCCAACTTCTGGTTGGACAGCCCTGTTATACGTCATTACTGCCATATAATAGTATATAATACAATGTTTCATTTACTATAAAAAGTCTGTTATCATTAAATTACATAAACAAGATTATTATTTCTAAGATGATAGATGCACTCTATCAGTGTAATTAATTTAAGTATTGATCAGAAATGAATCATTTTGTTTTTATTTATTTATTTTTTTAAATTATCTGTATTATTACAGAATGATACAGGTGAAGCGTTACAAATTTATCAACGGAATGTAAACTACCGGTTCAATAAAATTGAACCGACCAGAACCAAATCAGTCTCTCACAATTTTGATTATTCTTGTAGTAAATGTTTTTGACAGATACAACATTTTATTTAATTTTTATATGTAAAAGGGAGATTTAACACTTAACATGTATTTACATTACATATTCTTACTCTATTACTGACTTATTTCACATTTAAAAAATATACTACTTATCTTTGTTTATAAATAACGTACAGAGAGTTACAAAAGTGAGGAGTGTTATGAAATGTAAGAAAATTAACATTTCAGGTTAGATCAATTTTATTGAACGGGAGTGTACAAAACATCGTAGATTAAGAATTACATTTGATCTTCTAGTTGGACGATAAAAACAAAAAGGAAGAAAACTTACAAAATTCGGCTCAGCGTTCAATTGACTTTTTCAACATATCGATCGACTGCACTTTCCGCTGTTATCAAGTGGGAATACTTAATTTTATTTCAGAGCCGTGACCAACGCCTACTTCGATTACACCGATTTTTCGTCTCAAAGTTTGTGTGATTTTGTGTGAAAATTGTTTACAACAAAATACAATATATATTTTTCAATTATATTCATTTACATAAAAAAGGAAAATAGGTGAGGGTTCTATTCAAAAAATTTATTTGATCTTGGTAGACCGTGTATACCAATGTACCGTTTCATTTCACTAAAGGCACTGTATACCCCCTCATAGCTATACAATTTTTATACTCGGTATTTATAATATATACAAGAGTATTATAAGTTTAGTCCTGACTTTGCAACACTTGAAAATATTGATCCCAGAAAAAAAATTTTTTAATATGTGTTTTTAAAATGACGTCATGCCAAGTCTGTCATTGGTCAAGATAACTCAAAAACGAAAAGAGATAACGAGCTAAAATTTTGTATGTGTATTCTCTTGAGCTAAAATACAGACCAAACCATGAATGGGCAATATCGAACTGGGCTTCTCCCACCAGAGCAGAAGAACTTTAACAATGAACTTTATGTCATTTCAACAGCCCTCTAATAAAAAATTGCAACAAGTTATACAGATCTTCCTATACATTTAAAATAGGCTATCGTCTTCAAACTGATAAGAAATTCAACAACTTAATTTAATTTCTCTTGATATTTAACAAGGTTTGAACAGAATTTATTCATTTTAGAAATAAAAAAGAAACCTATGAATAATTTTATTCAAATTCACATATTCTGTCTTGAATTGTTTTTTTTATTTATTTTTTATAAAAATAGGTTGAAAAAGATCGGACAATATGTATGTGTGTGTGTATATGTGTGTGTGTGTTGTATTCGATATTGACTACGACACATTCGATAACCTTCTGTCCCAGTTGATCGAATCTATATATTTAAATTTATTTGTATAGGAATATATTTTTTGTTTTAATCGATTTCTCTCTCTGTAGATATGTCAAGTAAGCTAACAGTAAAAGGCGTTATAGAGTTTAATAGTATACAAATGGTGTTAAAGGGTTCAAAGATCTCACGACTTCCGTGAATAAACCACACATTTTCAAACTTTACTTTGGAAAAGGTACTCTCGAAATTCTTTTATGTTTCAATACAATAAAAAAAAAGAAAGACCACTTACTAAGGCCATAAAATGTCTTGGTGTTTGTTTTCTAAGCAGAACATTTTCTTTAGATCTCTAAACCTCCTATACGAAGAAATCATCGTAAATTACGAAAATATCAAACAGTAGATTCCAGTTAAGTAGTAAAAAGTTTCGTAAGACGTTTTTTGGAAAAGAACAGAAGAATACGTCCAACAAGCCTGGAAAAATTTCATCCATAATTTTTATGCCCGCAAGCTCTTATGATATAAAAAAATAATAAAATTTGGACCTTGACAAACACACGTACCCAGACAAAAGAGCAAAAATGGTATTTTGGAAAATTGTAAAAATAAAGTAAAATGAATGAATGAATGATAATAATGTCTGACATGAAATGGCATCGTCTTAAAGTACCTAAATCAGCCCTGTTTCTTTCAGGAAGTACAAGACCTGGATTGGGTGCAGGCATGGTAGCTCCTCTGAACGTGTATGGTAGGCACACCAGATATTTTGTGTATGGGGGCGTATTATTTGGCTATTAGGGCGTTGCAGTTTATTAGAAGGTGTACTTCCGGAGTATCTTCTATTTTTCCTCAAAACCTGCACCATTTAGCAAGCCTAGCTTCCTAAGGTATAGACTCAGTAAGAAAACTCGTCAGTAACCACAGTTCATTTTTTCTCAAGACAATGCAGGTTGTGTATCTTTTGCAGTTTACAGTTTAACTTCCCGAAAATATTCTTAGCCTTCCTGAGCTTGGGTAGGTTCCTTAAGAGTGTGACTTTCTTAGTGTCTTCTTCCTTTCTGGATCAAGAAAAAACCAATATTGGACATCAAGCACAGAATATCTAGATTACATACTACGTTGTAGTCTGCATATAGACGTAAAAACGGCATTTTTCAAAATTATGTCTACCCTACTTTTCCATGTTGCTTGTCGAAAGGAAAAAATATAAACATCTATAGAAACTTCTGGATATAATGTACACCTTTCGATATTGATTATTCATACCTACCATAAAATCAGTTTCTAAACCACCTTCGAAAAGAAAAGAAGACTCTGGGAGGTTTTCTACATATCTGTATAATTAGCGACGACTTCAAACGATAAAATGTGTTTATAAAGAAATTTTTGATAAGCCTGCTATGGTTATTTTAACACGTTTATTGAATTTAGGTTGGAAATATTTGAATAAATGGGTATATATGAAATTTATGGTATCATATAAATATTGTATTTTAAACATTGTATGTATTTTAAATATTGTTTGTCACATCTAAACTATAATTGAAACTTTGAAAGTGCTTACTTTGTAAAATATTTATAGACAGCAGCCTTCGAATATATACAATATTTATTTATATTGATGTATCACTAACAACAAATAGACAGATGGATATTATTCACACTAACAAATAAATAAACAAATTATAATGAAAAACTTTACTAAGTTTACAACAAAACCATACCCTTAATGGTTCTTGCACACATGAGAATCTTCTTTAGACTAGCGACACAAGATCAGCTTGTAGCCAACAGGCCAGTTCATTCCTTGGTTTTGAACACAAATATGGTTAATTGATGAGAGTGTCATTCTCCAGTATCAACCTTAATGCGCAGTCTATCAGTCGTAATCGCTGTCTAAACAACATCTGACGTTATTGCGCTAGAATGCTGTATCGCAATCTGCAGTCGTACCAAGACTGGTATACAATATTAAAATTTTTAAAAATTCATCAAGTCAAGTTCACCAATCTACCAATCAACGTATGCTAGTCAAAGCGCTAGTAGCAGAAAAGCTTACGGAAAATGCATATTGAGTTGAGATATTCTATTAGACTTGTCTTACATTAAATAGGGATTCAAAATCTTTGTCGGTGAATTTTTAAGGGGGCTTACATAAAGATTTTGACTTGACTATCTCTGAACATCTTTTTGAAGGACCTATGGTTATAAACAACTTTTTTTTCTCCGATTGTGTTTTGTAAACTAGCGTCTATTTATTTCCATTGTTAGTATGGTTGCCTTTCGGTTATATTATACCAACGGAAGCGACTAGCGTTTACTTACTTTGGCATTTAAGTAATATGTCTGAACATGGATAACATTTTTTTGACACCAAATGCTTGATATGAAAAATCATACACATCTAGGGATGGGGATCGAACCCACGACCTCTGGCATTCTAGACCAATGCTCTACCAACTGAGCATTGTATTATTAATTTTGTTTATTTAATTCTTTTTCTTATTTTGGTAAATTGTAATTAAAAAAAATTAATTTCAAAAGTATTTGATTTTTATCTTATTTAATTTTACCTATTATAGCCAAACTGTTAACAATAGACATTCAATTAACTAGAGTAGTTGCAGCCGGACCCGATTCAGTTAATTCCAATATCCGGATACTTGGATAAATAATGAAAAAAAGGTCATTTCTTAAAAACTAAATAAATTTGTGTATACAGATGAAGAATGAAGCCACACTGTCAATTAATCTAAAACTCTTGATTTTTCGCAAATATTCGACCCTGACAGTGGATTTCCTATTACGCACCAAAAACCTTATGAACAAGGCCTTTATAGCGAATTTCCTGAAAGGAAATAGAGCTATTGGTCTCGTACCGACTTCAAAATTTTGCAAAAATTTTTGCAAACGTCCATCGATCCTCCCACCTATTAGATGTCGAAAATCACCATATGTAAAATTTATATATATATATATATATATATCTATGGACATATATATATATATATATATATATATATATGTGTCTGTCACTCTAGCGGTCACAGTTTTTATCTGATTGGAATGAAATTTGGTATTCGAGGCGCTTTGGGTATTCAAAAGGTCAAGTTCGTTAATGGGTAAAATCCAACAAGGGGAAAGGGGGGTTTAGAGGGAGGGAGAAACACAAAATTTGACATATCTCCCTTAATATTCGAAAAATCGAAAAGTTTATAAGAAGTAAAGTTGTAGGTACTAAGTTTTACTGTAATTTTATTTCTTATCATTTTTTCTGTTACCCTAATATTAACAGAAATATTGACGGTTTAAGATTGATAATTAAATTCCTCAATATCTCTGTACACATTAGAGTTTGAGCAAAAATGACAAGGTGATGAATTGTAGCAAACATTTTCTACAACTTTATTCCTTACGCATTTCTCGATTGTTCTAACATTAAGAGAGATATTTTATATTTTGTGTTTCCTCCTTTCTTTATGCCCCCATTTCCTCTTGACATATGGCATTTATTAATAAAATTGGCCTCGCAAATACTAAAATCATATACGACATTTCATTTCGATCAGGCTAAAATTGTGACCGCTAGAAAGTGAATTATGTATTTTAAGGTAATTCGCTAAGTTGAAGCAGCTCCTGCGTAACAAATTTTTTCAAATCGATTATTGTATTTCTACTGTCTAATAGAGTGGCTGACACACGCTCCAAAATTTTCTATCGGGATTTTAAAATGAATTAAAATTTTTGCACGGTTTTTAATAGTAGAGGAGGATGGTAGTATGTATGCCGTGTGTACGGACCTCATTTTCAAAAACATAAATAAATAAACAATGGCTGTCTCTCAATCAGTAGCAAAACAAAGGGAAACAACACCAGCGAGTTTACAGCCAACGAATTGACCGTTATTCGTTATTTAATTTATCATTTTAATTAAAAAAAATTTGTAAAAACAAATATGAACAGTCCTCTGTACATCCATCCAACCAGTCAGCCGGCGGTAGCCAATGTGAGTATGCCATTGAAAACTGATAAACAAAATAAATACAATTTATTTAAATAACCTTTTTATAAATAGAATCAATTGGATGGTGTTATGCAAAAAGCGTTCAACCCATAAAACATGAAAATTAGAGTTATCCCAACCAAGTGGGAAAAAAACGTTGTTTCCTACAATGTGCAAAAACGATTCAAGCTCAATCAGCTCTTCAAAACCTAATAAAATCAAAATTCGAAGGTAGTATTACGTTTAACAGTTATCATATTACTGATTTTGAAGTCAATTATCTCCAAACCAGCCATCTGCGGGGTAACTCTTTTTTGCATAACACCACACAATTAGTTTTGATATTTCGTTTAATTCATTTGATTTGAAAAGTGTGAGTGATGATTCAACATTCAATAGAAACTTTCATTAAAAATTTAATTAAAAGAAAATTACTCAATTAGACCACGTGGATCATGACCAGTGAACAAAACGAAAAAATTATTTCAAAAACTACAATAATTTATTATTTTCTTCAAAAACACAAATGCATTTTCTTTGGTGTCCATATCCATGTCTCCAAGAAAAAAAAATGAGAAGAATCCCTCCATCCCATTAAAATGAGTTTTTTAGTATTTTTAGCCGCAATTTAGCATTCTTTCGTTGCTATTTTTTCTAGTCCGCTTTACAGCCGTTTGGATCGTCACTTATATTCACGTCACTTTATTATTATTTTAACGAATGGACTAAATTTTAGGTATCAAAAATTTATATTTTCCAGAGACATGCGCAGAACAAAAATTTCGGATGATGTTATCGAATAGAAAATTCTATGCACCATACAACAAACATTTGTGTGTTTTAACACACAACATACCCCTACCTCACCAGTCCAAGTGGCCGAGCGGTCTAAGGCGTTATGTCTGCACAGTATGCATACTTGGAAACTTGGAGGTGGTTATGGGTTTGAATTCCGACATCGGCAGTTTGTCAATTATTAAAAAAAAAAGAGGACGGTTATTTGACTAAAAACGAAGTAACCGGATATTGTTGAGAAGGTTTTCTGCAGTTTCCTTCACGAATTCCCGATGAATATCGGCATAGTTCCTATCATAGTCGGCTACAGCCGCATATCGTACCGATTCCCAATCTATACACAAAATATTCCGTCCACTTCACTCGCATCCTTAGGCATCACTATGGACCTTATGGTTGAAGTGTAGCCCGTCCAGGGCTGCCTGTACAATGTATCTATCGACTCCTACCTCCCGCAATCACCACCAATATTTATAAAAAAAGCCTCAAACAAACACAAAACACCGGATATGCATCCAAGTAATAACTCATTTTGGCAATAGTTTTTTTTTGTGCCTAAGATTTGTCGTTTTCAAACAATCAGTCATAAGTGACTTATTGTTTTGGCTAAATACCTAGTGACTATCTGGTATCTGTCTTTTCCAGCATGCCATAAAAATGATTCCCAGACACAAAATGTAACTAACACGCTGTCGTTGGTACTGTCATTTTAAAGTTGCAAACTACCTATAAATGAATATATAGACTTGGCGTTAAAAGTCGAGCTATCATTTCAAAATTTCGTAATTGATTTGTGCCATATTTGTTCTGTTATACTAAGTCGATAGCTCGATTTTAAAGCTATTTGTACATAGAGTTGAGGCAGAATCGAGTTTACTATAAAGTTTAATGGTCACAGAGAAGCTATTGTGGTACGTTTTATTCCAAATACACAAAATTTTAGTAGACTAAACTTCAATTTTGATAGAAAAACCAAAATATCTCAATCAGTTCTTGAGATAGTCTTTACATGGATTTTGTTTCTCGGAATCTGCAAACGCTACACAAGTCTATATTATAGAAATGGAAAGTACATCCCAAAAAGAATTCGTTACGCCAGAGCAAATTTCCTTAGCATACATAAATTACTCTCTAGCGGTCACAATTATAGTATAATCAAAATGATATCTCGTATATAATATAATTTTGGTATTTGCAAGGCCAATTTTATTAATAAATGGCATAGGTCAAGGGGAAAGAGGCGCATAGAGAGAGAACAAAACACAAACTCAATCGATGTTAGAACAATCAAAAAATGTATAAGAAGCAAAGTTGTAGCAAATCAAGTTTGCTACAATTCATTACCTAATCAATTTTCTCAAAATCTAATGTATACAGAGATATTTAGAATTATAACTTTCAATCTTAAATTGTAAATATTTCTTTAAATATAAGAGTAATTGAAAGAACGATATGACAAAATTATAGTAAAACTAATTTTCTACAACTTTATTTCTTATAAATTTTTCGATTTTGATGTTGATATATATACATATATAAATATATATAAATATTTAACGATGGTTTTTTAAACATCTAGTAGGTAGGATCGATGGACATTTGAAGAAATTATACAAAATTCTATCATCGGTACAAAAATAATAGCTGCATTTTCTTTCAGAATATTTGCTAATAGTGAACAAAAATTTCATTAAAATCGTATAATATTATGTGTGGATACAAAAAAAATTGATTTTTTTAATATGGTGACCGTCACTAAAATACCAAAACTGGTCTGGTCCAACCAAATCATATCTTATTCGATTTTGGTGAAATCGTATTCTAATTTTATGGACAATTCAATTCATTCATGAATGTAAAACAACGTGTAAAAAATTGAGAAAGTTATAATTAAAACAACATTGAATTTTCATTAAAATCTGGCTTCGTTCTGATTGGAGAATTGTTAATTGGAAAGTCATGTAAATTAAAAATTTTGTAATAACTTTTCTTCTTACTTACACAATAGAAGACAGGAAGAATATAACACATAATTTTTCGTACCTGAAAACAAAGAAAAACAATTTTTTAATAAATTAAAATTTTGATCAAAAACGAATTAATGTAAATTTTCTTATTAAATATAAAAGGTTTGTCGTCATACATAAAAAAAAAATATTTAAATTGTTTAGGTAAAAAATGATTGTGCATAATCAATTCGAATTGATTATTACGTATTGTGTTTTGATTGAAAAAAAAAACTAAAATATCAGTAAAAACAAATTAAATATTCGATTATTTTTTTACTAGGTGAACCGACAAAAATAAAAGTTTTATCATTTTTACTGTTTTAACATATTGCTGATTATTTATTCGAATAAATAATATAATGAATGTCGACTTTTATATACTCGCGTTAGAAGTTGTACTTTTTTGGCATGATTGAAAACCAAAAATGAAAGATCATTCCAATAAATTATTTATTTAAAAACCAATAAAAGTAATGAACAAAAATGGTTAATACGATTGATGAATTAATTACTCTTTAAAAAATAGTTTATTTTAAAAACTACACCGGAAATATAAAACGCTCCTAAAGAAGTGTAATTTCAAAATTATTTAAGAATTATCAAAAACTGAAACTAGTTTAAGCGTGTTAAATATTTAATCGAATACAAAAAAGAGGCTTTCATTTCTATTAATGGTTATAATTCTCTGTAGAATGTCACCATTTTTAGGGCTATCAAATTTTAGATAGATTGTAGAGGCTGCCCTGGACGGGCTACACTTCGACCATAAGGTCCATTGTGATGCCTAAAGATGTGAGGATGTGAGTGGAGTGGAAGGGATTTTTGTGTATAGACTTGGAATTGGTTGGATATGCGGCTGCTGCCGACTATGATAGGAATTATGCCGATTTTCTTCTGGAGTTCTTGAAAGAAACTGCAGAAAACCTTCTCGAGCATAGCCGGTTACTTCGTTCTTGTCCATACGCCGACAGTTTAGTCAATTAACCGCACCTTTTTATTATTCTTAATAATTGACAAACTGCCGATGTCGGGATTCGAACCCATAATCTCCCAGTTTCCAAGGAGGCATACTGCGCAGACATAACGCCTTAGACCGCTCGGCCACTTGGACTGGTATCAAATTTTAACTAAAGTACTAAACGGCGCCACATAGAATAAATAGCCGGTGTTCTGTCATAAAAGATCATCGGCAATGTAAATTTGGGTACAAATTTCGTACCCAGTGTCCAAAACATTACATTACATATGGGAATTAATACACGTCTAGAACGCTAATTCTGACCCACAATTTTGGTTTCATCTTACATGGATCATAACATATAAACTGATGAATAGTTCCAGTTACGTCAACAGTCCCTATGGTCGAGTTGAAACTGGAAGGTTGCTGGTTCGATTCTCAACACTAGCAGTTTGTCAATTAAATTAATTTGTAACCGGCTATACTTGTGAAGGTTTTCAGCGGTTTCCTTTCATGAACTTCAGATGCATATCGTTATAGTTCCTATCAAAGTCCTACATACAAATTCCTTGTCCTCTAGGAACGGTAAAAAAGGCCTAGAAATGTTTTCTTGCCAGGCTTCGACCTCCTCCATGTGGTGGATTCTATGTAGTAATGAAATACCGATCAAGAGGCTCTAGATGATAATTTCAAAGAATATCGAAAATTATTTTGCCGGATTCTGTATATCAAGCCAATCGAAACTATATAAAGAGAATATTTTATTATCAAACTCCCTACTCCCTGTCTATTCAATCCCAAACCTATATATAATTACTGCCCGGAGCTTTAACTATATAATTCTGACCCACAATTTTGGTTTCATCTTACATGGATCATAACATATAAACTGATGAATAGTTCCAGTTACGTCAACAGTCCCTATGGTCGAGTTGAAACTGGAAGGTTGCTGGTTCGATTCTCAACACTAGCAGTTTGTCAATTAAATTAATTTGTAACCGGCTATACTTGTGAAGGTTTTCAGCGGTTTCCTTTCATGAACTTCAGATGCATATCGTTATAGTTCCTATCAAAGTCCTACATACAAATTCCTTGTCCTCTAGGAACGGTAAAAAAGGCCTAGAAATGTTTTCTTGCCAGGCTTCGACCTCCTCCATGTGGTGGATTCTATGTAGTAATGAAATACCGATCAAGAGGCTCTAGATGATAATTTCAAAGAATATCGAAAATTATTTTGCCGGATTCTGTATATCAAGCCAATCGAAACTATATAAAGAGAATATTTTATTATCAAACTCCCTACTCCCTGTCTATTCAATCCCAAACCTATATATAATTACTGCCCGGAGCTTTAACTATATAGTATAGCATATATAGCACTCACTGCTTAATAAATTTTAAAACTGGTATGTTAAATATACCTAAAAAAAAACAACCCGACAGCGTTCTGACATTTATTTATCAATGATAATCATTTGTATGTCTCAGGAAATAACAAACTCACGTAAAGTGATTTATTACATTTTTATTACAAATATTATGTATATTTTACCGCGTGTATTGTTTTAGGATAGCAAATAACATAACCAAGTTGAATCAAACCGCTCACAGAATATAGAGATATATAATGCTTTTAAATAGAAAATGGCTATAGTAAAAAAAAAACAACAAAAATACAAAATGAAAAACGATAAAAATTTTATATACAGTTTGTTTTGATATCATATCCTTTTTTTTTATAATTTAGTTTTTTGTAATATTATTTTTCCCCCTATTTTTTATTTCAGTTTTCATAAAACCACGATTATTTTTTTTTACGTAAAATACGAAGATTGTTGTTAAATTTTTATTGAAATGGAGAACGTAAAATTGTGCAAACAATTGTTTAAAAACGGTAAGGGATTGAATTATCTTGATTGCGGTCAAAAAGAAGGCAAATTTTGATTTAGGAGTATTAAAAATTGATCGTCCGAGTTGGTCAAGCTGCTAAAAGTCCTTGGAGGGTAATGATTCGATGCCAACGGCGGCAGTCAATTTAATTAATTAAAGTGTAAAAGACCTAGAAAGGCCTACGTGCCAGGCTTCGACCTACCCTTCGCTCTACTACAATTAGACCAACAACCAGATAGAGTTTAATAATTTTGAATGTACTTCTGATTTACTCACGTGTTCATCACTTTGTACTTATTTCGGGTTCGTAAGAGACGATTTTATGCGGCAAAAAAAAAACAGTCATTTCACAAACTTGTCATTTTGAAATCTTTTCTTTCTATCAAAAAATCTCATTTATTTTTAATACTTTAAATTGGTAACGAAGAAGGAATTAAACATTTTTGCTGAAAATTATTATTGTTACAGTTAAACAAAGTTGATAAGTCTCAATATTTTCGATATTTTTATGGCGAAACGTTTTCCAGAATGACTGTACGGAGTTGTTTTCTCTTTTCCTATTGCATAAATTTATATACCAATGCCCTTCAAGTGACAAAAAACAATGGCTATCGATGTATAATAGGGAAATATACCACAATTCATGGATTGCTTAAAGGAAAATTAAATAATTCAATCGATTTCGATTAGCCAATGCTATTTTTTTTAATTACAAAAATAGATTCATGGAATCAACGAAGTCGTTGAGTTTCTAAAGTTTCATTTACTTTCCAGATATATTGCTGTCTACTCAATTATAAAAATGGAGTCTTAAAATTTTATGCGATAATTTCGTTGACCTCCATTTTCTAAATGAATTTTTTGTTCTTGAGACGATTAATGAAATAATTTTGTGTTTATATAATTTGAAACAAACCGTATCGAGAAAAAAAATTTAATCAAACTAAAACGTTTGTGTGTTTTTTTTGTTTTAATTTTTGTTTTATCGAGGCATGGCCATTAAAAACCAATAAAAATTATAATAGCCTAAACAATAACTAAACGAAATCTGAAATGTAATTATTACACATAAAATCGAATTACAGATTAGTTTATACGTAAAATATATAAGTAAACATTTGAAAAAAAAAACAAAACGGTTCGTCAAGTGATAAGTCTTGAAAATCGATAAATGGTTCAGTTCAACAGGCAGAGTTTACAGTTCATTTGTTTCTTTTTTATACTACAAAGTTTTCGAATGATTAATGGTACGGTAAACAATGCTTAATATTTTTACTATTTTACGATAGTTTTACGATAACATATGCTAGGGCAATATATTAAGGCAAATTATCCACAAACTAAAACCTTTGGTTATAAAAGTAATTGAGGGTCTTGATGCAAGAACCAAATGAGTCCAAATTATCCAATTTTAAAAACAGTTCATTTTTGCATTACAGCTTTAATGTCCATTTTAAAAAATTGAGAAATTTGTGCTTGGTTCTTGCATCAAGGCCCTCAATTGATAAACAAAATTACCTGTTATATTGATACTTCAAACGAAAAATAAAAATTTTCTATAGTTTTCAGCAGATTTTCGTATTTTGAAATCCTGATTGTGGATTTGTGTTTGAAACAAATACCCGACTAGGAACACAAATTCCCGAAAGAATACGAGTCGAAAACATGACATCTCAAGAGTTCACCAGAATATATTTCATACATAAGATTTTTATACCAAGACAAAAAAAGACAAACAGACAAAAAAAGGGTAAAAATAAAGTTATTGTGACGCTTAAGTATACTCAAATAACAATATGTGACAGTTATAGGTCAGTTTCGAATCCCAAATTTGAAGGTGGATGAAATCTTGTTAGATTTGAACGTCGGTTTTCCAACTTAAACTGGATAACGTATACTGGAGTCAGAGAATTTGCATGTAACTTTAAAATCAGATACTGAATATGCTTCAAACCTTCAACGATAAATCTCCCTTGGATTATCTCAGATTCTTTTGCTCAGTGTGTATGACGATTACAGCCTTAAACGGAGTCAGTAACATATTACTAGCACTCATCACAAAGAAGAGGCAGATTTGTATGGTCAGTGCGGATGACGGTTATAGCCGTATACGCACTCAGCGTCAGTAGTGAGGGTTATAGTAGAATTTTATGTAATAGTGTAATTGAATTTCACCCCAAGAATTATACACAGGGATGGGAGTACGATTTACCATAAATTTATTGTAATCTAAATTAAAGGCTCAATGGATGGTGTTAAGCTAAAAGCGTTCAACTCACAAGACATTAAAATAAAAGTTATCCCAATCAAGTGGGAGAAAACGTTGTTCCATACAATGTGCAGAAACGATTCAAGCCCAATATGCTCTTCAAAATCTAATAAAATAAAAATTCTAAGGTAGTATCACATTTATCAGCTATCATATTACTGATTTCGAAGCCAATTAACTCAAAACCATCCACCTGCAGGGTAACTCTTTTTTGGATAACACCACACACAAATAACGATCGATTTATATTAGACTAGCATTACCCGTCGCGGCTTCGCCCGCAAAAATTTTGTAACACCCTTACAACCAAGTAACATAATATTTTCTCCCGTCAAGGACTGATAAATTATACATCTATACATCAATAAATTATACAACTATACCTTCCTCATGAATCATTTTTATAATATGTAAGGACCAATGTATACAAAAACTTGACAAATTATATACTAAAACCTTCCTCGAGAACCACTCTATCTATTGGTAAAAATAGCATGAAAATCGGTGCAGTAGTTTTTGAGTTTATCGCGAACAGGCAGACGTGGCTGGGGGACATTATTTTATACTATGTTAGGATTTCGGTACGGCATTATGAACTAAAACAACAAAAAAAAAAAACATGTTTAAATATAAAGAAAAAAGTTATCGTTTTTATTTCTCGAAGATAAAAAAAAAAAAAGAAATTCAATTATTTTGATACAATTAAATAACTTGAAATCTAAGTACGTATCGTATTTGATATGTACATGTAACTCTCTTACAAGATAATATGGAACAACAGCTGCATGCGTTTCATCCATTATAACAATAATCATAATCATAATAATCATAAGAACAATAATCATAATAATAGTATTATTGTTGTTGTTGTTGTTGTGTACATACAAGCAGCAGCAGCAATACCCAAGCAACTTTAATTATTTTCATGCTGTGAAATAAAATATACAACATAATATACTCTCCAATCTAAAGATAAAATATTATTTTTTATTTCTTTAATCATATACACACAAACACACACATGCAAACTAGTGTTGGCCTATTTGTACAATATTAATTTTTATACTGTCTAATGGTCGCATTTTGTATATTACATAATCTTAAATCGGTGAAATCCGCGCAATTTTGTGGGGTAGTCAATAAATAGTATTGTGGATATTCTACATTTGCGCTGAAACAAAATTACAATGTTTATATAAAATATTAGCACTATCTGTGCTAATATGGCTTCGCCAGAAAAAATTTTGTAATTTTTCTTATATATAAATAGCATAATATTTACACGTATTTATAATATAAAGATGAAATTTCAAATTTTCATGTCTCATCCACGTCTTGGACACTCCCGTCCATAAAAATTGAACCAGTTAAAACATTCTAAGTGTTAATGTTTGTAATATACATGTATTTAGTAATTATACGCTTAGAATGTGATTTATTCGTGGTTCAATTTTTATGAACGGGAGTGTACACCAGTGAGTGTACATTGTCCAAATGGCGAAAACACATATTTTAAGATGAATAACTGATATATAAATTTTCATTCTTCTAACTTCAAAAAAACGCTGACTCCCTATTTGACCCCCTTATGGGTTGATTTTCGAAAAAGGTTGAAACGTGTATTTACTTATTTATTATAGCTGACCTGCACTGGCTTCGTACTTAAATTGAGTCTATACTATTCGTTGTATGAAAAAATATTAAATATATAAAAGTTGTTTGTTTTTCAGATAAATATTTTTTATGTTTTGCTAGATTTTCTCTAACTTGCATCGTTTAAAAGTTAGATTTTTAGCTTGCCACGCAAACACGGATTTAGTAGCTGCCACGCGGCACGAATACATAAAAGAAAAACTTGTATATCCTATATTACTCGGGAATTTTCAGAATCGGTTCAGTATTTCCAGAGATTCCTCGGAGCAAACAAACAAATACAGGCTTCTCACTGAAAAATATTCCATATAAAAGTTGTATATATGCACAAATAAACTGTGTGAATATGACCTCAATCGATCAATTTGTTCAGGAGTTGGACATGGTCACTAACAGACGCACCAACGATTAGACAGGTGACCAAGACCAAGAAGTGTCAAGATAGGTAACCTAAAAAAACATCGTGGGATTTTTTTTCCCAAAAATATTTTAACACACACAAATCAATACTCAAAAGTATTATTTATGGTAATAAGGGGCCTCAAAACGTAAAAATCTGGTAGAAACTCATCAATGATTTTGGAACACGTAATATGAAAACACATAATATAACCTTTATATTAGATACCAGATTCTTGTAGCCTCTCAATAGAGGTAAAAAATACAGGTCAGATGTGTGCTGGGAGATAACAGATTGTGATAATAGTAATCGAAGGAAAATATTTATATAAAAGAACTGTTTGAAAATAAACTCGAAAATATATCCGTAATATAATTTGCATATTTATATTGCCATTAAAAAATTGTTATCTTTTAAAGTGTTTTAAACTTTATAAGTTATTTTTCGCACAAATTTTTATTAGGTATTTCTTGTGAATGGAATCCTATAGTTTGCGAAGTATAATCTATTCTTGAGGACATTGGGTGGGTAGTTTAAACGTAAAAATTTAATTATATCCTTTTGTATTTATTTGGCAACGTTTTATTAAATGGAACTATAGAATGCCGATTATATACTTAACAAAAAAACGTCACGTAGGAGGTACGTAGACTTTGCGAATTTACTCAGTGGAAGGAATTATAATAATTATGAAATTAAGTTTAATTACCGAAAATTTTATATTTATGTATATTTATCTATTCAATATTACAACATTAAAATCGTAAATATTTATGTTAAAATGAGAGTTACAGAAAATATTGAGGTAAAATTTTGCCTATATATACATGCGGACAAAAAGGACATCGTAGTTGGTTAAGTATTTGTACTAAGGACCATAAAAGTTGCGTTATTTGTTCAAAATTTTATAGTTGATTTGTGCTTAATTCATTCGGTTTTTGGAAAAATGTTTCCAATAAATGTTATTTGTCCGTTTCGTAGTTTGGACATTGTTTCTGAATTGGAAGTTGTAAATTTCCAAAATAAATGCGTTGGACCATGCATTAACTCATCAATTAGTAAAACTGTAACACTTAGTAAAAATTCCACTCCCTTCAGGACCAATGTTTATTTCAATTTGTTTATTTTAAATAATTTAATTAACTGAATTAAATAAATTATACAGTCTATAATGCAGCTCGTAAAGAATGATTTTTCACTAATCAACAACTATTCACTGTACATAGCAACGATGTAGTGTAACGATTTATATACATGTATATATGTTATGGGTGACTGGAGATGAAAATAAAAACGAAATGAACACCAACCAAGCTGCGCAATTTAAAAAGAACTTTTTGAAGAATATTGGACATGGAAAATTTGTTAGAATGTGTATTTAATATAAATTTTTATAAATCCTAGTACATTGTAATATTACGTGTATATACATATATACATATATACGAGTATATATATTTATATATATGCATGTATGTATGTATATTTAGGGAAGGTATTATGATTCGAAACACGTAAATACTGTAACTCCCAACGGATTTGTAGCAATTCTCTGTTGTTCGTTCACAGAGATAGTTTGGTTGTCGTTGTAAAATCTATATCTATATATACATATAAAGGGACGAAGAGTCAAGAGAAGAAAAAACAGGAAAATGAGAGTGGTGTGTGTGTGTGTTATAGCATGCGAGGTATACAGTTCTTTACTTAAAGTATATAGGAAGAAGGAAACATTGAAAACAGTGTATGTTTACATGTTTAGATTTAAGTAAGGGTAACCTTGATTCTTGAACGAACACTTTTTGATTTAAAAGAACACCGGAAGCCAATGATGAATATGGTACGTCATATTCTTTGATCACTGATTTGTCAGGGTATATATAACGATTCAACGCAATGTATAACTACTATGCAAATTTAGAAATTACAAAATTTTATATGCTTTTAATAATACAATAAAATTTTATCTATAAGAAATTTGAAAATACAACTATTTTATGACTTAAAGATAATAATTTTGAATTACTATTTCACTATTTCTCATGTTAAAATTATATGCAAACCTAACCATTCCCTCCCCTCCCAAATTATTGGTACTAAAACTGAATCAGATTCCAATATTTTACTGCTTAAGTTCTCATGTATTCAGTAATGACGTTGGCTTGTAAGATACATTAAATTTTGATTATGTCCCATGATACTATGGACCGACAATACAAGTAGCATCCATTTTTCAAAATTGTATAGTTGATTTGTGCCTTATACATTCGGTTTTGGGAAAAATATTACGAATAAGAGATGTTCATTGTAAATAAACTAACAACTATTATTCGAAACTAGATTCCTAAAAACGGATTAAATAGGGCACAAATCACCTATATAATTTTCAAAATATAACGCAACTTTTGTGGACCATTGTAGATAGTATTGATAAAATTTGACCAAAACTTCCATTGTCTTAAAAGAGAGATAAGAGAGACGAGAAATTGGTGGGGTTACAATGAAGATTGGCAAGGAATCTCTTCACTTCGCCCTAAAAGATCCCTAGTTCGTGTTGAAACCCAGGATTTACCTAGATTACCTAGGCTTACTTCATTTGGTAAAGAGAAAGTTGAACCTTTTCGGGTGGCATCCTCACAGCTGTTTAGTAATTACACGCTATTTTCACCGCATCATTCCAGAAGCCATAAGTAAAACACTCTGGTTGATATTGTAATGGACTCGCTACTAAATCTCAATATACTTTCATATTAAGATACCTTTGCGGAATCATTAAGTATGCCCCTTGTTATTTAGGTAACTACATGTTGTTACTGAGGTAACACATACATGTAGTTACCTAAATAACCAGCGGCATACGTAGTTATTCTGCAAAGGTATCTAAATATGAAAGTGTATTTAGATTTAGTAGAGAGTCCAGTACAAGTTTATATCTCAGTGGGCAGTGTTCAGATAGAAGCACGGTAATGATCTTAATACCTTGTCTGCTAACCAGTCCAAGTGACCGAGCGGACTAAGGCGTTATGTCTACGCAGTATGCATACTTGGAAACTGGGAAGTTATGGGTTCGAATCCCGACATCGGCATTTTGTCAATTACAAAAAAAAGAAAAAAAAGTGGGCGGTTAATTGACTAAACTGTCGGCGTATGGACAAAAACGAAGGAACCGGCTATGCTTGAGAAGGTTTTATGCAGTTTCCTTCACGAACTCCAGATGAATATCGGCATAGTTCCTATCAGAGTCGACTGCAGCCGCATATCCTACCAATTCCTAGTCTACTCACAAATTCCTTCCACTCCACTTACATCCTCACACCCTTAGGTATCACAATGGACCTTATGGTCCAGCCTCTACTATCTATCAATCTTGTCTGTTAAGTGACAAGGGTATCTTTGTCCTTATCCAAGAGAAACCCGAGAAATAGTTATTTTCAAATAGCCATACATAATTTTTCTAAAAATATCTATCATCAAACTCGATTACGTAAATATTCCAAATCAGGGCAGAAAAATTGAAAGCCATTAATCGAAATAGGCTAAGAATAATGTCAGATATAAAAATTACAAAATAGGCCACTTCGACTGTGTTCCATTTTTAGGCAAAACAAATATCGCAAAATAAATTTTTCGTATTTTATAATTTACTTTTAGAATTACAGTTTTTCATAAAAAACTCAAAATGTATTTAGTTTCGAAAAAAATGTATTGACAAACAGTTGTAGATTATAAAATTTTCATGAAAAACTTTCGAAACTCATCGATTAGTTTGCTTAATATAGCACGTCAAAGATGCTCCCGAAAAAATCTATTTTTCGAAAAATATAGCGTGATTTTTTAGGTTATTTAGATGTTTCCAATTATTATAACTTTTAGTCGAATATCGAGGACGTACAATGTAAATAAAATACAATTTCTGTTATAGACATAATTTTCAGAGCTCATAATTCGAGATAGATTAGCTGGATTGTTTGTTATTTTTTTAAATAGTTTTTTACGAAATGAATCAGTTTGCGGAAGTAATGTTTCAAAAAAGACACATACACCGTCAGTGGAATGAATTTATTTTGTTCAATGTTTTTCAACATCAAATAAAAATAGTTGCAAGAACATGGTACACAAAAACATTGGATAAATAAAAGCATCGAAAACTAGTGGTTATCCCTATTTTGCTTCATACAGTCCATATACATTTATCGCTTTGTACACTATTTTAAAAATATTAAGAATTTTTCATAGAAATATCTTATGCTCAATAAAACGAAACAAAGTCTAATAACATTTCAACATATTATTTTATCCTTCGAAATTAAATTATTGCAATATAAAAATTTTTAAGGAGATATTGAAATGAGATTTTTCCTATACGACTGGGTTCATTTCTATATAAGATGTTCCGAAATTATATTTTTATATAAGATGGTACCAATCGACTCAATATAAAGATTATTAAAATAATCAAAGAGAAGTCTAGGTTTTTTGAAATAAAATTTCAAATTTTGCCCTAATTCCTAGAACAATTAGTTGTATTTTATAAATATGTATTTCGACTACAAGGTAATCATGATCAGTATGAATTAGCTAATCGTAACTATCTCTGGGATATGGAGTCAGAGATATGTTGCTCGTTGCTAATTTGGTGCATGTCCATAAATACAAACACATATAATACAAAAATAACGAATAATTGTTCTAGGAATTGGGGCAAAATTTCAAATTTAATCGACTCAATATTGATGTTTTGTTGGGTTCAAATTACCTCCTAAACTAGATTCAAATCAGTGCCCAAAAATTTGTGGTGATTTTTTCTTAAAACGTTTTATCTTTTCTTAAAAATCGTATAAAATCGAAAAATTATGTTAATTAAAATTATATATACTAATAATATAAAGAGGAAAGATTTGATTGTTTGTTTGCATTGAGTAGGCTCCGAAACTACTGGACCGATTAAAAAAATTATTTCACTGTTGAGAAGCTACACTATCTCCGGGTGACATAGGCTATATTATATTTTCAAAAAAATTACGGAAACTCCAATAATGTAACCCGAGGTATAAAAAGGTGGAGGTTCTGGGAAGCCAAATAACATTTTAATTCTGATAGCGGAAGTGCCGGTAAAAATTAATAAAGTTAAATAATTCAATAGTACGCTATCGACACCAAAAGTGCAAAAGTGCCAGAGAAAATCTTGGAGTTCCACGGCCAACGCCGGGGAATTCAGCTAGTTGAAGAAAATTGGATCCAAACAGCATAAAAATCAATCATTTATCGATTTAATGACCACAGTCACGTATTAGGAGATAAAAAGTTGTATAAAGACGGCATATTTCGGAAACAATCCGTTAAACTGTCCAATCAGTAATTATGCTTTTTAATCTTTTCAAATTTTTGTGTTTCCCAAATCTAGAACAAAATTTATTTTTTGATTCTATTTATTTTTTTTATTTTAAAAAAGTTTTTGAATTCAAACGAAGAAACAAATTCACAAAAGGACAAGAAATCTTCCTCGAAACTTTTATAAGTATCCAAATAGACCGTTTTGTTTTCAAAAGTTTTGCAGGCGATTCGTAGCGAATTAATTTCGTTTCGAAAACACGAGCCAAACTCAAATTTTCAAAAAGGAATATCACGTTTGAAATCAATAGTACATTGTGTGGTTTTAAAGTTATGTCCGCATTGATTATATGAGTCCGAAAACTTGGGATGTATATAAGTAATGATCGAAAAAAGGGATGTATTAGCAATAATAATAAAAATTTTATCCACGCCATTGACCAAGTCAAATTTGTCTACTAAAAACAAATTGATTTTTAAATTACTCGCAAAATTTGAAAAATAAAAGTGTTGCATTACCATGTGTTAATTCCTGTTAAAGTAAACAGGATGATTCCCAGATATTAAATAAAATACAATGTTCCCAGTAGTTTTGATTATACTAAAAATACCATATCACCCATGTATATAATACACCCATGTACCCATGTATATAATAATAATATTCCTATCAATATTAAACGTAGAATATCAAATTTTATGTATGAACGTAAAAAAAATCATAATAATAAATACAAAAATATTTGATATTTTTGTTGTTGATGATGTGGATGGGTTAATATTAGTTTTGAAATAAACCATTTGGGACTGACCCAAATTATAACCATTTCATAATAACCATAAATGTAGCAAACACAATGTAGGAACACATAAAATGTATTTGGTATTCGGTTGAATATTTTCATCGAATGTATAAATAAAAGATGTATTAATTAGGTTTTTTTTTAAATACTGAAAACATATTGAAACCAGATAAATATTGAAAAAATTGACACGTAAGAGATATCGAATTATAATGTATTAGTGTCGCGTAGTATTTTTTATAATTTTTATATCTAAAAACGGAATCGAGCCTCCTTTCTCTATTCCGGTTGTAAATTCTATCAATAACGCACAAATAAAATCACTAGGGAATTAAGGGATCATAACCTACAAACAGCGCTTGTTAAAAATAAAATTAAACAGTTACTGAACAACCATAAGGATAAAATTGTCAATGAAAAACAATCGGGCATATATAGTGTCAGTTGTCAAAACTGTTCGAAATCGGTACAAAACCCCACAGAATTAGATGCATACAAAAGTATCTACATACACAAATTAAGAAAACAGGTAATGAATTTAGACAATGGCCCAATTCCAAATTCTGATTTAATAAATATAAACCATATTCAAAATTTAATACCTGAATATCAAGGTTAGGTTTGATCAACACCCTCACCTTATAGACAATAACCGCATGGTCAGAAAAGGATACAGCCAATAAATGGGTTGGGTTCAGCACACACTTAATCCCTTAATTCGTCAGTCAACTCAAATAATCCTTCAGGTACTACCTCAGTCAGACAATATAAAAGACAACATTTTTTTTAATATTATTGTGAGACACGCACCAAACTAGCAACGAGCAACATATTTCTGACTCCATATCCTAGAGATAGTTACGAAGCTAATTCATACTTTTAATTATGATCAGCACTTTGTATTCGAAATACAAATAATTGTTCTAGGAATTGAGACAAAATTTGAAATTTAGTTTCAAAAAACCTAGAGTTCTCTTTGATTATTTTAATTATCTTTATATTAATTATATTGGAGTAAATAAACAAATTAATAATACATTGACAGGATAGTGAGAGATCATATGCATTCCACAACCATAACGTCTCAGGTAACTCATAGAAACGTTGGCAGAACGTTGGTCTAGATTCTATAGAATGCCAGAGGATGTGGGATCGATTCCTACCCTAGATTTAAATATCAAGAATTTCGATGTTATCAATGTTCAGACATATTACTTAAATGTCAAATTAAGTAAATGATAGTCACTTCCGTTGGTACAATATAACCGAATGGCAACCATACCAACAATGGATTTAAATAGAAAATATATTAAATTTACCTTCAATTAATAACAAAAGTAATTTTCTATTTTTGCTATCTTTTACAAAGTATTACACCAATTGGTTGGTACAAATGGCGTCAAAAGTCGAGCTATCATTTGATAATTTTATAATTGACTTGTGCCTTATTTATTCAGATTTTGGAAAAATGTTTCGAATAACAGTTGTTAGTATAGTTATAATGTACAACTTTAACCGAAGGATTTTTTTCAAAAACCGTACAAATAAGGCACAAATCAAGTATAAAATTTCGAAAAAAGAACGCTATTTGTGTGGCCAATAGTACTTATGAATGTTTAAACGTTTTCTTCGATAAGTGATCATTATTTTTTGCCCATTGAATATGTATTTGCCTATTGAATATTGAAAGCAATTTACACTAACGTAAATCGATTGATTTTAAACGTTCCAATTATTAGGTAAAGTATAATGGTGTTCTATATATATATATATTATATACATACAAAATATATGTATATTAAATTTATATAAAATGTATATACGAGTTCAAAAAAGTTTAACCGATCACAAAAAGTGTTTCAAAAATAGGCCTGAACAAATTAGTTTACTAAATATCTTTAAAATGATTCACAATATGTAATCGAAATAGCATTATCGTAGTGACAAACCATAATACCTTACCGACAAAATAACCAAGCAGAAAATATCCGCGGCAAAATAAATTGAGTGTGTGGGTCTCGGACGATTTTGATAGGTGGTGGCATTAAGTAAGCGTTATAATCGTGAGTTCTACTGGTTGAGAGGTTGGCCATGTCTTGTGGAGGTTCTGAGTATTTTGGAAATATACTAAAAATATTATTTATTTATTCATTTGACCTTGAGGAAATGAAGAAATTCTAAAATAAAATAAAAATTTTGTTTTAAACAAAGTGAGTTGTAATTAAGACATCTGAATTGTGTGTAAAGGGAGTATAACTTCTCCAGTCACAAAGTGCGGTCGCCTTATACAGACTGTGTTGGAGTGCTTTTCCAATAGAGAATCAATGTTAAATATTATTTATTACTGGCAGGCCGCCTGGTTACTGTGCGGACTCAGTCAGTACACATGTAATTAGTACACACTCTTAAATGAGTCAGTGCACACAGTCAATGAGTTAGTACACACATGTGTACTGACTGACTCCACACAGTAACCAGACGGCCTGCCAGTAATAAATAATATTTAACATTGATTCTCTATTGGAAAAGCATTCCAACACAGTCTGTATATACACATTGTTGTTAATATGCGCAGTGAATAATATTGAGAAAAGTGTCAAGTCATTCTTTAAGCACCGCCATCTTATTATATATTATAGACAATTTATATAAACTTAACCATTATCAGTCTCCAGCGGAGATTGGTCCGACGAGTTTTACTAAGTGCCATTATTTCCATCGGACTGATGAGTTTATGTCCGGTTCAACCTGATTGCATTGGAAATTTATGACTTCCAATTTACAAACAGTGGCATTAAACTTTTGTCATAATAGACTTTTTCACTTCGAATAAAAAACGTCTCTGACAGAATGTCAAAAAAATCAATGTAATGAGATGAGTAGGCAATACTTCACGTCTCTGTTCATCTCACTGTAGAGTGTCCAAAAATCGCATCGCATAAATCTTTCTGAATAAGACTATTTGTTTTTCGGGTCGATTTGGTGGGGGTTGGTTATGCTAAACTGAAGTTCTGAGGCTTTTAGTAGTTTGTATTTTAGCACTTTTAAAATTTTGCTTCCCTATATTCGGTTCTAACGGGCTAAAGCCCTAATCATTCTCAATGCAGGAACATAATCTTATATTATTTAAAAATTTCGGTATTATATCTGAAAACTAGCGTCTATTGAAATCGGTTGCCCTTGGCTTTGGTCTACACGGACCAAACTGGACTTTTGGTAAATCCGGCAATATGTATAAACTAATTCGCTTCGTAAATCGGTTTCTGATTATTTATAAGCGAACTTGGAACAAGATCCATTGTTATAAATTATTTAAATTCAAACCAGTTCAATTGTTTTAAATTCGAGTGTATCTATCTACCTAATAAAGGTAAAGAGGTTGATGTACAATTTGGTTTTTGGGATTACAATTTAACATTGAAAAGCACTTTAAAATCATCACAATTCAGAATGAAATCATCCTGAAAGTAATTTGCCAATAATAATTTGAAAAATAGTAGTTGCTATTTTATGGTTGAATTATTCAATCAAATTGAGTAAAAGAAGAAAGAGAGAAAGAAGGATTTATGGGTTTTAATGATTAGTGTTACAAAAACATTGACAGATTGATTGGTTTAATTTACTTGTTAAGGTATTTCCAAACTGTTATTAGGTTATCAAGAACTTCACGAGATTCACAATATTAATCAAATGAATCCTCAGAAATCAGCTGAATTTTTTTGAGAATTTTACACCATGGCGGTTCTTGAGAAAATCATTACGTAAGTTGGAGAAATTTAACATGCATCTTCATAAACATGATGAAATAAAATTCACGATTCCGACTGTTTTTACTTCGAGCTCCCTAAATATAGACACGGTTGTTCTGAAATTCGACACATACTTTCTTCAATTCCTTAGAAAAATTTTATTAAAACTTTGGGAGAATTGCCATCGGGTTGTTAAGTTTTTTGATAAAATATGTCCGCAGCAGAATGATATTTTTTATGGTTCAGTTGGAATCAAGAGTACCGGCGCGCTATTTGAAAGTCGTTTGAAATTATATACTAGTATATGTATTGTATGATGACTAGTACATGCATGATATGTTATGTGACGAATGGGACATGGCTACAACGGACAGCTGTTTTCAACAACGCGCAGGTGTGCCAACACATAAAAATTTTATATAGTTCTTCTCGCGCGAAATACCTTAAGTATCCTAACCGTTATCAATATTTTGACAAATTATTGTGACATAATCTGAAATAGATTTATTCCATATTATATTCTGAAACTTCATTTTTAAATTGGTAACTGATCACTTCGGTCATGACCTCTGGTGCCAAAAATGAAACCAAGTTTAGTGTGCAGTATAATCTTCAGTATAATCTTGTATATACAAAAAGGGAAATATGTTGTGTATTCGTCCGTATTGTTTGTAGAAAGTTACAGGAGAAAGCGATAGATTAATAATAGAAGATGCTAGGTAAATTTCCATACGACTCCACAAGAACTATCAGAAGATTAAAATTAAAAACCCTTCTAAAGTTACAGCTGTTTTCGAACCGTTTCAATACTTAAGCCTGAGTCGGCTATTCCTAATACAGTTTAAAGTCTGCATTAAAAAAATTTTGAAAATTTGTCATTTAATTTAAAATTCAAAAAAAGTCTAAAATATAAACTGTTTAATATATAAACTGTCAAAATTTAGAAGAAGAAAAAACAAGTAGAAATAACAACAAATTGAGTTAATTTACTAAATATCCGGTATATACTGAATTTATGAAATAAAAGTTTGAAACAAAAGTTGTCTATTTTATAAAAAGAAAAATTTTTGTCTTTCAGTTTTTTCATCTCTTAGGGTTTCAAATTTATGCTCAATTTTCTCAAACACAAACTTATTTCGCCTTAGATAGATGGATTGTAGCGGCTGTCCTGGACGGGCTACACTTCGACCATAATGTCCATTGTGATGCCTAAGGATGTGCGGATGTGAGTGGAGTGGAAGGTATTTTTGTGTATAGAATAAGAATTGGTAGGATGTGCGGCTGCAGCCGACTTGATAGGAACTATGCCGATATTTATCTGGAGTTCGTGAAGGACACTGCAGAAAATCTTCTCAAGCATAACCGGTTACTTCGTTCTTGTCCATACGCCGACAGATTAGTCAATTAAACGCCCTTGTTTTCTTTTATTTAAATAATAAAGAAACTGTCGATGTCGGGATTCGAACCCATAACCTCCCAGTACCAAGTAGACATAACGCCTTAGACCATTCGGAAACTTGGACGGTTTTTTGTATTTGGCCTTAATTAACTAGAAAAAAATATGATTCCTGAATGTAAACAAATGGATTACTCAAGTCCTCAGATCAGTTCTCAAATCCAAAATGTTACAGTATGTATTCGGCACAAATTGACTTCAAAATTTTTGAAAAAGAATAAATATATACGAAACAATATAATTTTGAGAGTATCTCTACGAACTAAAATCATTTTTGTGTGGAGATGATTCATTGACTGATTTTGCACCGTCCTTCGCTTTTTATATTTGGAACATGGTGATGAAATGTTGTTATTTCCTTTCAACGGATTTCTGAACAAACGTAAAAGACATATGTAATTAGAAAATTATATGAAAACCTGTATTTAAACTTTTGTTTAATTAATATTTCCTATCGTCATAAAACTCTGGTAGATATTTAATGTTGTCGCGGTATCCTGGCTCTCTTTATCCCCAAAGGAGCGCTGCCCGAACCTGCAATGATTCCGATACTCGACAAAACAAAAAAAATATATTAGTAAACGATATTACTAAATATTTTGTAATTGGAACAACACGCACGTTTTTGTTTAAAGAAAAGAAAAAAAAAATTAAATTAAACACAAGTTTTTACGAAACAAAAAAAAACCTGATTTTATTGCTTTAAAAAAAAAAAAAGATTATCCAATTTCTTTTTCAACAATTATTTTAATTCTTTTTCACACAATGTTAAATTTCGAATTATTTGATCAAATTACTTGTACAAATTCCAACTTTAACTTGATCTGGATTGAACACGAATTTTATACTTTGAACTAACAGACAATACTTGATTTCAACTTTTATACTAATCGCACAATGATCGATTTAAAACTCATCAGACACGATTTAAAACTCTGATACTAATCGCACAATGGTCGATTTTAAAACTCATCGGACAATGGTCGATTTTTAACTGATTTGAATCGACACTGGTCACGGTTTATATACCCGTCATGGGTCGTTCTAGAATATGATTGTTTTTATGAATAAATATTTTGTTTTTGACAATATATTTTTGCATGGAGGCTTCTAGAATATTTTAGTATATCAACACCCATGGACGTAGTCGGAGTGTTCAGACTATTTATAAAATTAATTAAAAATTATACCTCTCCTTGGGTTTGACCCATAGTCATACCCCGCTTGGTTGATATTCAAGCAGTGACTTAATGCTCACGGCTAGTGTCAATTTAAAATCTATACACAAATTGTATGATACATTCATAACTGTAAGCTAGCTTACTTTTGTTTACAAAAATTATCTTGTTTTTACAAAATTATTTATTTGTGATCTATTTATGTTTTTTTTAAAACATTCAATTTGTATGATTTTGAATTTTTTAAATTAAATTATATGTAATAATTTTTTTTCAATTTTTGATTTTTTTCAAAAATAGAAAACTTTAAATCAAAAGCATCTTATTATCATTTTTCGACTTAAAAAAAAAAAACTTAGTTTAAGAAAAAAAATAAATCGAGCTATATTATTTTCTTTTTGTACTTTCAAAAAAACTCCTTCTTTTTGCAAGGAGAAAAATATTGTTTTGTTAAATATTTTGCATAATATTTTACTTTCATAATTAAAATGTGTGTTGGATCAAAAAAATTATTTAATAATTTTCATTACAACAATGTATTACTTGTATTCAGGCTATACAAATGATTAATACGGTTAATTTTCTGAACAAATTATTTTGGGAACAAGAAAAAACTTTCTTTCCTCATTGCTACGTTCTTTTCAATCGAGTTTACCAGCTATTTGAACACTTTTTATTGAAGCTATATATTCACAATTTTGAAATTTTTATTCACTTCAATAAATTTTGTATATGGAATCGACAACAAGAAATAAGGACATTTTTCATTGTATATAAAATTTAACGTCAGATTATTTTGATATTATACTAAAAATTCAATCATATTGTGTATTCAAAACCAAGTGGTTTAAATAAAAATTACTCACTATAAAATTATTTGAACGTAATCAGAGGCGTATTTATAGTTTTGGTGTTTCTAGGATTTAAAAATTACACCACGTTAATTAAATTCTGTTTGTGGATGACGCGATGAATTTGAGTTTTCGAAACATTGTCACCAATGTAAAGACTGTTGATTTCAATGGAGATGTCCGGTTGGTTTTAGTTACACTTCTGAAGAAACATATTTTCAAAAATTTTAAATATGTAATCAGAATATTAACTGACTACTTTGCTCACGATATCTAGTGGCCAAAATAGAAACAAAGTTTCGTGTGTAGTATAATATTTATATAAGAGGGAAATATATTGTGTGTTTGTTCGAATTGTTTAGAGAAAACTATTGGAGATAGCGAAATAATGATAACAGAAGAGCCTAGGTAAATTATCCTTACGATTCCAGTAAAACTATCAAAAGTTCCAAAGTTATGGCTGTTTTCGAATCGTTCCAGATATAGCCGTTCCAAATCTCCAATAAAGTTTATAGTTTCTATAGAAGTACCTGCGTTAACAAAATTAATTATTTGTCAAAATAAAGAAAAAAATAATTATTTGACATAAATTAATTAAAATAAATATGAATACTAAACGTAAACAAACAATAATAATTCGTTGCACACAAGAACAGCCGTGGTTTTTAAGCCCCGCCTTCAGGTCAGTTCTCAATAATCATAATTTTGGTGTACTATTAATTTTACTCTAAAGGAAATGGATTAGCACATATTTGGAATTAGAAAGTAGTATCAATGAATTATTATTCTGTATAACGTGGGTGTACTTTTTTGTTAACCATTGGGTATAAAATACGAATAAAATATTTACACATACACAATTTTTTTTGCAGTATATTCATGTTATATTTTTCCCTACAAAAATTTTCACTAAATTGTATTATAAGGAATCAGTCACATATTATTATTTCCTTAAGAATCAGAAACTCACACCCTCTGATATGGTATATGAAAAGAAAAAGTACTTTTTTTTTTTTTGGAGAAAAAAAAGTTATCGAAACCATGAAGAAAAGAAAAAAACTTCAAAATAAAATAAAATATATGAGGCTGTGTGTGGTGAAAAGTTCCGTTTTGGAAAGTTAAAAAGAAAAGTTATGGAAAAAAGAAAATCTTTTTTCATATCATAACAAAATTTTTCATATTTATTTTTTTGTCCCCATGTGCATCTGTATGTGGTTGTGATTTGTCAATAGGCGTATATTGTTGATACTTAATTTGTAATGAAAGTTTTGTCACCAAAAATTGTGTCAATAGTATCAAGGAAATATAAAAGTTTTTCTAAATTGAAGAGTGTTTTTGTCCGTTCGATATCTACTATGGAAAAGCATTCCCGTGACAACTCTGTTCAAAACATCGATATTGACTTCACAGAATTCAACCGTTTGCATGAAAAATATTTATCAAGAATCAATTACAAAAGAAAATCATCGTTTGCAAACAAACCAAGAAATCCTTTTCAAGTTTTTGCTTCACAACATTTTATATTTTCCTAACATACTTGATAAAAATGATGAATTTGTAATTTTTCAGTACAACACATTCTTATAACGCACTTAGTCGCTGGTTAGTTCTTTGCGAAAAGATAGCCTTCCCAAACTGTGGCTCCCATCTAAATTGAAGAGTCGAACCAAGGCAAATTTCGCTATTGGCGAAAAAACACTCTTAAATCCTAAAAACTTTTTCAGAGTATATTATTTTGAAGAAAACATATTTACTTGGTTCAACAAATTACTTCTATCAGTGTAGAGGGTTGAGAAACGATGAAGTGGAACAAGATTTGTAGGCTTCCATGTTGATCGATGGTGGTATGTTTTTCGCCAAAATAATTCTATAATTTCAGATGATTTACCTTACTATGCTTCAGCATTCAAGAAAAAGATGGATTAGAAATTAAAATTTTCCGTATATTTTGAGTGCTTGTTTTATTCCTACACACACCATAGATGAATGTTGTAAATACCTTAGTCGCATCCATACGCAATCATATGCTTAAACTAAAATTCTGGCAGCACTATTGAGTTAAAGACAACAAGTTTCAAACGACAATTGATTGTTTTCAAAAAAAAACATAACGTCAAAGGATTTTTATGCCATAAATCAAAATAGTAGCTATAGCAACAACCCATACAAGGAATAAATAACAAATAGAATCCGATCCAATATTCTTTATTTTCAGAAATCAATTGTGTACCGTGTTTGTTGTATGTTGTTCTATGAAAATAACAAATACAATTTAGTTCGTTTTTCTCTGATTTTAACACCATGCACAGAAAAACGTATACTATCAACTGCTAAAGTAGCGGTTCTATTTTAAAGTATTTCTAGTCGATTTACTACTAAATCCATTTATTTATCAAAAATATGTCTCGAATAAAAGTTGTTAACCGTAAAAATACGAACAAATTTTGTTCTTTATCTTATTTATGAAAATCAAATAGATTCGGCCAAAATCAACTATGAAATTTTGAAAAATAAGAACGTCACTTTTGTAGTTGACTCAATATAAACTAAGTCTTGAGCAAGCAACATGGTAGATTTATTTATATACATATATATATATATATTTATATTTACCAACATTATATTCTATATTATATATTGTTTTTATAAACATGCATAATATCATACATAGCTCACGGGTTTTATTCTACATTATAACAATTGAAAATTTTCTACAATGCATAGTAGTGTAAGATCATTTACGTAATATCGTATGTAATAAAATTTCGTACGAACAAATTTTTGAAAATTGATTTTAAACAGAGAACTCAAAACCTCGTAGACACTGAAGAAATGAAATGAAAACGACATGAAATCCATCATTCCGGCTGGGACTGTCATGAGAGTGATTTGACCTGGTATAGTTTCATCTATAGAAAATACAAATATTTTATTAACTAAAATGTCGATTTAATTTTTAATTTGTTTTATTTGACATGTTAAGTAGGTGTGACCTGGGAAACACTACGCTAAATGCTAATGCTGCTGGGATCGATACATGCCTTATAAAAATGATTTTCATGAACGACACTACATTTTTCTTACTTTATAAATTGTGTTGATGTATGAAGATAACTTGTGTGTTTTATATAATCTGCCAATCAACTAGATATCAATTATGATACAACAAAAATGTTTACTATATAGATTTCAGTTAAAATGGTAAGTTAAATGCAGAAAAGTAAGTCAATATGATATGAAAATAACACAAATATAACGGGACTCGAACGGTGGACTGTCGATCTTCCAATTAAAAACTCAGGCAGCAAAGGTCAAGTACGTTAGTGGACAAAACCAATCAATGGGGAAAGAGGTATTCGCTCCAAGCGCAACCGTATTCAGCGCCATGCGTGGTCAAAAAACCACTTCATGACCAATGTCAGTGTAAAAAAAAGCATAGGCGTTTAACAAAAAGTTACAGTTAATTTAGCTTACAACATATTGTTTATACTGTGACGATTCCATCTCACTTACCTAAAATTATAAAATAAAGGCATTAAAAAAAAAAGGAGTGTTTAAAACAAGAAAAAAATAAAAAAATAAATAAATGTAAAGAAAGTGATTTATATGTGGTGGGGGGACCAAACCCTTAACAATAAAATGTAAAAATATAAATATAAGTAAATTAAACTGACAGACAATTGTTAATTAAAAGAAAGTAATAGGGGGACGAATAAAAAAAAAATAAATAAAAAAAAAAAACGAATGAATAGTTGAATGACGCGCGGGAACCACCTTAAGATTAGTGTTTGAATTTATTTTTTCTAGCCGTCTCAAAACACAAGTTTGAACGCACAAAAAAAAAACAAAATATGTTACGCGATCTGTTATTGAGATGAGATCAACATAATGCGGGACCCAACGAGATAAAGTCCGCAAATCGGAGTGACGTAAATTGTTTTTCGGTAGTCGAGTGGAGATTATTGAAAAACAATTTCAGTCATGCAGTTCAGATTACGATCGACCTACAAAGCGGAAAGAAGTAAATCTATGTATCGAGTATCGAATATTTTTTATTATGTTACTCAAATAATTAGACGAATGCTATACATTATTATTATACGTTATTTTTGGATCAATATTTTGTTCATTTGCGAATATTGTAAAATATAGAAAATACGATTCCGAATTAGTGATCGAATTTATCATCGCGAGCTGGATATATATATGTATACATAAAACGCATATAGTTTAATTGGACTAAGAATAAAAATAAAAAATAAAACATATACCGGACCAAAATTGCTAATGGCGACAATACCAGCATTCTCGTAAATATCTACGTGCTATTCGTATGGGCGGCATTGTGTTGATACAGTCGAATCTCGGAAACAGTAAGGTAATAATTATTTTGTTATTTTTCTTTTCTCCATATTTACACGCTTTCCAGTTGAAATCCACGTAGATACAACTAAAATTCTATTGCGTTCAGCTATTCAATTTTTTTTATATCGTTCTAAATACCTGGTAAAATAATAAACATTTAGTGAAATTGATAATTTATTTTAAAAAGGAGACATCATAAGAAGTCGTACAGTAATTACTCGGTGGTCCTAAAGAACGGCCTAAACATCACACCCAGATTTGGGTAACACATTCGAAATTAGACCGCCAAAAATTATGGCGTCGAATTTACCGGGTGTATGAATGCTGAAAGGACAATTTGTGGGAATTCACGACTGAATATAAACACCACGAGTGAGAAAATTCAGTTGCGAATCCTCCGATAGATTGGGACTACCGAATAGTTATATACAATCTAATATCAATAAAATTATACTTACATACTAATACGAAGAAATTAGATTATTTTATGATAAAACATTTCACTATTTTTTTTTTTAAATCATATTTTTGTGTGTTAACATATAGAATTATTAATTGTAAAATTTGTTCCTTTTTTTTATTAAATCATCGCCGTTGAGTGTATTTTTTGCTGTCTTTTATTTTCTCTATCAAATCTCTAAAAATATATAATTTCATTAAGTTTTTGGTTCATTTTTCTTATTTTTCTATAATCTTTATTAAATAATTAAAATTTAATCGTACTCACATTCAGAATATGGTAGGTGATTATTGTTTTTAATGTAATTTTCTATTCTGTTCTCCTTTGTGTGATTTTTATCGTAATTTCCGAAAATTCGACACGTGGTAAATTCAAAAAAAACAATTGCGATTAGTTGTCAACATCTGACATAAAAGGATTTGAATATCCTTCTAACTATAACCGTTAGGAGTCACTACCTCGCAGTTTTTTTTTTAAATATCATAAGTGTTCATTAATTAAGGTGTCCGGTGGTAAACAAAAGGACCCTCACACTTTTTCTCATCTATTGACATTTCAGACCAAAGACAAAATTCGGATCCACCGAAACCTTTTGCATAAGCTTCCAGACTTCATCGCGCGTTTTGGGTATATGTCCCACGGACCATAACCGGTCCTGGGCGATATACTACAATTGGTAGCAGAGCGTGGTTCTGGGTTTTGTCTGAGGTCCCCTAGAAAAAAAAAAGAGATAATAAATACACTTTACTAATATTTACCTTTTGTATCGAGCGTGACACGGCGAATTGAAGAATACAACACAATGCCAAACACACGCTCTAGCAAGAACGTAGCAGCAACCGCCGACGAGAATGCAGAGTCAACAGTGGGCCAGTTTGGTTCTCCTGGTTACGTCACACCGCCGACAATGACTACTTCATCATGGACAACAACAGCTCCATCAGCACCACCAGTAATAGCTGCAATTCCAACTACGTTGTTAACTGGTATGCCAACACCACGTCTTGGGTTACAGCACATTCCCCCATCGAACACTGGTTTTGGTCCAACACCTCCATCATATTATGGGCTGGATCAACAACAACAACCACCTACTGTATCTGGTCATGCGCCATCAACGTATCCTGGTGCTGCCGCTGCTGCGTCTTCGGCAACCGCCGAAAGCGATGTCACACCGTCACGGGTTTTTCAATTCATGAAAACCCAGACGCAACTCAACGCGTCGCACCACCAAGAGCTGCAGCAGGTGAACAATCGTCTTCAATATTTATGTGAGTCAATGGACCGTTTTGACCTAAATAAAAACAATAAAATATTTAACGAACCCTATTCAATCCCCTCGCGAGAAAGCTCTTATAGGGTGGAATATCAAGTCCACATCAACTCATTTTTTAAGGATGTAAGTAGGTGTGATGGATCGTCTAAAGCTCATATCATTAAGTTCTTAGAGGACGTCCAGAAGCTGGCCGAGCTTCATATTCTCGAGGAGACACCACTCCTGAAACACCTATTACAGTTCTGCGATGGGAACTTTCAGAGGTGGTGGGCTACCAATATAATATCGTATCCTTCTTGGGATGCCCTCCGAAAAAGAATTCTGGACGTCTTCTTCGGTCCAGCAGATAGGTCACTGCTCATTTCGGAACACCTATACCGATGGCAACTAGCCGATGAGCCATTTACCACGTTCATCGACGACATTAAATTAAAGGCGAAGATAATCGATGCGTCCTTAAGCGAACGTGATATCATCACAATTCTCTGGGCACGCATGAACCGAGCTACCTTTGATATCTGCAGGTTCAAATCGGTGCAGGATACCTTTGACGCCTTAGACCTTGTCGCACAAGAAGTGCGCCAAATTAACGACAGGCAGAAACTGTATGCTCAAATGGAGCAATCTGCCCCCAAAAGGGCCACTACTCCAAAAAACTATTAGAGGACCTCCACCTAACCACCGTTCGACCAACACCATCTCGTCCCTTTCATCGTGGACTCACCGGACGCCGAAAATTACTCTCCAACCGGACATACGGTATCAATTTACCAACGATTCCCGTAGCTATAGGCCCATGCACTTACGACTGTTTACTGGACTCGGGCGCGAGCCATAGCTTCGTTTCGAAGAAGTTGGCAACCGCCATAGTGAAGCTTGGGTTGGGAAAGTCATCTACGACGACATTTGAGACCATGTTAGCTGATGGAACGATTTCTAATATCACTCAAACTCTATCGTGTTCCATCAGAATTAACCGTTACACATGGCCTCTTACATTTTATGTCGTTCCCAACCTGACATACAATATGATCATGGGGGTCAACCTTCTAACACATCTGAAAGCCACCATTAATTTCGAAAGATCCACGGTAACCTTCAGCTTTGACCCTAATAACCACATCGCTATCTTCCCGGGGACAGTAAAATCAGTCTGTAATGTGATTACATCACCAACTTTAAGGAAAACGCAACTCTCTCGCTTGGAGGCCTTACTCAAACACTTCGATGATATACTCACGAATGAGATAGGGTGCGCTCGTGACTATAGTTACACGATACGCTTGAAGGATGACATTCCTGTAAGGAGCCCTCCATATCCGTTATCGCCTCCGAAGGCTGAGGAAATGGAGAAGCACATTCAAGAGCTCCTAGACCAGGATGTAATTATGCCTTGCCGCAGCTCCTACAGTGCGCCGGCGTTCTTAATTAAGAAGAAGGACGGTTCGAACAGGCTTTGTGTAGACTATCGTCGCCTGAACTCGAAGGTCATCTTCGACGCTTTTCCCTCCCCCAACATGGAGAACGTTTTTCAAAGCCTGAGCGGGTCGTGCTTCTATAGCTCCCTAGACCTCACGAGCGCATTTTACCAAATAAGGCTCGCCCCAAGGTGCTGGAAGTATACGGCATTCTCTACTCCAACGGGTCAATATCTTTTTAAAAACGTACCCTTCGGTCTCAGCGTTAGCCCTCAGGCTCTGAACCGTTTGATTTTCGGGTTATTTGCGGACCTCCGATACAAGTGTGTCATCCCCTATTTCGATGACATCCTGGTGTATAGCCCTAGCTTCGACGATCATCTTAAACACCTAGAGATAGTCTTTACCAGGCTTCGAGACGCCGGACTAACTATTAAGCCAGATAAAATGCAGCTTTGTATGCCGTCAATCAAATTTCTAGGCCATATAATTTCAGCTAGTGGCGTCGCCATGGATAGAGAGAAGGTAGCCGCTGTATCGGACCTGCCGGTACCCCGAAACATCAAACAACTCAGATCTTTCCTGGGAATGACCTCCTTTTTCTCGCGTTTCATTCCCAAGTACGCTGAGATAGTGACCCCATTAAATATCCTGAGGAAAAAGGATGTCGTATACCACTTTGGAGAGAAACAACTTGCGGCGTTCAATGACGTCAAGCGAGCCCTCACAGAGGCTCCAGTACTGGCCTTCCCCGATTTCACCCGACCATTCATCGTTCAGACTGACGCGTCTGGGGTCGCTATTGCTGCTGTATTGCTCCAGGACTTAGACGCGGGCCACAAAGTCATCCAATACGCAAGCAGAAAATTGATCCCCGCTGAAACCAAATATTCTGCTTACGAACTGGAGAGTTTAGCTGTCGTTTGGGCCCTCGAGAAATTCAAGCAGTACCTCTTGGGCACACACTTTCTGCTTCAGACAGACTCAGCCGCGTTATCTTGGATGATGAATCACCCAAAACAACTAGGCCGCGTGGGGAGGTGGGTTCTGCGCCTTTCGAGGTTCGATTTTGACGTCGAACACATAAAGGGACCTACCAACGTCATCGCTGACGCTCTCTCAAGGCTATTTACAATCGGACAGACGGACGACGGACAAAGGTTAACAAAAAAATCACATAACCGGACAGACAGACCCCATGGGAAACTAACTCTCCTGGACGAAGTGCCCCAAACCTTCACCTCTCTGCAACGACAGCAGGAAGAAGATCCCGAATTACGGCTCATCATCGAACGCCTACAGGCGGGAGAGAATGTCATAAGCTACGAGTTACGGGATTCACTCTTGATAAAGATTGTAGGGAAAAATCGGCTACGGCGAGTCCCGGTTCCAAAGGCCATGAGGGAAATGATTTTGTATTATCACCACAACTCCATTGTGTCAGGTCATCCGGGTATTACCCGATGTTACCGAGCTATCGCACGTCGCTTCTGGTGGAAGGGATTGTTTGGGGATGTTCGGACGTACGTGAGATCGTGTCCAGAATGTCAACAGTGCAAACCCCATAATAAACTACCTGGTGCACCTCTGGCTTCTAAACTCCCTGAACGTCCTTGGGATCGTATTTACGTTGACCATGTCGGCCCTCTCGTACAGACTAAAAATGGCTACCGATACATACTCATGCTCCTGGACGGATTTAGTAAATGGATCGAGGCCGTACCAGTTAAGCGGGTCACTGCCACCAACACTGTTGACAGACTGAACAGGATTTGGTTACACTTCGGACCTCCTCGAACGATGGTAACCGACAATCACGCCACGTTTACAAGCGCGAAATTTAAGTACATGTGCCTTCGATGGGGAATTAAACACATATTTTGCGCCCCATACCATCCAAGTAGCAATGCCGTGGAAAGGACTAATCGCGATCTCAAATATGGTATGACCATCATGCTGAAGCAATATGCCAATTCCCATAGAGAATGGGACCAATTCTTGCCATATTTCCAACAATCACACAATAACCAGCATCACGAGTCGATTCAGTGTAGTCCCTCGACTGTGTTTTTGGGTCGTACCGTTCACACACCGATCGATTTACGGTGGAATCTTCCGGAGATATTGGGAGACGACCAAGAACCGGACCTCGATAAGGTACGCAACTCCCTGTCTAAGGCACATGACAGAATGAAGCGTTTCTACAACACCAAGAGACCACCAGAAAATCCCTATACCGAGGGACAATTGGTACTTCAAAGATTGCGTGGAGGCCCACAATTTGACGAATCCAAGAAATTCGTACCCCAATGGTCCGCACCGAGGCGAATCTTGAGATTTACGACCCCGGTGTCTTGCGACCTCGAGGATGTGGATACTAAAGTTCGTTATAAGGCCCACATCGAGGACTTGAAACCTTTCAACGCTAAAAATTAACGAAATACCTTGTATTTCTTTCCGAAGTGACCCAGGGTGTGACGATTCCATCTCACTTACCTAAAATTATAAAATAAAGGCATTAAAAAAAAAAGGAGTGTTTAAAACAAGAAAAAAATAAAAAAATAAATAAATGTAAAGAAAGTGATTTATATGTGGTGGGGGGACCAAACCCTTAACAATAAAATGTAAAAATATAAATATAAGTAAATTAAACTGACAGACAATTGTTAATTAAAAGAAAGTAATAGGGGGACGAATAAAAAAAAAATAAATAAAAAAAAAAAACGAATGAATAGTTGAATGACGCGCGGGAACCACCTTAAGATTAGTGTTTGAATTTATTTTTTCTAGCCGTCTCAAAACACAAGTTTGAACGCACAAAAAAAAAACAAAATATGTTACGCGATCTGTTATTGAGATGAGATCAACATAATGCGGGACCCAACGAGATAAAGTCCGCAAATCGGAGTGACGTAAATTGTTTTTCGGTAGTCGAGTGGAGATTATTGAAAAACAATTTCAGTCATGCAGTTCAGATTACGATCGACCAACAAAGCGGAAAGAAGTAAATCTATGTATCGAGTATCGAATATTTTTTATTATGTTACTCAAATAATTAGACGAATGCTATACATTATTATTATACGTTATTTTTGGATCAATATTTTGTTCATTTGCGAATATTGTAAAATATAGAAAATACGATTCCGAATTAGTGATCGAATTTATCATCGCGAGCTGGATATATATATGTATACATAAAACGCATATAGTTTAATTGGACTAAGAATAAAAATAAAAAATAAAACATATACCGGACCAAAATTGCTAATGGCGACAATACCAGCATTCTCGTAAATATCTACGTGCTATTCGTATGGGCGGCATTGTGTTGATACAGTCGAATCTCGGAAACAGTAAGGTAATAATTATTTTGTTATTTTTCTTTTCTCCATATTTACACGCTTTCCAGTTGAAATCCACGTAGATACAACTAAAATTCTATTGCGTTCAGCTATTCAATTTTTTTTATATCGTTCTAAATACCTGGTAAAATAATAAACATTTAGTGAAATTGATAATTTATTTTAAAAAGGAGACATCATAAGAAGTCGTACAGTAATTACTCGGTGGTCCTAAAGAACGGCCTAAACATCACACCCAGATTTGGGTAACACATTCGAAATTAGACCGCCAAAAATTATGGCGTCGAATTTACCGGGTGTATGAATGCTGAAAGGACAATTTGTGGGAATTCACGACTGAATATAAACACCACGAGTGAGAAAATTCAGTTGCGAATCCTTCGATAGATTGGGACTACCGAATAGTTATATACAATCTAATATCAATAAAATTATACTTACATACTAATACGAAGAAATTAGATTATTTTATGATAAAACATTTCACTATTTTTTTTTTTAAATCATATTTTTGTGTGTTAACATATAGAATTATTAATTGTAAAATTTGTTCCTTTTTTTTATTAAATCATCGCCGTTGAGTGTATTTTTTGCTGTCTTTTATTTTCTCTATCAAATCTCTAAAAATATATAATTTCATTAAGTTTTTGGTTCATTTTTCTTATTTTTCTATAATCTTTATTAAATAATTAAAATTTAATCGTACTCACATTCAGAATATGGTAGGTGATTATTGTTTTTAATGTAATTTCCTATTCTGTTCTCCTTTGTGTGATTTTTATCGTAATTTCCGAAAATTCGACACGTGGTAAATTCAAAAAAAAACAATTGCGATTAGTTGTCAACATCTGACATAAAAGGATTTGAATATCCTTCTAACTATAACCGTTAGGAGTCACTACCTCGCAGTTTTTTTTTTTAAATATCATAAGTGTTCATTAATTAAGGTGTCCGGTGGTAAACAAAAGGACCCTCACACTTTTTCTCATCTATTGACATTTCAGACCAAAGACAAAATTCGGATCCACCGAAACCTTTTGCATAAGCTTCCAGACTTCATCGCGCGTTTTGGGTATATGTCCCACGGACCATAACCGGTCCTGGGCGATATACTACAATACAATTATTTTTGTTAAACGTCTATGGTTTTTTATACACTGACATTGGTCATGAAGTGTTTTTTTGACCACGCACGGCACTGAGTACGGTTGCGCTCGGAGCGAATACAAGCTTTTGAATATTTCTCTTAATATTTCAAAAATGAAATAGTTGGTCATAAGTAAACATGTAGTAAATAAAGTTTACTAAAATTTATCCTCTGACCAAATTTTCTGTAACACTAATATTTACACAGATATTTACAACTTTATTGTTCCAATACTAATTTCATAGTACTAATTCCGCCATGGTAGTTCAATTTGATATTCATTATGATTCTTTCTTCTGAGAAAATTCGCTAGTCTTCGTAACTCCTAAGAATTATGACGATTTATTTGTAAACTCAACTTAAATATATTTAATATATTATAACTAGTTCAAGTTTTTTGATTTAACTGTACGTTGGTATATGTGGGCAGATTTTTTAATATGTATACCAATTAAAACAGCAAACATGGCTCTAGCTTTAGTTACACTTCAAATAATTCTTTTCAATCTTGTAAATTAAACAATTATACGTCTTTCTAAACAGATCGATGTGTTGATTTCTCACAAATAAACTCTTATTTTTCTATGACCTCAATTTGTATGTACACTATCGTGATAAGATCGTTGGACTATTTTAAACTCACATTTTTCAACATCGTTAACCTTTGCCAAAACTGAATAACGTTTAACTGTTTTGTTTTACTGAATTATTTAATCAAGATAGTTCCAGCATCAAATCACTTTGCAACAGATTTCGCTCATTTTTTTCACAGCCTAAAAATAACGTTTTCTAATAAATCCCGAAGTTTCTGAATTTTTGTCCGTTTAGAACGTGTGATAATTAATAACAATTAATGATTCTTTCTCATTCTCTCTCATTAGAAGCATGTAAAACTTCATGCCTGCCCAACTATTATCTGTTGAATTGAAGAAAAAACTCGACATAATTTTAAAAATAAAACTAAGACAGTAAAGATAAATATTACTTAAGAAATTTTTTTTTAAAAATCGACTTTTACCATTTTGTTTTCGAAATATGATAATTTAAAATTTTTTTCTCTTTCAAAATTCCATTAAATTGTATATAAATATATTTATGTGTGTATGACATGTGCATATGTATTTGTTCTATTATAAAAGCAACCGGGTTTTTTATATATAAGTAATAATTCGTTACATTATTTTTAAACAACCAATCTTAAGGTGATCCTGCAGTATTAACAGTTTACCTGACAACAAAAGCAGCGTTCTTTTTACAAAATTTTACAACCGGGTTTCTTATATATAAGTAATAATTCGTTTCATTATTTTTAAACAACCAATCTTAAGGTGATCCTGCAGTATTAACAGTTTACCTGACAACAAAAGCAGCGTTCTTTTCACAAAATTTTATAAACGATTTGTGTATTTTTCATTCGGTTTAACAAAAAATGCTTTGGGTAAAAGATATTCATTAAAAAAAATACTAACAACTTTTATTCGGAACAAATCAACCATAAAATTTTGAATAAAAAACCAGTCCAAGTAGCCGAGCGGTCCAAGGCGTTATGTCTGCGCAGTATGCAGTACTTGGTAACTGGTAGGTTATGGGTTCGAATCTCGACATCCGCAGTTGGTCAATTATAAAAAAAAGAAAAAAAAAGGGCGGTTAATTGACTAAACTGTCGGCGTATGGACAAGAAAGAAGTAACCGGCTATGCTTGAGAAGGTTTTCTGCAGTTTCCTTCACGAACTCCAGATGAATATCGGCATAGTTCCTATCATAATCGGCTGCAGCCGCATATCCTACCAATTCCTAGTCTTCTCACAAATTCCTTCCACTCACATCCTTACATTCTAAGGCATCACAATGGACCTTATGGTCGAAGTGTAGTCCGTCCAGGGCAGCCTTTACAATCTCTACTTTTGTGGCTCGTAGTTATTTATTTCTGGAATCAAAATCTTGAGAAATAATATGGACTGTTTTATTCACTTGAACTACTTATTTATGTAAAACTATTTTAATTTATGTTTCATTTTCTATACTGTTCAGTGTATTTGTGTATTTTTATACATTTCTTTCTCTTCGTACAAAGAGAACGATGTACAAAATCATAAATTTTGTATTTAGAATCAGAGAGAACTAATCAAAATAATGCAAACAAAAATATTCTATGAGTACCATTTTTTCGTTTTTTTTTTTGTTTTTTTATTTTTGTACTGTTTCTGTATTTGTGTTTATACATTATTTATTGTTTCTTCAAATGTAAAATATGGCTTTATATTTTGTATACATTGTTGGCATATACAGAATGTCTCAAAGAAATGTCGTACTCTATAAAGTAAAAATAATACATTGCATTAAGGTTGTACCAGTATGCCTACTTGGAAACTTATGGATTCGGTTTCATTAAGGTTATGGGTTCGAATCCCGACATCGTCAGTTTGTCAATTATTTTAAAAAAAAGGTTGTTAATTGACTAAACTGTCGGCGTATGGACAAGAACGAAGTAATCGGCTATGCTTGTGAAGGTTTTCTGCAGTTTCCTTCACGAATTCCAAATGAATATCGGCATAGTTCCTATCAGAGTCGACTGTACTCACATACCCCACTCCAATCACATCCTTAGGCATCACAATGGACCTTATGTTCGAATTATAGCCCGTCCAGGGCCGCCTCTACAATCTCTCTATCTGTCTAAGGTTGTACGCGGGGTTCGAAAAAGATAACTATCTGTTACATATAAAGAGATGGATGGATATAGACAGATATTTATCGTTGTATATAACAAAATATGTTCGAAACTACACGTCAGAAGACTTTTATAACACGTTTATATTTGTAACATAGTCTACAATAGTTTAACTCCTTAATTTGAAGTTTTTTTTTAAGCTTTTGTCTTTAGCAGTTATAGTTCAATATTATGATAAATGGGTTATTAAGGATGTTCCAGCATACTACCACTTTTCGACAGATTTTGCTCATTTTTTTCACAGGCTAAAAATAATATTTTCTAATAAATCCCGAAGTTTCAAAATTTTTGACCGTTTAGAACGCGAGATAATTAATATCAAAGTTATTATTCTCTCTCTCTCTCTCATTAAAAGCATGTAAAACTTCATGCCCGCCCAACTATTATCTGTTGTATTAGAAAAAATAATCGTCAGAATTAAAAAAAAAAAAACTAGGAGAGTAAAACTAAATATTTATTATATAAATTTAAAAAAAAAACGTGTATCACCGTTTTGTTTTCGAAATATAAAAGTTTAAATTTATTTATTTTCTTCAAATCAACATTATTTTGTATATGTGAACTGTGTATTTGCCTATGTGTTGTATATGTGTTTTTATATATTTGTGCATCAAACCGGTTTGTTGTGCTGATTGCATAACACAGTGCTGGTACGTCCTTAACCAGATATTACCTAACCACACGACGTGTTAAATTCCAATTTTTGAAAACATTAATTCATATGTATTTACTTTTCATTAATAACATATTAAACATTGAGCTCGTTATCTTTACTTTAATTTAATGTTTCGTATAACCTGAAATGACAAATGGCAGGTAATTTCAAGTTAGTTTGATTTGTAACACATTCTAACAAAGAAGAAAATCAGTCCGTGATTTAAAATTGTCTTGAAATTATATAAAAATATTTTCAACAGAAGACGTCTTTGATGTCTTTTCAAGATTTACAATTATTAAAAATAAAGTGCATAAATCAATGGGAACTGCTATAAAATTTATGCCATAACAACAATATTTTTGAACAATTGTCTTGAATTTGTTATTTATGAATTTAATATGTTATTGCCTACGCTGTAGAAAGACTTGGTAAATCTTTTTCTCAGACCAAAAGGTTTTTTTTTCAGGCGTAAGATTAGAAGAGCTTTAGCCAGGACGGTTTGGTAAACATTCGTAGACTATGCTAAAAATATAAAGTCTTCTGACGTATTTTTTTTAACATATTTACATAGGACTTAATGAGGAAGTATTAGACACACTTTTTGAAACACATTGTACATTGTTAACTGTACAGTTCTAATATTTTTGTATCTTATAATATGATCTCCATATATATATATATATATATATATATATATAAAATATTAGGTATTATAAACCGTTAGCATTGATTGTATTATATTTATTTTGTCATAAATCGTGCATTTTGTTTTATTGTATAGATATTATTTTAAAATGTTCGTCAATTTACAATAAATGTTTTATTTCGAATATTTAATAAGGTTTAACCTAACCTTTATTCGTCGACATGAATAAATAAATAACATTTGTGTTGTGGTCAGATAAAATTGAATTATTAGAAATAAATCAATATAATTAGAAATAAATATTACTTAAGAATTGCTTTCCGAAACTAAATAGACTTTTCTCTTTTTACATTTGAGACAATTCTTTAAGACTGCCAGTTTGTAAAGCTCCGAAACGATGATAGATTTTTTTTTCAATGTTGAAATTTTAGTTGAATTAGTAGATTAGTGATTAAAAGTTTGTGTGGAAAATGTCGGACTATGATTTTAAATTTAGCCCAATAAGCGCTCAGAACGATGTAGTCACAATTAAATTAATTAAATTCGAATAATATTAATAATTATTTATATTATTTCTTTCTTGTTTTAAGGCAATAAAGTAAGTTTTACACATTACTTTCGATCACTGATTGTACGTGTTTTGACACTTATGCTTGTATTAATAAAATTGCGGACATTAAATTTTATTAAAACTACATGTTTAAAATTTTCAGTGTTTTTGCATAAAATGGGTTCTCACATATTAATTCAGATTTATAAAAATAAACTATTTGCTGCTAAAAGTAAAATCATTGCGTAAAAACTAGAGGATGCGAACAAATAAGTTCTCAATAAATTAAATACTTGAAAATTAGACAATAATCACACGTTTTTGTCTTAAAATATTTGACGCTTTTATACATTTAATAATTAAGTTTATTTTACAGATTATACTATTTCATTTATTATTTAACTTCTCTTACACAAATTTAATAGTATTATAGTCATATTTGATGTAAACAAGCAACATTGGGGTTCAAAATTTGATCATCAGATAGAGTATCTCTGATTTTAATTCAAAACAATAATATATTTATCCTAACCTATCAACAAAGCACAAGTGTAGAGAACACAAGCGTAGAGAGAGCACAAGTCAATGTCAAAACATGATACGAAATTGTCAAAAAGTTAATCATAAACTCACAACATGAGTATGAAAAATATTATCAATTTTATATTATGTATCATTCATTCACTTCGAAACAACTAGAAAATATTATTTATATTTAAATCGTAACTCATTGCTAACGGCATATTGGATGAAATATATTCCATGCGTATACAGTACGTCTCATTTTAAACAATAGACCTGAATATTTCTTCAAGGAATCTTTTTTTATTAAAAAATGACTCGCATAAAAGTTTTATTGATCAGAGGGGGACATATTATGGTGACATTGATCTTCAAGGTCATTTTAAGGCAAACTTGTGTTTTTCATTTGAAAAACACGAGTTGACGAATAACCTTGAAGATTAAAATCAAGTTTACCATAAGATGTCTTTCTCCGAACAACCACTTTTTACCGACGAAAGAAGGAGGTACTCAATTCAACCTGTATATTTTTTATTTTCTTTTATGTATGATCACGCATAACTTTTTACAGAGTAGTCCGATTTTGATAATTATTTTTTTGAAGGGATAGGGTATTATACTTCAAAGTTGGTCCCATATAATATTTAGCCACAAAAAAATATAAAATAAGACTTTCCAGCGCTTCCAGCAAAGAAAAATATCATATACATGTTCTGCGTGTAAACACTATTTGAAAGCACTCAATATCTATGCGCAATTTAAATGTTTTTTTAACCGACTAAAAAAACGAAGGAGGTTCTCAAGTCAACCCCTTTTTTTTTATATATGAACACGCATACCCTCTTACAGAGTAGTCCGATTTCGATAATTATTTTTTTATTGGATAGGGTAATACTTCGAAATTGGTACCATATAAATTTGAACAATATTTCGCCCTTAAGGGTAGAAAAATGGGGAATGGTTGATTGTTCACCATTGAATTTGCATCTGTGAACCGATTCTGTGGAAACTTGAAACACATCAGTTCTATTGACACTATAAGCTACAAAAAAATAAAAAACAAAAACTTTTTAACAAAAAATTGAACCGACGAAAGAAGAAAGTAACTGAAAAGAAAAAAATAATAACTTTGTAAAAAAAAATTTAACCTTCGAAAAAAGAAAGGAAAAATAAAAAAGTAACTTCCTATACTAATGTATATACCTAAATAATTTTGAGTCGGCGCCAAAAAATCTTCATCGAAATAGGTAAAAGTAAATATTATATTTTGTTTGTTTGGCGCCGACTCAAAATTATTTAGGTATTTACATTAGTGTAGGACTTAGGTTAAAAAGTTAGACTAAAAAGTTACTTTTTTATTTTTCCGTTCTTTTTTCGAAGGTTTAATTTTTTTCTTACAAACTTATTATTTTTTGCTTTTCAGTTACTTTCTTCTTTCGTCGGTTCTATTATTTGTTAAAAAGTTTTTATATTCTTGTCGTTTTATTCAAAAAAACTTTTCCGTGAAGAAATACTCAGGTGAAATATTTAAAATGAGATACACCATGTTACACCTACGAATGCGGAACGACAATCATATCACTACATATGAAACGAAAATGCTTTACACTCAAAGTCAAATGATTGAATGGCTTTATGCCTACAGTCATGTTAGTTAATTTTAATAACCAAGCTCATGGTATGTTCGTTCTGTTTCCATGATCAGATTGATCATATACTGGCGTGTACGAACAAACCAAACAAGAGCTTTGTGACTATATATTTAAATATCGAATTCTTCAAACTTATTTGATGGAAAATTCATAATATTGCCAACAGTGGCAAGTAATATATCCATTGCTTTTAGTACCAAAACTGGCAAGACAGAAGTAATGGGATCACTTCGATGTCGGCAGAGCTTTCTGTCTTCTTTTTTTCAAAATTTATTTTATGTAAAGGATTAAAATTTGCATAGTTGCAATATACAGTCAACCAAACACGGACATGAGGTTTGAGAGTTGGGTTTTGGCGACTCAAACGGCAAATAAAATGAAAAATTTTATTAAAAATTATTGTTCGCATTAGAAGCTCCATTTGTCAGCTTTTTGTCGCACTATTTCAGAAATATGCAAATAATTTTTTTTATTGTAATTTTTTGGAAAAATGCTTTTAAATTGCTTTCCCCCATCGAATTTTCAAAATTATCAAGTTATAGATTGCGGAAATTTATCAGAAATGTGTATTTCTCTGTTAATTGCTTAGTTTTGGGGGTTGAAACGGAAATTAAATAAAAAATTTTGCTCAAAATTGTTGCGATTAATTCTCTTTCAACACTTTTCTGAAAATCCATTCCGAAATTGTTTCCGTTAGTGTCTCTCCAAAAGTTTCACTGAGAAAAGTTTAATCACGAATAAAGATAACAAGATATAGATTGAAGGAAAATGACTAAAAATGCGAATTTTTGAAGTTATGCTTCCAGTGGCGCGTTATGCTGCCTATTTTACAGCAATAGGACAGGATAGTATATGTCATTTAAAATTGTCAATTTTCAATACAGAATCAGATTATAGAATAATTTTTCTGAAAAAAAAATTCAAAAATTTATGCTTTAGAAGGTTTTCGTTTTTTAAAAGTTTGATTTGCTCAATCGATTCGCAATGTAACAAAATGGAAGATTTGCAATTAAAAAATTTTTTTAAATACTTTTTTTTTATTACTTTATCATTTTATTAAATTTTTGTGATTTAAAAAAGACTATACTATCACTTCTGCCATGCGTGTGTAAGTACACACCCTCTTTTTTAAGCTAAAGGATTAGTTTTGAAGGTCGAAAGAGATATCAAAAAAATTTATTTTCAAGATTATTGTGTGGTGTGTCGAAATTTTATTCACAATTCAATGGAAACAAGTTAAAAAATATGCTATATAAAACGTAAATAATTATTTGTTCATAGAACACATATTGTGCAAGCATAGCGCATGACCGATTTTTTTAAGGTAATATTCTACTATAACCGTTTTCTTATTATTTTCTTATATAATTTTTGATCGATTAATCTTAAAGAAATTTTGAATGCAGTGTCTTATATTCAATTTTCCGACTCTACTATTGTCTAGAATTTGTAATAATTGTTAATAAATGATGAAAAATTAAGGATGAAATGTATTTTTAATGTAAATAACAGCAATAATACACTGAGTTTTGACTTGTATTTGAATTTAATTAGAATTGAAGTATATTCTAATTCATACAGAGCTTAAAATATATGACTTAAAGGGTTAGAGATATTAATTTCTTGTGTATGTTCAATTTGTAATTATATATAGGTACCTGAAGGAAACCTGCCAGGATAATATTTGCACAAAAGCATAGTTTGTAATACCGAGTGTTATGTTATTAAATAATAAATTATACAGTTCCAAAATTGGTTGTAAAATAATAATCTTTGATTAAACTATCATATAGCATGGTAGTGGGCCTGACCAAGTTTAAGCATGGATAATATGTTTTAAAGGAAGAGTTAGTGATGGTTTTTAGGCTATAACACATGAGCCTAAAAAGCTCAAATTTAAAATGTTATGTGAAATCAATGTATAAATTTATTGCGAATGAGTATGAATTAGCTAATTGTAATTATTCTCCGAGGAGATGTTACTTGTTGCTAATTTGGTGACGGTCTGCAGACTGATGATGACTACTGGTAGTCGAAATACGTATTTATAAAATATAAAAAAAATTTGATCTAGGAAATTGGGACAAAAAACGAAATTTATAATAAAAGTTGTAATAATAATAGAAGTTGTATCTTGTAATTGATTCTATAAATTTTGATTGGTGATTAATGATGTCCTAAAGCCAAACAAGTAAATAATTTGAAATAAAGTATTATTATCTTTAACTCTACAAAAAGGGTTGGTTTGTAATTGATAACTGATTAACTGTATATTGAAAAATGGTAATAAAACCTTATATTAAAATGATTATGTAATATCACGTAGACATAGTTTAGTCAGAAAACTGGTTTAGATATATTTTAACAAATTTGTGGTCTGTGTATATTATTGAGCAATGTACAATGGTATACAAAAGTAAGCGCATTTTTGATTTGAAAAAAATATTTCGAATCTAAAAAAAAGCATACTTTTTTGGAGAAACTATTTTATAGTAAATTAGCTTATACCCGCGGCTTCAAGACTAAAAACCCCAATGTGATTTCCTACCTCTTCCACTACTTCAAATATTTATCGACATTTCCATCAAATTACTATTACAGCGCATACTTTCAAATATTATCTATCGTAGCGAGAAAAAATTGTTTTTAAGTCTAATCATAAGATTTTTAACCAATTTTAAGTTCAACAAAACTTACTCTTAAGGTTTATCAAAATCGGTCCAGTAGTTTTTGCGTGATACTCAACTAAACAAAGAAGCAAATAAGCAGACATTTACAATTTTATAATAGTAGAGAAGATAAATTATTTTTCTTATTTGTAAAAATCAAATTTACAAAAATAACAAAAAGAAATTCGAAAATTTTAAGTGTAAAAAAATATCCCCTTGCGTGTCCTTGAGAAGGTGATTTAAGTTCAACAAAACTTACTCTTAAGGTTTATCAAAATCGGTCCAGTAGTTTTTGCGTGATACTCAACTAAACAAAGAAGCAAATAAGCAGACATTTACAATTTTATAATAGTAGAGAAGATAAATTATTTTTCTTATTTGTAAAAATCAAATTTACAAAAATAACAAAAAGAAATTCGAAAATTTTAAGTGTAAAAAAATATCCCCTTGCGTGTCCTTGAGAAGGTGATTCAAAGATTGATTTGCATACCATTAAATAGATTTTAGGGGGGTTCCAGCACTGTCTTATATAAACAGGACAAATAACCGGTTTACTTTTATTATAGAACAAATACATGTATACACACACAACACATAGATATATTCACTATTCATATATACAAATAAATGTAATTAAATAATTTTAAACTATTGTATTTCAAAAACAAAACGGTAAAACAGGATTTTTTCAAAAATTTAATTAATAAATATTTATCTTTACTTTCCTAGTTTTTTTTAAATCCTGTCGAGTATTTTTTAAATACAATCGATAATAGATGGGAGGGCATGAAGTTTTACATGCTTCTAATGAGGGAGAGTGAGAGACAATGATTACTTTACTATTAATTATCTCGCGTTCTAAACGGTCAAAAATTCAGAAACTTTGGGATTTATTAGAAAACGTTATTTTTTGTCTGTGAAAAAAATGAGCAAAATCTGTCGAAAAATGGTTTCATGCTGGAACATCCTTAAAGAAATATTTTTTTTGTTTTTTAATCTAATCCACCTGCATATAAATTTATATACATATATTATTTGTCTGAAGGTCACCAGGGCAAAACTTTTATAATTTCGCAATAGTTTAAAATTAATGGGGATTCCTTTTCTTTGCTGAGGAAAGGAAATACTAACATAATATTATACAATAATCATGACACAAACATAAAATTTCTGAATAATAAGTCAATTTGATCCAATAACAAAATCGATTTCTACTATATATATATATATATATATATATATATATATATATATATATATATATATATATATATATATATATATATACATATATATATATATATACATATATATATATATATATATATATATATATATATATATATATATATATATGTATTATTGCCGTTATTTCCTCGTTATATATTGCTTTCAAACGTGAAGAGTTATTCATTGTTTAATGGTTTCCTTTGGCAAACAACATCTGTATGGCTTCTATACAATATCGCTTGTATATGTGCAAAATATATTCCGTATACAGATTGTGTATGAATAATCGTTAGTAAAATCAAAACCACGTTTTGATTCTTTTATTAATATGATTTTTGTATTAAATATAGATAACGGTAAACTTGTGAATAGGGATGGCAAGGATCGATATTTTAAAAATATATATACTTCAAAACATTGATATCTTTAAACTTCGATATTCGCTCGTTACACTGACTAACTTTCGATACTAATAATGCGTTTACAATGGTTGAGCTGTATACAAATAGATAATGTCTAATCGTATTTGTCACGCTGTACTTGTTTTGACTTTGATGTCATCGTATCAGTGTAGGACGATGCGTGCGAGTGGTTAGGAGTTAGCTTTGGATAGAAGTTATAAATTGGTATAGGGTGAAGACGCATTTAGCTAGGACATTGATTTGGATGGCCTCGGACTCATAAATATGCTCGGAATTATATCAAAGGTATAGAGGTATAGATGTATATGAAAGGAAACTCGCACGAAAGGAGTTCGACGAACCTAAAAAGTTCAGTTTCGAACAAATGCGAAAGCTACGCAACAAAGGGAATAGGTAGCCGGCCCATCGGGCATACAGCGGCCACCGACAGTCTACCGAACGTCTACGGATTATGTGTAGGACGATATCACGTAAAATATACGCCGCGGACCCAAATTACGCCTTTCTTCTTTTTATACCCCGTATATGTAAATATACAAGGGTATATTTAGTTTAGTCCCGACTTTGTAACGCTTGAAAATATAGATCGCAGACATTAATGCTTGGCACAGGTGTTCATAAAATGACCTAATTCCACAAATTTCAGCATGCCCATCTGTCCGTCCGTGGACACGATAACTCAAAAACAGAAAGAGATAACGAGCTGAAATTTTGATGTGTGTTCTAAAGCAAAAATTTATGGTCAAGTTTGCATATGGGAAAAAACGGACCATGTGTGGGTAAAATGAGCAAAACTACCACTTTTTGAAACCATAAAAGATAGAACAAAAATGTGAAGACAGAAAATGCCCATTTTTAAAAAATGAACAACTTTTGATATAAACTTGTTTACATAAATTCAAGATATACCGGGTATTTAAGCAATAAACTTAGTTGTTATTTTCACTTGTTTTTTTCATATATGAAGATACTTCTCCTTATCTCCTCTATATCGTACACTCCGTACAAAAAACTTTTTAACAAAAAAACCAACGAAAGAAGAAAGTGACTGAAAAGCAAAAAATAAAAAAGAGTCTAAGTCTTTTAGTCTAACTAAGTCTTACACAAATGTAAATACCTAAATAATTTTGAGTCGACGCCAAACAAACAAAATATTATAAAATGTAATATTTACTTTTAACCGAAAATCAGATTCACTCTTCGCCAATTTTGATGGAGATTTTTTGGCGCCGACTCAAATTATTTAGGTATTTACATTAGTATAAGACTTAGACTAAAAAGATTCTTTTTTATTTTTTGCTTTTCAGTTACATTCTTCTTTTGTCGGTTCTATTTTTTTGTTAAAAAGTTTTTTTTTTCACTTTTCAGTGCCTTTCTTTTTTTGCACATGTTTCATTAGAACTACATAAGTGTGCCAAGTTTCAACAGAATCGGTTCACAGATAACAATTCAGTGGGTAAACAATCCATTTTTCCCTATTTTTCTACCCTTAGGCACGAAGTTTTTTCTTCAAATTTTATGGTACCAACTTCGAAATATACTCAATCCAATAAAAAAGGAGTCTTTGAAATCCGACTACTCTGTAAAAATTTTATGCGTGGTCATATTATATATATATATATATATATATATATATATATATATATATATATATATATATACGATATTGAGTGTTTCAAAGTGTTTACACACAGAAAATATACAGCGATTATAATATGTATTCTTTAGTGGAAGCGCCGGGAAGTCGTTATAATTTTTTTTTGTGGCGAAAATTTGAAATTTTTTTTCAAATTTTTATGGGACCAACTTTGAATCATTCCCTATCCAACAAAAAAAAATTATCAATGTCGGTTTACTCTGTTAAAATTATACGTGATCATACATTAAAATAAAAATATATACACGTTGAATTGAGTACCTCCTTCTTTTCGTCGGTAAAAAATGGATGAGAATCATTTTTAATACACACCATGTACACAAATTATATCATGTACACTCATATACGTTTACATATATATTATTATACACATATAATGTACCAGTTGACAATGTCACTTTAACAATCAATCGAATGGAAATCGGAACGATATTGAATCGTTTATAACAAAACCGCATATAATAATTTTCTTTACATAATAAAGCTATTTTATTTATCATAGATCATACACATAACCATAGATTTAATATACCTATAGATGTGTTAATATTCTACTTGTCATAAACATACGTTTTACCAATAAATACATATGTACATACAGTCATGATCAGAAAAAAATAAAAATTTTTCTCAATTTCAAAATATATGACAAGATGCCTAGTTTTCACAGATCCATAGGAGGATATTTTGTAAGATATTTCTTAAAAATCTGATGGAATTGTCATCACATGAACTCGGTGTACAAATATTTGTGACAATTTTTCGCCCTATTCTTGGACTAAAATATAATTTTTTTAAATAGTGAATCTTAATTTTATAATTGATATATTTGGAGAGATTGGTAATTGTAAATAATAGTTAAAATTTCGAACTTTCAAAAATAAATTATTAAAATCGGGACAGAATTAATCGTTGCTGAAGTAAATAGAGAATTTTACGATTAAGCACTGAGCAAACGAGTTTAATCGTTAAATTCAAGAAAGGGTAATCGTTTAATCTAAACACGGGTTTCCTAAACTGAGTACAGTGGAACACCAGTGCTCCGTGGTGTTAAAAAATGTTCCGCCAAAAATGCATTTTGACAGTACGAAAATTTGATGGATATAAATTGCAAGATCGACCTTTGATGGCGCCAAAAATGTACGCTTAATTTATTATAATATTATGTACCTATTCTTTCAAGTTTATGTTCTAATAAAATAACCGTTCGGTTGACAGTATTGCTGATATATTTTTCATAAACCTGATTGAAAAGCAACTTTGAAATATGTATTTACCATATCCGACTTCGAAATTCTGAAGGAAACAATATGTATTTGTTTGGCATAAGTCCTATATACTTTTCCAATATTAACTTTGCCCTATCAAAATAATAAAGGTGCACCGTTGAAATTCCAGGATTTTTTCAAAGTGTTCCATCAGAGAAAAAGTTTAGGTGCCCCTAATCTAGACGATACAGTTTGGTGTACTATATCGATTATTCAACAAAAGCAGCGTTCATTTTTCAAACTATTATGATCGATTTGTGCCGATTTCACTTGGTATTCGAAAACATATATCAAATAATAGTTAATAAAAATTAATTCGCGATAATAAAAATTACAACTTCAAGCATTTTCTAGTAAAACAAGTGGATGTGCACAAATCAACCGAAAAAATAGTCTTTTTCGGAGTTGGAGTTTTATGGGCCACAAAAGTAGCGCTCATTTTTCGTCTTAAACTTGTTCGTTTTTGTGAAGAAGCTTCGTCAAACCGAATGGGCATAAATCAGCTATAAATAAATAGTACATTCGAGTGTCTATAATAAATTCAGATTGATTCATATTTTAATGCATCCAACTGTACATTTCATTCATTCAGTATGAAATCTGACATTTTTTATTATTATTTTGGTATGTTTATAACACAATAAAGCTTTAACAACAACAGAGCTCTAAACTACAAAGAAATATTCGCATACTTTTTAATGAGACATGACTGTATAGTAGATAGACATAACTTCATGTAATATCATTTCAAGATAAAATTATCATTTTTTTGTTGTTGTTGCCATATCGTGTTTGAACTGAAGAGATTTGTGAACGTTGGTTTTGTTATTTTTTATTTTTTAGGGATAGAAATTTTAATAATTAAAAATTTTCAAATGTAACAATCCTGTGTGGTAGCTTTTTATGACTAGTTTTTTTTTTGTTTTTTTGGAAACAAATGTTGGTAGTAAAGCTTTATATCATTGTTAATTTTTAAAGAAATGTGTGTGTTTGTGGCGAAAACTGTCGACGTATGAATAATGTTGAAAATTATAAATGGATTTTGAAATCCATTGAAAGTTACAAAGTCAAATTTTCATTTTAATTAGAAATTTTTCTCGGTTAGCTCGTTAAAGTTACATATTTGAGACCTCTATGTACACGACTAAACGTAGTATCTAAACTAAAGATTAGGGTTTCCGTGTAACCGGATCTTTACGTTTTGAGGTGACTTCTCCTGATACCAAAATTTGGTCAATATTTGGTCATTCGTCTATAAAAATAATCAAGTTTTATTTTAGCGAATTTCCTGAAATATACATGTCTGCAATCGGTCTAGCGGTGACAATTTTAATCTTATTGAAAGGAAATTTGGTATTTGAGGCTCTTTTGGTATTCAAAAGGTCAAGTTCGTTAATGGGTAAAATCGAACAAAGGAAAAGGGGAGTTTAAAGGGAGGGGGAAACACAAATTTGACATATCTCCCTTAATATTCGAAAAATCGAAAAATTTATAAGAAGTAAAGTTGTAGGTATTAAGTTTTACAGTAATTTTGTTTCTTATCATTTTTTCTGTTACTCTAATATTTACAGAAATATTGATGGTTTAAGATTGAAAATTTAATTTCTCAATATCTCTGTACACATTATAGTTTGAGCAAAAATGATTAGGTGATGAATTGTAGCAAATATAATTTTCTATAACTTTATTTCTTACGCTTTTTTCGATTGTTCTAATATTAAGAGAGATATTTTATATTTTGTGTTTTCTTCTTTCTTTATACCTCCCCCCCCTATTCCCCTCGACGTATGTCATTTATTAATAAAATTGGACTTGAAAATACTAAAATCATATACGACATTTCATTCAGATCAGACTACAATTGTAACCGCTAGAAATTGATTTATGTATTCTAAGGAAATTCGCTAAGCTGAAGTAGCTCCTGCGTAACGAATTTTTTATAGAAGGCACTGAAACTTTTCTGCATAATTTTCTTACTAGTTTCAAAGCCAAATTAGGCTCCCTTATAGTTACAACTCGTCAGAGTCCACAGTTCATACATGAATTGAGGTGAATTATCAGCTTAACAGCTGTGTTAGAATTCCTAACAAAATTAACAATTTGTATGTAGTACTGCACATAATTCCACACATTCGATAGGAGAATATCTATATTTGAAACCGTTAGATATAGAAGAAGAAAACTTAAGACAAAAATGTTCCATTTTTTTAAATAAACAACTTTTGCTTGAAACTACTTTTCCTGAAATGAAGGTTTTGCCACAATTTCAATTCAAGTATGTAATATATATATACACTTTTATAAACAACTTTGTATTTTTATACATTTGTGTGTGAAAAAGTAAAATAACAGTTCACGCATTAATCACGAACTCAGTATATGCAGGATATTATGTAATTAACTCAGTTATTTGTTATTTTCGCTTCTTTTTTTTTATAAACATACATAAATCACATTATACAAGTAACTATGATTATATATAGTGGACATACACACAGTAGGTACAGAATCCCGGCAAACAGATGATAATTATACAAAAGAGAGATTACCCAAAGTTTAGCTATGGTGCAATAGTGTGACATTTGTAAACATGGTTAACTTGACAATGGTTACACTGCCATGTAGAGTAAGTACAAATGGGACAAACATATAACAATGTTTATGTACACTAAATCCATAGTCTGGCTCTGTGTTTTAGTCATAATGATGGCATAACAACATTAGTAGTTGAACATTTGGACTTATAATATAACAACACCAATATTATAAGTGTCCACACTAATAATAATGAACTTAATATGTTTGCCAAACAATCCGGGTATACGATATATACGATATACACTCCCAATAACAAAAAATTGAAACATCTAAATTATTAATCAATATTATTATTTTTACATGTGAAAGTTTTGATGGATTTCTTCAGTCGATTGTTTTACTGAGCATGCGCAGTATTTTTTTAAAATGTTTTTAGTTACATCAAAATAGAGGCAATTTCTATTTTGATGAAATTTTACTTGTAACTTAATATATAAGTGTGCAATGTAAGCGTATGTGTGATTTTCACTCAAACAGTCGTGAATGTTTCCAAGACTTAATATTATTGTTAAGGATGGAACCTTATACATGCGGCTATACTGAGAAAATCTTGGTGTGAATCCCTAGAGTCACACACATCTCTGATCACCGGAAAAGGTTTTAACGTTAAATACATTTAAACAGCGTAAAATATATTCGTAGAGAGTTAAACAATACAAAGCAATGCAAAGAAAATGATTACACCAGATTTATTTTGCCTCTAACTTTTCAGATGAAAATTATGTATTAATTCGTCAAACAAAAATCGCAAACGTGTTTTATGAATCGTAAACAAAAAAGAGGGGAGTGGCTGTGTCTTGGACTTGGCCGTGTGTTTTACGTGAATACGTGTACGTAACGGGTAATATTTTCTTTGAGCGTATTCTATGTACACTGAGAGAGAAAAATACTTATATCAAGTAAATTTTCTTGACAAGCTTTCTCGCGACAAGCTTTTACATCATATAAATTGTAAAATGTAATATAATGATGCGTTTGATTTAATTAAGAGTTTATTTTCTGGTTTTAAAAGCTTGTTTTTAAAAACTTTTATTACTATTAATTTATTCTTTACTTTTTACTGGACATGTTTCGAAGTGTGTTCATTTCATAATTACTTTCAGAATATTTATTTCATAATTTCGGAGTTAACAAGTGAAGGGGTAGTAAGTTAAGGGGAAAGGAGTGCTTGGAGAAAGAAGAAACACAAAATATAAAATATCTCAATATTAGAAAAATTGAAAAATGTGCAAGGAGAGAAGTTGTAGAAAATCTTGATGTTTACTACAATTCATTACCTCATTATTTTTTCCATAACTCGAATGTGTACAGATATTTAGGATTTAAATTTTCAATCTTAAACTGTCAACTGTAAAAATGTAAAACTGTCAATTTGTAAATATTAGAGAAAATTATCATGAGTTTTTTTGAACTACCCCCCATATATATCAATTTTATAAACGTATTCACGTCAAAACAACGAAAATTAAGAAAAGTTTTATAAAACTACCAAAAGATGTTTTGGCGCCGATATCAGTTGTGTCAATTGGTTCAATTGTTTTTTCATTTGAGTATACATCTGAAATTTTATACATGAAATTTTACATTTTATTACGAATAAAATGTATGTTTGTTTATCTGGTGAGAAACCCACAAAATCCGTATATGTATTTTAAAATCTAATTTTTTATGGGTGAAGGATTTTCTAAGTAAAAGAAAAAAAATTTTAAATCATGAATAAAACATAATTATCCAGATAATAATTATCTCAGTACAAATACACTAGACCATATTTAAATATAACATTTAAACACGTAATACGTTACAATTTAAATAGTCTGAGAGATTATGCGTTAAAAATCACGCAAACGTTTTGTGTATATTAATAAGTACTTTCTTGGAAGTATATGTATATACAAAACTATTGCACTTATTCATGAATGTTTTGTATATACTAAAAACGACTGATAACTTACCCAAATAAAGTTTCAAAATTTGCAAATTCCTAGACCAGTTATATATATTTTATAAATCTTTGTTTCCACTACAAAGTAGTCATCATCAATATTAGCAAATTGTAAACAATCTCCGGGAAGATATGTTACTCGTTACTAATTTGTTGCGTGTGTTAATTAGCAATGAATAACAAATCTTCTCGCAGATTCTGTTAGGTTGAAATACGAATAATTGAATTTTTTTTCAATTTAATTGTAAAATCTAGAGTTCTCTTTGACTTTGATCAGTCCAAGAATGATATTCTTGGACTGTGAATATAATCCCACTTTTATAAATACCACGCAAACGAGAGTCGGATTTGTATATCATTTTATTGGAAATTAACAAATTTTAACATTTCTATATAGGCATGTTACATCTTGTACCGATAAAATCTAGTGTACTATACGTTTACTTCAAACCACTAGTATACACAAAATATTCACGTATCAGCTGCTGCTCTACAAAGGGTGTTTTTTTATATTGTTAGTAAGGTGTAAAAGTAGAACGTAAATTAAATAACATATATTATTCACGCGAATCATTTTAATACCTATCTGTACAGGTTCTCTTTTTCAACAACCAGATTGTTTAGTTCTGCGTCTACAATATATTATATTCAAAACAAAATATATAACATTGATGACTCATAAATAAACAATCTGGTTGTTGTGACATAAAAACTGTAGATATACAAAAGTCTTTAAATTAATGATATGCTTTTTTAATTAAAAACAGGGAGTGAACTTTTAATTTTATTATATTTGTAAATATTTGCATTTTATTACTTAATACTGTGTTGTAATTTTCATTAAAATTATTCAGTTAGATTAACTTTGGTGTAAATCATAATGGCAATTCTGACTTATCTATATATACAGACAAGTCTACAATATATACAGTCAACCGTATATTGACAAGTCTAATATACAGTTAGCTGTTTAAACATCAAAATAATTATTATTGCCTATTTCTAGACAATCTGGAGTTAAAGAAGAATCTTCGCTCAGAAATATTTTATGTAAATATCCGAAAATAATTTAAAAAAATTTCAAAATGTGTGTTGTGAAATCTTCCTATCTATAATAAAAGTTTACAACATTTAAAATCCAAAAAATGGTCTTTGGTCTATCCAAGGCATATTTTATTGTATTTTGGTGTAATTTTTCTTTCAATTCCATTAAATTCTAATCAAGGAATTCAATTTTGATAGAAAAACCAATACATTTTTATTAATTTTTGAAATTGTCTTACACAGTTCGCCCTAAAAATAAAGAGTTTAAAAAAAAATTTCATTAAAATTGGAGTATATTTAGCTGTGCTAATCAGAATATTCATTTTTGGAAACTGGTGACATCACTAAAATCCAAAAATGGTTCTTAGATTGTATCAGACATATTTTATCTGATTTTGATGAAATGTTTTTTTCAAGTTCACTAAATTTTAATCAAGGAACTCAATTTTGATGACAAAACCAATGAATTTTCAGTTTTTAAGATGGTGTGTACAAGGGGTAATTTATAAACTGTAGAAATAGAAAGTACACCCCAAAAAAAGGGTTTTAAAAAAGTTCATTAATATCAGATAAAAATTTACTGTGCTAGTCAGCAAAAATTATTTTTTTACTCTAATCATGCTACCAAAATCTAAAAAATGTTGCATCTTAACTTTGGTCCGAACTTGATTTGAACAATTAAATATAGTTACAAATATTTTATAAAAAGTATATAAATACGTGGTCAAAACTATTCGAATAGGACTATTTTTAATATTCCATCCAGTAAGTTTTATTAACAGCAAAAAAAAAACAGTTAATATCTAGGGTATTTTCGTTTTATTTTGATAAATTATTTGTAATTGATAACTAATGGCAGAATGTTGACCACATATCACAAAGATACGAAAAGATATACATCTCTCTGGTAGAAATCCACCAACAAATATGGTTGAGAATTTAAAAAAAAAAAGGTTGAACCCTTATCTCTGATCATATAATATATTAATTAATCAATTATCATTATTTATGATATACTTTTGAATAATAATAATATCAAAATAATAAACAACATTGACATGGGTTAAAAGTATGTACGGAATATGGGCATAATAGTTTCACAGATGACAGATTTTAGCAAAACATTACACCTACAAAGATACAAAAGATGCAGAGATACAAAAACATTATTATTTTACTATCAACAAATATACAATAGCAAATAAACCAGCAGTACTGGACGTCATATATGTTTATAGACAAAATGAAATGTTCATGTTAAAATTATAGGCTGTGCTTTCAAGAATAAAGGTTTTAAAACTCGGAAATATCTAACCATTTGTTGTTTCGTCTCAAATTAGCATGCCGTTAATCTATTTTTTTTTAGTGTTACCATTCTATTTGCCTAGCAACGTGTCAACCGATAATTGGATGGTGTTATGCTAAAAGCGTTCAAGAGTTTTATTCCACCCAAGTGGGAGAAAACGTTCCCTACAACGTGCAAAAATGATTCAAGCCCAATCAGCTGTTCAAAACCTAATAAAATAACAATTCTAAGATAGTGTTACATTTATCAGCTATCAAATTACTGATTTTGAAGCCAATTATCTCACAACCCGCCACCTGTGGGTGAACTCTTTTTTTGAATAACACCACACAATTGAGTTTTCAGTTTGGCACATTTCAAAATATGGCATACATTTTTTTTTTAAATTCCTACTAAATTGAGGAAGATAAAATGTTTTAAAATTGAGTATTGGACTAATCCACAACAGTAGAAGATAAAAATTTTCAGTACTATTTCAGGTTTTACATGACTAAAATAAAAAGTTTTCATTAAAATTGAATTACTGTAATTTAATACGCTTTATGTGTCGGTGTCCGTATGATTAAAGAATAACAACAACAAAAAACAGTCTTCCAACTTCAATATTTTATAATTAATTTGTGCTTTGTTCGGTTTTCGAAAACTTTGTTCTGATAAAACTTGTTCATTATAAATATACTAATAACTTTTATTCGAAATATTTTCCCAAAACCCGATTGCATAAGGCACAAATCAACTATAAAATTTTGAAAAAAGAAAGTTTCTACAGCCTATGGTACATATAAAAATTTAAAAGATATCTTAATAATTGCGTCCGAATTATAATTTTATTTTAGATACTAGCTGACCCGGCAAACGTTGTTTTGCCATATAAATAATTTCCTAGTAATTTCTAGTGTAGACAAAAAATAGCTTACTTATTGTAAGTATGTATGTATGTTAGAATGTGTATATTGTATGTATGTAAGAATGTGGTATATGCGTGAAATAAGCATGGAGCGCTGTGAACGATGAGGGAATATAAAAATAACAAAAGGCAAACATTATTTTTAAGTTATTATAATTTATTCCTTAAAATTATATATCATTAATTAAACAATTACGACAGTAACACTATTAAACAATATCAATCTCTTAATGCTATAGCGTGAACAATATTTTTTGTTAGTCCATTTCGCAAGTTTCGAGCTTTACTTGTACTGCGGCTCAAATCAGCCCCTTTGCGTTTTCTTGGCATTGCTCACTGTACAAAACATACATAAATAGAATTAATGAAATTATTTAATGATGAAAAATGTTAAAAGTATAATTAGGGCCAGGATTTTTGCCGCAGTTTTGAAATGATTTATAACAAAAATATAATTTTTATGGAAAAATTTTTCAAACAAAAGTAAAAAATTAAATTTTATGAAAACATTGTCTCTTATAATTTTTTCATACAACCAATATTTCCATTGACATTTCAAAATAAAGATTCATAATGATTGATTTGTTGGAAACTATGAAAATCTTAATTGTTCAATTACATTGTTTTAATAAAATTAAATTAAAATTACATTTTTATAAGATCAACAACATTTTCGATATAAATAAAAAAAAGTATACTTACAACACAAAATCCGTTGTTATTGGAAGCTCGTGTCACGTGTTGAGTACTTTTGAGGTTATAAAATCACTTGATTAACTAATCGTGCAAAATACACTCAAAATTGATAATTTAATTATTATTGATAAAATAGGAATGATTAAAAGTTAATATGAGAGTTACACTGAGATAGCAAAATAATAATTGTCAACGTTACTACTACACTTGATGCATAAACAATAATGATGGCCGACAACTGTGTAGGGAGTGAGAAAGAAAGGAGACCGGCTTCGTTCTCATCCCTACTCCGTGCTGTTTACTGGGTCAGAAGTGACACCTGTAGACATCTGGCGGGGATAACTAATTAAATGACGATTGATCAGTTTTCGACCGGAGAGGAAAAATGATTAAATTACTAAAATGGCTATTAAAAAATAAGGGTTGATCGTAGAAGGGTGAAAATTGAGGATTGTATGTATTTTTGTATGTTGTATCATAAAAAAATAGAAATTAAAAATTTTGTCTAAAAAATAAAAAAAAAAATTTAGGGGTGGACTACCCCTAACATTTAGGGGGATGAAAAATAGATGTTGGCCGATTCTCATAGATACCGGATAAGCACAAAAAATTTCATCAAAATCGGTCAAGCCGTTTCGGAGGAGTATGGCAACGAAAACTGTGACACGAGAATTTTATATATTAGATTATACGAAAATATCTTTTTCTTTAACACTCCTTTTAGCTAATAGAGTGCCACTGAAATGATAATATTCATTATGTGAATTTCCTACTAACCGTAAGCGAGGCAATCTACTTCATTGATAACAGCTAATTTTTAACACATACAGGATGAATCGAACCAGGCGCATCATAACATACCTATTTATATCTATAGTCCTCCTATTTTTTAATAACATCCAATAGAATGTTAAACGTACACGTTATACGTTCTGCAGAACTAAGATGCTAGGCGAATACTATACATCTCACAAATATATTCACATAGAAAGAAATAGAGGCGTATACCTATTATGTGCCTGGTTTGATTCGCCCTGTATAACCCAAGTCGTGGTCTACCAGAAGTGTTCTGAAGGGGTATTTTGTAAGTTTTTTTCCAAAAAGGACTATTTCAATAAAACATTGGCAAAATTTTATACATTTATAATATAATTTTAGTAATCACTATTACGTAGGTTTCCATAAATCAAATATGAACGTGGTTGAAAGTCTCGTTGGCGTCACAATCACCTGCATCTATATAGAAGTTTTAAATGAACATTTCAAAGAATATCTAAGTCTATTTTAATACCATTTAGTGCATGGAACTCTGGTCTATTTTAGTTAACAACTTTCTTGAGTAATGGATTAAAAAAACTATAAATACCTTTATTTTACATCCAAAAATTGAGTATTTGATAGAAGCGAACATACCTGGAACAAAAAATAGGAGTATTAAATAATTTTAATCATTATAATCTCGGTTTTAAAAACAAATAGAAATAATTTAACAACGACAATTTCCATTCACAACTTTATTGCAAAATTATAAAGAAGGTATAAGGTAGAGAAAATGTTGACAATAGTAACGCTTCAAATTTGACTGATATTATTAACAGTGGTTGTAATTGCGATATACTTTAGCGTGGCGTCATATGGATACCAAAAAGTACAAAACATTGTGTATGCAATTCAAAACGATCATGCCACACTGTATTAAGTATAAAAAGTGTCAAAACATTTTCAATAGTAAATTGAAATGTGTAAAGGACTCTGTAAAGGACTAACTGCGGTGTGTATTTTATACATATATTGTATTTATGGGTAGCATGAAAACAAAAGAAGTACCGTAATGATGATGATTATGACGTTATCCTTATAATAAAATGTATAGATATATTATTTAAATAAAACCATTATATGCAAAAAATATAATTTATATACAAATGTTCTACAGAGAGTTCGAAAACTATTCAGGATAAACAAATTGTTCGTGATCTTTAAGAAAATGTATAATATATTAAGGATGTACGAGCGCTGATGTATAGTCCATTTATAAAATTCTTCAAAATATTATATAGTACATTCATGAAAGTCCACAATAATGTTTATTATTTTTTGTCGTAAGTTAAAATTAAAATTTAATTTAAGCCCGTCATACCGGGTCCAACAAAAAGATATTTAAGAAAAAAACCTGAGATTTCGGGTTACCGAAAAAGCTGTAAGCTACCGCCGACAGAAATAAACTTTACTCGAAATCTCAGTTGTTTTCTTAAGTATCTTTTTTATAAGGCCTGCCATAACGAAATTTTATTGGATCAATCTCTTTACTAATAGTTCTATTTTCTATTGCGTAGTAAAAATCGAACGACTCTCCATAAGCTGTGTGGGAGTAAGTAAAAAAGGTAAGTTTTGAAGTAAGACGGAACGATGTTTCAATACAGGTTGTCCTACCGATTATTGCACAATAATTTATTCAATCAATTTAGAATTAGTTTTATAAAATATTTATTGTTTAAAAAATATCTTTTACAATATGGAGAGATACACCAAAAAACATAATAATAATAATAACAATAATAACAACAATAATGATGATAGCAATAACAATAATTACAACAACAACAACAACTATATGTATTCCCACTTTATGTAAAATTTAACCATTAAGAAATTAGTAACAAATTACCAACCGCCCCCCCCCCCCCCCACCTAGCTTTATCATTGGCATCTTTTTTGTATTCAGTGTCATCAAATTCCCATGACACTATACCCCTTACTAAGAAAAAATAATTAAATCAAGTAAATAATTGTTTATTAGTTCTCTGATATGAATAGTTTAGGCAAATTATTCGGAATTTCCTAAAATCTAATTCTAAAATCTAAACTAATGCTAAATCATCAAAAAATTTACAAGCGGTAAATGTAAAAGATTTATATTTTATAATTTATTTAACATTTATATTTTATTCATACCCAAATATATTAAAAAGGTACATTTTATGCCCAAAATTACCAGCCCAAAATTCCAGAGTATGTATTCAATATATTGTATGTATTGTATAATAGTGACTTTGAATAATAGTGACCATAAAAAAGAGTTGGTATTATTATATTTTTTTCAGAAAATGTTTTAATTAAAAAAAGAAAATAATAATTGGTAGGATACCCTATATTTACTCTCTTCCTACCTCTCACTCAGAGATGAGTGCAGTCAAGGTCTGCCCACCTATGGACTAGACAACTTAGTATCAGTTTAGTTCTTATAACTTTCTATACACCTATTATGCGAGACAATTCCACCTTGAATATGTTATGAACACTTTGTATACATTATGTCGAATTTTGTATACATATGAGATATTTTATTTTATCTATAGTCAGCCAATAATATATGAATACAACCGATATAATATATATATTCACCGTATAAAATACTAATTTAGAAATATAGAATCATTAATCATATTACAAATTACCTACAAAATATTTCACATATAACATAAAAAGTTTTTTTTTTCATTATACAGTAAAAATTGTTACCCAAAATCTTCATAAAAACAATTCGTAGTACTAAATTGTACGAATCATCCCAGAAAGTAAACATCCTAAACTATGGCAAAAAAACTTGACTTCAGAGTGTCAATTTGTTGATATCGTTCTTAAGGATATGTTGTTATTTGCCTTGTTGGATTTCCAATAGCCTGTGATCTCAATCGTACACTTGGACACAAAAGACATTTTTTTAAATTTTATAGTTGATTTGTGACTTTGTCGAAAACCGAATGAATAAGGCACATAACAACTATACAATTTAAAAAAATTACATTAACTTTTGTGGTCCATAGCACCACTACTTCTTATGAAGCAGCAAAATTTATCCAAAGACACAAAAAATTCCAGCAAAAGGAACGTATACATAAAATAGTAAAGTTTTTTAGAAATTTTTGTACACCAAGCCCTTTTCTACGGAAATGAAGCAAAATGGCGCCACTCTGCTTCGTTTCTCTGAAACCATGCAATAATTACCAAGGTAATTTACAATAATAATTACCGTGATAACTTGGGAATGATATAGTTAAGGAGCAATAGTTTTTAAAAGAAAGCATAATTGATTTTAGGAGCGTACCGCTACAAACTCCAGTGGAATAATTGGTAAATCGTCATTCAGAGGATAACATTTTATTCAACTAATTATGCTACAATGTTTCTATCAGTAAAAAATGTTTAAACAATAAAAAAAAAAGTATTTTTATTTCCTGCACAGTTGCGCTTAAGATTGTTCCTAGGATAATAAGGATAATTATCTGAAATTTTAATGTTATTAATCAAAATTAAGTAGACAAAAACTAATGTTTTGAGACAGATCTGACTGTTATCCAGTTTTTGGGTAATTATTTTCAAAAATTGAATTATAAAGACGTACTAAGAGGGTAAGTCCCAAATTTATATCTTAAACAACAACTGCTAAAGATAAAAATTTGTAAAACTTTAAATTAAGTAGTTCAATATTCAGACGAGTCGTTTTGCAGATACTTTCAATATAGACCGTGAAAAAATCGTGAAAAAAATATGTTTTTATAATTTTATTATCAAACTTTTAAATCGAGAGTTAATCTGAATAAAAAACAATGAATAAAAGGTAAATAATTAATTCGTTCAAAATTATTCACGATCCGAAAAATTTTTCAATCTATTTTGATCTATTGTATATAATTTCAACTACCCTAATAACCGGAAGTATTGTATGCTCAGCTTTGGATATTAAAGTCTTTATTATAAGAATACATGCCGAGTAATTGAATTAAATTGATATCCAAAAAAAAATGTTATAAATTTCCTTGAAAAATACACTTCAAAAAATTGAAGATTCTTCAAACTAAGCGTTTTTTTTTTGTCCGTAATAGGAAAAAAATAATAGCGTCACAAAAATATATGTGGCCATAAAATAAAAATATCTATAATTTCCAATACATTAACTAAAAACACCACCATCAAAATACACGCATGGCATGCAAAAAAAAAGGAAAATATGGTAACAAAAATATTTATATAAGAAGTTATAAATTATATTTAAATATTACCTTAATATATTTGAAAATGACATGAAAATCAATTTACATACACCCTGATCTACATGTGGGTATATATGTGTGTGTCAGGATGTCTGTCGGAAACAAACAAATAATAGTTGGGATTTAAAGGTATTAAGCATGTAAGCCATCACCCGCAGCTTGCATAACCTACGGATCTAAAAAATTGATTCACAGTGAATGTCATTTTTTTAATCATTTTCTTTTTAATCTTAGTTTGAAAGAAGTTTTTTTTTATCTGCTTCAATGACAAGTCACAAGAAAGGAAATGCCAAAACAAATTGAACAATTTGAATGTTCATTTGATATTGCGGAAATCTCTTATCTGAAGAATTTTCAGGACATCAAACAAAACAAAGACAACCTTTTTTTTCATTTATTAAGGAAATCAAGATCCATAACAGAAAGTAAAAGAAATATCGAACCGGATTGCAAAAAACGAAGACACTGATAGAAAAAGGTGCAAATGAATTTTGGTAGAATCTTCCTATGTAAAAGAAGGTCAAGTATACCTTCTTACTATTTTGAAGAAAAAAATATCAAGCCAACAAAGAAAAGAAGGAAGCAACACTCTTACAGGACTAAAATTCTACTTCTTATCACTATATCTTTTTTTTCTGGGTCTTTCTTTCTTTGACGACCTCTATGAGCAAAATTCTACCGGCGGCAAGGCCTTTTTGCTGTATCTAAACCGCACCAAATGGTTTAAAGTGTAGTAGCAAGATTAAGTGTTTAGCAAATTTTGTAGAGAAGCTACAAAAATTTTTTTGAACTATTTTCTCGGAAGTTTCAAATGAAGAATATATAATTGCGAACATGATAATTGTATTACTTAAAGTAAGCTATTAGTTTTAAAATAATAATCGGGTTTTACCTCCGTTTCTCAGACTCTACGGTCTATAATAGAGGCCCACATCAGCATTTTTTAACCATTCGTTAATTTTATAAATATACATTTTTTTTAAATCATGCGATGGAGGACAAGAAATTTGTATGCAGACTAGAAATTGGTAGGTTGTGCGACTTTGATCGGAACAATGCTCATATTCATCTGGAGTTCGTGAAAGAAAACTGCAGAAAACCTTCACAAGCATTGCCGGATACTTTGATCTTATCCATACGCCACCAATTTATAATTGGCAAACTGTCATCTCTGAGGTTTGAACTCGCAACGTTCCAGGCCATTAGTTATAATGGACTTGGAGAGAATATACCTGATCGTAAAAGGTTAATTTTACTTTCATTACCCAAAGTACCTTCTTCCGGAGATATATATACACAGACCCCCCCAAATACAGTGCAGTTTTTTTATCTCTTCAGACAATCTATGGCCCTAATTTTCTGTGGTCAATTTTTACTCAACTGTAAAAGATAGATTATTTTTTCCGGGCGCATCTATCTGACATTATTTATTACCCCATTACATTCAAATGGCTGGATGGATTTTAATAAACGAGGTGTCTTTACATTTATCTTGATCCAAGGAGTAACTTAAGATAAATGAAATGTCACGAAAGCTATTATCCATCGTTTTTTTATATATTCCTCCCATTATCCTAACCAGAATAAAATTTCTGACTAAGTAGTTTTATATCTATTCATAGTTATCACTACAAAAGCAGCGTTCTTTTTTTCAAAATTTTAGAATCGATTTGCGTCTTATTAATTCGGTCTTTACAAAAGGATTCAATTCAAGTTGTTTATTTTCGACGATGAATACTGTTGTACAATGGTAATATGGTATAATGTTAGGTATGATACGCATTTGATACATTTATTGGAAAATGCTAGAGCCACTTTAGTGATAATTCATTTTAAATCAGTTCAATTTTTTTATACTTAACTGTACATACATCTACGTTGTCTGTATAGTGTATATATATTCAAAGGTATGTTCGAGAAAAAATCATGATAAATTGGTTTTTTATGATCAACTTCATCAATTTCTAAAAATGAGTTTTAAATCCCATGAGATATTACCGATGATAAAAGTAAAACTCATCCCTCTCATATGATATTATTATTGCTTACACTTTTTTGCTCTCGATACTTTCAGAGGGTGCTTCTGTTTTATTTCTCATCGGCAAGAAACGTTTGTTATATTAATAAAAAAAACAATAATAGTACCTGATTTTATTTGTGCCTGCATCGAGTCTCATTTAGTTAATATTATCTCTTTAACAAAAAAAATGTCAACGCCATTTGGCGCACCTAAGTACGTCTTAATTTATTTTTACAATAATTTACTCGATAACTACGGGTATATAACCAAAAGTAGCGCTCATTTTTCAAAATTATATGATTAAATTTTGTGCCCTAATCATACGGTTTTCGAAAAATGCTTCGCATAAAAGTTGTTCGTTCTAAATATACTAGCAACTTGTATTCGAAACATTTTCCCAAAAACCGAATCAATAAGTTACAAATTAACTGAAACTGAATACTAAATACAAGTTAATAAACAGGATTACATTGAAATAGTATACAATCGATTCCAAAAGTAGGGTTCTTTTTTCAAAATTTTGATTTGTGCCGATTCTATTCATCCATTTGAAGACTACAACAAAAGTGTTTAGTATTTGTATGACAACTTTTATTCGAAACGTTTTTAGGAATCGATTATACAATACGAAAAACAAATGAGGACAACCAAAATATTAAATTAAACTAAAAAATTGTTTATTTTAATTTTACCGGGTAAGATATGTGCCAATTATTTTGTCAAGATAATCTTCCAAATTAATTAATTATTAGGTTCGGTGGAAGAAAATGTGATGTTAGATAAATAGATAGATTGTAGAGGCTGCTCTGGAGTGGATGGAATTTTTTTGTATAGACTAGGAATTGATAGGATATGCGGCTGCAGGCGACTATGATAGGAACTATACCGATATGCATCTGGAGTTCGTGAAGGAAACTGCAGAAAACCTTCTCAAGCATAGCCGGTTACTTCGTTCTTGTCCATACGCCGACAGTTTAGTCAATTAACCGCCCAATTTTTTTTTCTTAATAATTGGCAAATTGCCGATGTCAGGATTCGAACCCATAACCTCCTAGTTTATAAGTAGGCATACTGCGCAGACATAACGCCTTGGACCGCTCGGCCACTTGAACTGGTAAATGAGACGTTATTTTTATATTTGAATTATGAACATTCATTGCAGAGGGAAATTCGTTAGATCTAATAAAAATCGATAAAAATGAATAATACTCATGGCTTTGACATTTGATATTGGAAATGAATATTTTGAATTCATGATACTTGAAAAAATCAATAAATTCAAAAACCTACTTTCCAACAAACATCAGCAATTCATAAATACAAATTATTTTATATATAAATATCAATTTAAAATTTAATAAAAATTTATTTTAGTGAGAATAATAATATATAACTTCCATAAAACATTTGTGTAAATATTTATTGAAATTATTAAATAAAACTTTGAAAAAGTTATTCTTTCAAATCATAAATGATATTTGAAATCTTTGGTTTGACCTTTGCAAGAACATTTTACGGTCTCTTATCTACTATAATTTTATATATTCCAATTTTCAGTGGAACAAAATGGTGATAAAAGTAATTTCTCATGAATTACAAGAAAAATCTCTCAGTGTCAGGTACTGAACCCTAAAATTAAATGGAAACCTTGATTTTTTAAAACAATAGGTATGTTTATTGTAAGTTTACTTTGAATCCAGGTTTTATACATTTTTTATATACAGTTAAATGTCATGTAGGAACCAACCCTGTTGGCCCGGCGACATTTTCTCACCACGCGTCAACAAGTTGTTCATAGGTGATATTACAAATCAGTTTTAAAAAAGATGCTGATAGATGGCAGTACATACACCGGTTCAAACACTCATTTATAGATGGCAATGCATATTTTCTACATAAAATAGTTAATAATAATAATAATAGTTTAAGTAACTGATTGAAAGAATTTAGCCGTCACAATTTTTAAGAAATTATTTAGTTTTTAATTTTTTGGTATTAAAATCTAAATACATATTTTGTTTTTGATTATGCCATATTTTTTTATTATGCCATATTTATTTCCTTTAATTAACCACCCTTTCATGAATATTCTCTATACAAAATAGTTTCGGTGTGGCACATCTCCCAGGCGTCGCCGCGACAGCGTAACATGAGAACACGTCCAATTCAATTACAAATCATGGAAGTAAATTGTAATGGAAATGTATTTGAAAGAAAACACTTCTGAATAATTTAAAACAGAACTTACAAACATGTTGTAAGTAGAGGAAAATATGTGACACTCTGAAGGAAATGTATGTATTTAGAATAGCAGTTGTACCAGTAGAGTCACATTCGACGAGCACTTCAAACGAAGAAGTACCAGAGCTCACTCAATACAACTGAGACAAAACAGAAAAGAAAAAAAAACAGAAGAAAACGATGAAGAAGGAACTGAATTTTCTAAAACGATGACACAGAGATGATTACGGTTTTGAATGTTGTTCAATGATGTGTGTAAGTTTGAATGCATGTGTGTAAATGTGAAGTGGGATACATATATATACAGATTGTATTTTCAAGCATTTTATACAGGATTCATTGTATAGCATGATTATTAATATAAATTATATGATTTTATATTAAGCAGGCGAAGTAATTATTGTGCATTTTTTGCAGTATTTAAATTTGTGTGAAATGCTGTTAGAAACATTAGCACCAGTATTTCTTGTAACAGAACTGACTACTGTCCGTCAGTCTTCTTTGATTTTTTTGGTGAATTTTAAAGTTTGTACGGGCTCCTGAGGCCGAAGTTTTAGTTTTATCTGAATCAAATTTGGAATGTGACGTACTTTTCGTATTTTCCTTGGTGACGTAGAGCCTGGGAAAACTGAATTTTGAATTTCTCTCTTAATATTAGTAAAAAATAAAAATCTTGAAATTCAGAGGTCCAGGATTTGATACCTAGTGAATGAGTTAATTTTTTCATATCAATTTAATAAAAAATTGGTCATAAGTAAAGTTGTAGTAAATAAATTACATTACAATTTATTTCTTGACCACATGTTCTGTAATAGGGAATATGCATGAAAATTTTTTTTCACTTGAATTGAAGCATGTTTACTTGACAAATATCAAGGTAAAATTACTTTTTAAATAACTTTAAAAATAAGCGAGATATGAATGATTGAACTTCCCGATTAGACAAAGAGGGTGATAGCCCTCTTGATATGTTATGTGACGTCATATTACACTATCACCATTTAAAATACACGTAAAACTCCGTTTTTAGAATTTTTGCAAGAAAGAGACAGATAATAATCTTTAAAAGCTTATAGCATCCTTGATATTTGTCGGATTTTAATTTCGTTTTTAAATATTATTACAGTATTAACAGTATTTTCATATTCTGAAAATAAATGTGAAAAAAAAATTTCATGCATATTCCCTATTCTCATACTTACAGAAATATTTGAAATTTAAATATAATACCCATTTTAATGGATATTTCAACCATATCACCATGGTTACTTGATTTGATATTTATTATCATTCTTTTCCCATAGAAAACCTACGTAGCACCTACGATGATATGCGTTACTAAACGTTAACAGTAATTTCCAAATAAAATAATTTAAAATACAATCTGTATAGACATAGTTTGCTTCTTTCTGACTATCTGTTCACAGAATGTACGATAATATACTATTTTTTCAGTAGTCATATGGTTTCGTTAAAAACTAGTTCGTTTTTAGAAAAAGAGATCACTCAGGTAAAACTTATTTAGGATTTCATCTTTACAATTGAGGATTAAGAATGCAAATATACCCTACGCTAAAATCCTTTCCTCATTATAAAACTGAACGACAATCAAAAAGTGTTTCAAGAATCATAATAAGATTTATACCCGACTATCGCTAGCCTACATATGATGCAATGTAGACTAGCCAATATGTATCTTTTTTTCGAATTCCACTTCGCCTTCTCAGAAAATTATGACCAAGATATCATTCGATTCGTAATTGCATCTAGAAAGTATTTGAAATAGTTGAAGTCCCGCATAAAAAAATTGCAAAAGTTATAAACAATTTAGTAAAAAAAAAGGGGGTTTCGTTTTTTGTAAATATCTCAAAAACTATTGTAGATATCGGAAATCGAATAAAAGATTCTTAGAGCAGGAAATTACCTAAAAAAAAGTTCTACTTCCCGTAACTGTACCACTAATATTTATAATTTTAATTGAAAGATGAAAATAGCGCTTGAAAACGGGTGATTCGGCTTGGTTTGATTCCGACACTTTTTTTAACACATTAAATATGAATATTAATGAAAGAAAAAACTCAGATACTTACTGGATACTTAAACAAACAATAATCCGTCGGTAAAAAATTTATACCCCAATTTTTCCATTAACAAGGCACAAATCAATTATAAAACTTTTAAATGACAGCTCGACTTTTGACGCTGTAAGTACATATGCATATTGCTTATAACTATCGCACATAGCGTCCTTAGTTATGTGGTCCCTTCAATGTCTTTATAACCGGTTTCGACTATATACAGAAATAAAGTCATTTGAAAATGAAAAATTGTTGCGGAAAAGTTTGTAAAATATATTATTAATCACACTGTAACCATGTACAAACATAAAATCAGTAAATGAATCGTTGAAATATATTATAAAATGTCGTTAAATCCATGATGATAATAATATCGTACAAGAAAACTAGAAAATCTATTTTTTAATCGTTTTTTATTATTCATTCTATCTTCGTCTAATACGGTAAGTATATTTATACATATGTGTGGGCGCGTGTGTATGTGCGAGTGGGTATGTATGTGTTTGTGTGGTTGACTTGATTGTAATCTAACACACAATGTTCAAGAAGAGAGAAATGTTAGCTAGAAGGACTAACCCAGAACATAATTCGTTCACAAGCATTCGTGTGTTTGGGTGTTTGGGGGAAGTTGTTTGTACATATCTATATAGAACATTCGAACATATACAGGGTATCCTGTAAGTCACGGACACAACTGAAGGTATGGGTAGAAAATTGAATTCTAAGACGAAAAGTCCTTTACTATTTTTTAATCAGACGTGTTAATTGTGTCCGTGACTTACGGGACACTCTGTATATATTTTGCAGCATTTATATATCGAAAATACTTAAGACACACTTGGATATGTATGTATGTCTGTCTGTTCAATGAATTATTGAAAGCACATTTTTTTGTTCTTTTCACGATTTTAATGACAATAATAATCACAGTAACATGCCTTTGAGAGAGAAGAGATGTTGGTCCATCATTTTAATAAATCATTCTGATGGTAATAATTACAATATGTTTGTAGTATGTACACTTGTGTTCAAAAAAAAATCTGTACTTAGTTTCTTTTATGATAATTTATTGAATGAACAATTATTGTTAGCTCCTCTATTTTAGCTAAGATATTTCTAACAAAGCATCCATTTGTAAAAAAATCATATATTTCTCATCCATATAATTCTTAAGGATGTCAGGGAGATATAATCCCAGACAAACGTATTTTAATTAAGAAATAACAGATAATAAGAAAAATTTTGGTAGTGTATGTACCTTTAATTTAAATCAACAAAAACATATATCCTTTTTGTTTCCATACCATATACGTAGTGACTATTTATAATTATTTCTCAACAACCGTTTAGTGAATGTTAATAAAATTGTGCAAAATTGTTTCTATAGAGTTCAAGATATAGAATTTTAAAATTTGGAACGCTTCGTTGCTTTTTTAAACGTAATTGAATAAATTTAATCTATTGAGTTAACAAATCTCCATAAGAACACAAAATTACAGTTTTTTTTTTAAATTGCAATAACTTTTAACAATAACGGCTTGGTAAATCGTTTAGAAATTTTCACAGTAGCTTTAGCATTAAGCTATATTATTTCGTTAGTTTCGAAGTATTTTCAATATACTTCCCTAACATCTTTGCATGCATTATTTTGTATTTTAAACAAGAACAATCAAGTGCCTAGTCGGAATAGTGCACCGAGGGATCCATATTTTGACTTTGATACAATTTTAATTACTCAAAAAGTTGTTAAATTTGAAAACTTATTTTTATTTTTCCTGCAAAATATCATCATCTATATCAGTCTGAATTATAATTATTTCAGATTTTTGTCAGCCTCGCTCGTACAGAAGGAAGGAGAGTCATTTTTTGTACATTTTTGGTCATAAATCAAAAACTAGGTGACATAAAATTATAATAACCCATTCATAATATCCCACTACAAAATTTGACCTCAATTGTACGCCGAATTTCCAACATTAAAGTATTTGCATATATTTTTTAACCTTAGATAGATGTGCAACCCGCCCAAGTGGCGTTGTGGTCAAAGGCGCTCTACTTGGAACTGGGAGTTTGTGGGTTCTATTTCTAACGGTGGCAGTAAATCCTAATTTAAAAAATTAATGGAGCGATTAATTGTCTAACTGTCGGCGAGTGGACAAGATTGAAAGTAACCGGCTATGCCTGTGAATGGTTTCTACAGTTTCCTTTCACGGACTCCAGTTGAATATCTGCATAGTTTCTATCAAAGTCAGCTGCAGTCGCATCCAAATTCCGTATCCACTACCCACATCCTTCCTGAATAGGTATCCCAATGGTATGTCTTGTGGTAATGAAAATTAGTGAAATAGTTTTTGGGACCTCAGCACACAATCTAATTACAGAAGGCTGGGATAGTGCGAGGGAATATTAAAGATGAGATTGAAAAGGAATGAATATAAAATTAAACTTTAAAATATCAAAGAATAATTATATTTAAAAAAAATTATTGAATATTGATTTTAAATTTTTAAGTAAAAAGTCAAAAATTTAAAAAAATTATTTTGAAACAAAAAAAAATATATATATATAATTATGTTTACCAAAAATTTGTTGAATATTTAAAAAAAATCAAAACAAGTAATAATTTTGTTCAAAAACTTACGATATATATACGATATATATAAGTTCAAATTGGTTAACATAAATAGTAGACGCTTACTATTGTATAAGTTATGTAAGTTTTAAATTGGGTTAATAACTAGTTTTATTTAGACATAAACAAAATTTGTTTTTTTTTTTTTAAATATTTTTGATTAATCTACACATGTTGTTATTCTAGTGGTATATAAAGCCGGAGTCTGACCCAATTTTAAGTCAGTTCTAAATTCAGTCCGAAAGGAACAGTAGTACGGTTTGAAGTTACCATTGTTGAAGTAATCATTGTTATAAATTTGTATTGTTTGAATATGAATAAAAAAATTGTTGAACAAAATTAAGTATTTTGTTTGTTTTGTTTCGAGTATTACAATCTATAGTAGATTCAACAGTGCTCTTTTTTTTTTAAGTTAAAAAGAGATCCAAGATACCGCGACAGTCTCTATGCTTTGAGTGTATCCCGTGTCCCGGGACAGCCGCTACAGCCTCACTTAACTAGATGCGAGCAAGAAAGTTCTACAACTGTAAAAAATTTTAAGTCGAGTAATATAAGTTGCTGAAATAACAGCTGTGATAAGACGGGCAGAAGGACGGACGGACAAAGTCACATCAAAAGTGTTACCATTTTTGTACGGAATCCTATAAACCATCAAGTTTATATTATAACAAATTCTGCTAATTTGTGCTAAATACTTATTTACAAGGTACGTCACAAGCATATGTTTTTAACTATTTAACGGACAGTTTGAAGAAGAACTTTCCGCAGATGTTTAGAAATACGGTACACATGATTAAATTAAAAATCTCTTTTAAAAGATATTTAAAAGACAGACGTAAACAAATGTTGCAGCAGCATGTGAATATATAAATCTCAGTGTTTTGTTATCTAATTTTTTTTTCTCCTAACTATACCGTAAAAAGTAACGACTTTCATGTATAGTAACTACGAACTACTAGCTACTGTATACTATGTTTTGTTTTACAACTTTGTTACACATATAAATTATGTGAAAAATTTTAAAACATGTGGTTTATTTCACAGATGAATGCATATACAAAATACTCTTCGTATGTCTGTTATGTTTTTGAAACGGGCGTATGTATTTTGGGCAATGATCTACCTGAGCTTTGTCGGTCATTTTGAATTTCGTCATTCGACAATATCTAAGATAATCAAAGAGAACTTTAGGTTTTGGATATGAAATTTAAAAATTTGCCTCAATTCCCCTAAATCAAGTATTTAATTAGGTCAGACCAAATTAGCAAAAAGTAACATATCTGGCCGAAGATAAATTCCGATTAGCTAATTCACACTGATTACTACTACTTTGTGGTCGAAATTGAGGTAAATTTTATAATTAAATGAAACCTTAATATGGATGCCGGGCCATACGGACATTCCAGGGAATTTCAAAGCCAACGAGCTCGTTAGAAATGCCACAAAGCTATCGGACACAAGCATCACTAAACATACAGGTGTACCCTTTGTGAACTTCAAGCTACTCCTGAATGAAACCATTCTAAGAAAGGTCAATAGTAAGTCTATCCGAACTAAAATCTGTCACCGTCAAATCGTTGCAGCTGTTTTTGAACAAATGGTTCAATGGGTAGTGACTATTTGTGGGACGGTCCCCTTATTCAGGTATCACAATGGACCTCATGGCCTAAGTGTGTCCCATTACACTCAGAAAGCCACTGCAATCCAACTTAAAATAAATTATAGAAGTCCCAGAAGCAAAAAACTTAATTTTAACAGGATATAAATATCACCCGTCACGTACTTGTGGTATTGTAAGACAAATGTGGTCCGAGTAAAATCGGAGGTGCTCCGAAGATATTATCTCCTTTCAAAGGCCTTCCATTGGCAATATGGTAGCAGTCATCACAGGGCACTAGCTGGAAAACATGCTGACTGGTTAAGCATACCAGAGCATCACAACTATAGCAGTAGCTCTCACAATGAGGAGCAAGTCACTGTCGAGCTGTTGCCCTTAGAAGACACTTGGGTCAGACATTCTTTGACGATCTTTCCGAACTAAAATCTGTCTCCGTCAAATTGCTGCAGCTGTTTTTGAACCAAAGGTTCAAGGGGTAGTGACTATTTGTGGGTCGGTCCCCTTATTCAGGTATCACAATGGACCTCATGGCCTAAGTGTGTCCCATTACACTCAGAAAGCTACTGCAATCCAACTTAAAACAAATTATAGAAGTCCCAGATGCAAAAAACTTAATTTTAACAGGTTATAAATATCACCCGACACAATGATTATTGTGCTGGATTAAAAAGTGGGAGTGTTAGTAAATGTTTTTATGTAGAATTTTAAATCTTCACAGCTTTTTCACTTCAAAGATACCAACCAACTAGGAAAACAGCAGATGGTCTTTTAATGACTGAACTTTTATCAAAAATTGTTAAAAACCATTGCGATTCCAAATAAAAAAGACCACTTTGAAATCGATGCACCGGTTTGGAAGCTACGATACCATAGAAAAATACATGAACAAATAAATTAAAAACTTCCATTTTAAAAGGTCTCAGAACCTTGAAAAGTGTATCCATTGATTTAAAATTTTGATCGACGTCGATTGGAATAGAAATATCGAAATAACATTTAAAGTTTTCGAAATGATTAGTACATCGATCTTATATCTCAAACTCTGTAAACGTTATACAATTATTTAACAACAAACGCCCAATTCTCTGATACCATAACAAAATAAAATTTTCAATACCCCTAATTCATTCTACTCTCAAGTAAAGTAATAAAACATGTGCTCAGATTACACACACCAAGATACAAACACAACACGATTCTAGTGAAAAATGGTTTTATTTTGCTCAATATCAAAAACGTTTAAAACAAACACCACTGACTGGCTGGCGTTGGCTATGGTAAAAGTTTTTTTTATAAATTCTTTAAAGAAAAAAAAGTTTTTGTACAAATAATATATTTTTTTTACTTTATTATATTTCTATTCTGTAAGTCGTCCGTCCGTCAGTAGTCATCGTGTGTCTCGTTTTATCTGCGTATTATGGAAGTTTTATGTTAATATTGATTTGCATACTAATTCTTAAGTTTATTTAATGTATAAATTTTATAAAGTAACTCACAGATGTTTCTCATTACTATTTAAAATTTATGTGATTTTATTTTATAAGTTAAGATTGGATATGAAAATAGTGTTTTAAATAATTCAAGAATTTCTTAAATCAAAATTTATACATACTTTGATTAAAATATTTTGGTTTGTTTTTAAATCTAGTATCTCACAATAGGGAATATGCATGAAAATTTTTTTTCACATTTATTTTCAGAATATGAAAATACTGTTAATAAATAATATTTAAAAACCAAATTAAAATCCGACAAATATCAAGGAAGCTATAAGCTTTTAAAGATTATTATCGGTCTCTTTCTTGCAAAAATACTAAAAACGGAGTTTTACGTGTATTTTAAATGGTGAAAGTGTAATATGACGTCACATAACATACCAAGAGGGCTATCACCCTCTTTGTCTAATCGGGAATTTCAATCATTCATATCTCGCTTATTTTTAAAGCTATTTAAAAAGTAATTTTACCTTGATATTTGTCAAGTAAACATGCTTCAATTCATGCATAATCAAAATTTTCATGCAAAAAAGTTTTCATGCATAATCCCTAGGACCTCTAGCGTTTGGATATGCTCTCTGGTGGGTAAATTATAATCTAGAACTAGCAGGTTCATGTTTCTTATTCCAAACCCTGTTACATACCCTTCGGCCAACAAATTTCGTGGTGGCACTCTGGTGAGCAACTTAATGACTACTGCTAGTAGGTTGAAGTATTAAACTCCACCCCCTGCTAGAGAGTTCAATACAGATGAAAAAGTTATGTAGATAGGTACTATGTTCCAGAAAAAAAGCGTTCATTTTTCAAAGTTTTATAATCAGTGTTTGGAAAAAAGTGTTGAATAAAATTGGTTTGTATATTTATAATGAACAACTTTTACCCTAAGCTATTTCCGAAAACCGAATGAATAAGACACAAATCAATTAAAAAAGGGGTGTGGCAATGTCGTGGACACGGCCTTATGTTTTACGTGAATACGTATACGAAACGAATAACGTAACTTGGTATCACTGGATTGCCATTGAGAAGCCCTTTCCAACCATATACGATCTCTACATTTTGATTTGGCTTTTCGAAGAGTATAGGTCGACATTGCATTATTTATTTTAATTTTTTATTTACGCAAGCGATAGATCAACGACAACTGACGATTGAAACTCAAATGAACGTCCTCGCTTCTCAGTGTCAAAAAAGTTATACTAAACAGAAATTATGTGACGCAGCGAAACGATCTCAAAATGGTGGTGCTTCCCCCTCCGTCGCGCGCGATAAATCCTAGTTCTTACTCAACGTAACGAATTCTTTGATCCTTTAGCTATCGAGTGATGTAATTAAATTTTTGATGTAGATGATAGATATGTAGCTGCAACACCAAACTGTATCCCCCGATTTTGTTATCATCAGTATTCTGAATTGCCTCCCACTATGGAAGCAAATGTAAAGACGTATTCACGTCAAAAATTTTAAATAAAAATCGCTACCTTTGTGGTCATGTATAACAAACTATGTATTTTAAAGTAGGCCCAATCTAGAAACAATGTAGTGCATCTATCAATGTCAATGCACAGTATATCATGATCAATGTACTTTGTTCAACCTAAACTGCACACTCTACAGGCAGACGTCCCATCCACAGACTGATCTAATGCCAAATGTCTGTGGTGAGAACGTATCAAACCCCCCTCCGATTTTAATGCAGTTAGTGTGTAACAAAGCAAACCATATCATAGTACACTGCATATAGACAGCGATAGATACACTACAAATTGTTTGCAAAATGGGTCTATTTTAAAATACAATCTATATATATAATCGTTAGTGAGTCACTGATCGTGAAATTTTTGAACGACTTGATCGATTGAGGTTATATTCACACAATATATTTCTTTTGTCGAGACGATGGATTCTGTGACGTAGATTTTTCGTGAAAACATTCTGCACATGATCCGTAGATGTTTGGACTGTCGCTGCCTGCTGAATGCCCGATTGGCGAGCTACATACTCGCTTTGCACCGTTTTTTCATTTCCTTCGTTGGATCTTTTCGAGCATATTTAGGAGTCATATGAGACAAAACTTCAATTTTTTGGTAATTTTCAATTTATTCGCCAAAATTTTACTTATATTCCGGCGAATATATTTACTGTCTCCTTATGCCTCCTAGTTTTGCTCCACAAACTTTACACAATGACAGCCGAATCTATGTCCCATCTAAACGTGTTTCCACACTACACCAATTTATAACTTGACACTAAGCTAATTCGTAACCACTCACGCGAACGCATTCAGCGCGACAGATACATAAAGAAATGATCTATTTGTTGTGGGTTCAACCAACCATTGTAAATGCATTATTTGTCTAGAAGTTATAAGGGATTGAACACTGACGGAAGGAATTTAGTCACACAAAAATGTTCGACCGATCTCCATTTTAACGAAAGAATATACGTCAAAATTTGTTTCTCTAATTTTATATGATATTCTACGATCATTAATCTACTTGTAAAATCCAGTCTTGATTCAGAACCGACTGTCAATACTACCAGAGTTTATATATTACATCAACATTTAAAAAATGATAAACAGAGATCTTGTCTATAATTTTATACTGACGACTGTGGTAGAGAAAGAAATACCTCACTACATAATTTCAAGCAAAACTTTTTAACTGTTTATTTAAAATAATTTATGGTTGAAAGAATATAAATAAATAAAAAAACAACGATTCGATTTCCTTTTTTTTTTTTATTGCCAGTGATTTTGTGAAATTATATTATTCAATATCTGTTTTTGATTTTTGTCTGTGAGTTTCGATTAAAATTATAACAGAATGTATTTTGATGACAGAATCGTGATAAATGTTTTTCACAGAAATTAATTTTAATGCTTTTAATATTGACTGACGATAAACAGATCGAAATACTATATTTTGCGATTTATAAAATCAAAATTTTGATATGTGAATCAACGAACAAAGTATGTTTTGATGAATATTATCTCTTGTAATGAATCGGCAAATTGTTTGCGTTCGTATTAAAACGGATACTAACATTGGATAGATAAACTGAAGTTAACAAAAAAAAAAAGAAAAATTAAAAACCATGTAAATAGTAAAGATTATTAAAATTATCAAAGAGAACTCTAGGTTTTTAATTACATTTCAAATTTTGCCCCAATTCCTAGAATAATTAAAGTACAGAAAAAAAAATCAAATCTGTCGAAAAGTGGTTTCATGCTGGAACATCCTTAAATGATTCGGTGATAGTGGACATCTAGAAGTATATCTAATTCATAACCTGCTTTGACGTCTAAAACTTGATATGAAAAACCATACACATCTAGAATGAGAATCGAGCCCACGACCTGAGACATTTCGGACGAATTTTGTTTATTTACTATTTACATAACATTTCAAAGTTTTCCCCAATTCGTAGAACATTTATTTGTATTTTATAAATACGTCTTTCGACTACAATGTAGTCATCATCAGTATGAGCTATCGAAACTATCTCTGGGATATGGATTCAGAGATATGTTGGTAATTTGATGCGTGTCTCACAATGATATAAAAAAAGTTTTGTCTTTTATATGCTTTGACTGAGGGTATGATCTGACGTAAAGGATTATTTGAGTTGACTGACTAAAAGATTAGGTGTGTGAAGAACCCCACCAATTTATACGGTGTTGTTATTGTCAATAAGGTGGGGGTGTTAATCGAATCTAACCTTTATATTCAGGTATCAAATTTTGAATATGGATTAATTTTATTAAATAAGAATTTGCAGTTGTAATAGCGATTGTCTTAATTCATTATCTGTTTTCTTGATTTGTGTATGTAGATACTTTCGTATGCATCTAATTCTGTGGAGTTTTGAACCGATTTCAGTAGTTTTAAATTCGATTTGTCAATTTTGTGGTTGTTCTCAATAACGTTTCTCCCAAATTTCACTTTTCTTTGATTCGAGTTCCGATTTGGCGACAACTTTGCTTTGACCAAAATAAATTTTCGAACACTTTTGACAACTGACACTATATATGCCCGATTGTTTTCATTGACAATTTTGTCCTTAGGGTTGCCCAGTAACTGTTTAATTTTATTTTTACTAACAAGCGCTGTTTATGGATATGATCCCTTAAATCTCTAGTGATTTTATTTGTGCATGGGCGGAAGTATGTCTTAAATATATGTATTACTTAGTAAAGCCACACTCAAATTTAAAAAAACGGTGAAAATGGACATTAGTAACCTACTTACTACTTTACTGATGGCGTATTTGTTCTGAACACGATCATGGTATATAATATTATTTAGTTTAGTTAGTATATTGAATATTTTTATAATAAATAATAAATATATTTATTTATACCCAAAATTATATTGTAACATATATTTATGACATATTTCTCGTTTATATAATATATAATTTGTCTCGTTTTACTAATAATATAAAAAGTTTTTTTAATACATTTTTTGACATTTATATACTTTTTTTTTAGTATACACGAATTTTTAACATGTAACGTACAATAATAATAATAATATGTTTAGTAGTATGTGTTATGCGGTTTTCGTATACACATATCGCAAAATATAAAAGAAATAAAATAATCGGGTGTGCAAATAATTTTTTATTCTATATACTCTATTCACAGAATACGTCTGTGTATAGATCTTGGGTGGCAGGTCTACGTACATAATAGAATTTCGGGCTATCACTACTTGGAACTGGGAGGTTATGGGCTCGAATCCCGACATCGGCAGTTTGTCAATTATTAAGAAAAAAACAGGAACGATTAATTGACTAAACTGTCGGCGTATGGACAAGAACGAAGTAACCGGCTATGCTTGTGAAGGTTTTCTGCAGTTTCCTTCGCGGACTTCAGATGAATATCGGCATAGTGCCTATCACAGTCAGCTGCAGCCGCACATCCTCCCAAATTCTTGTCTACACACAAATAATCCTTCCACCCAAGTAACATTCTCACATCACAATGGACCTTATGGTCGAAGTTTAGCCCGTCCAGGGCTACAATCTATCTATCTATGTATTGTGTGAGAAGGGTAAATCCATTCTCCTATCGTCAGTGGAGTAAAGAAGTAATGTACAGGTGCCTAATAAGTCCCATTTTTTGCAAAATGACTATAAAAACGTAAAATTGCGTTTACAAAAATAAATAGAAATGTAGTAAAAATTGATTATTTATGCATTCGCTGTTTGAGATAAATCATCACAATTTATGATGTTTCCATGAAAAAATGATACTTTTAAAAACCTCGATTGTGAGACTTATGAGAAACCGGGTCCGTCAATACGACCAATTAAACAAATTTTTCAAATCAAAGCTTTAAATATAATGATCAGATATAAACAAATTATCGGTTTAGATACTCTCCATTTATAAATGGAGAAAATACTATACACGGAGGTAAAGTAAAAAATTAGTGTTTTGTGAACAAAAACTTTGATATTTTTTCATAAAAGTCAGTTGAGTTTCGTGTTGGGTTTTATATGTTAAATAAATGTAGTATTATTGCTTTGAATTATGTATGACATGTGAAATTGTCGTTGCTTTCATAGTTTTAACAAACTTTTACATCGTGATCGATCAATTTTTCTAGACTTTTACCATACAAATATATAGTATATTTTACTGTTTTTTGATAAAGATTAGCATCCTGGTAGCTCAGTTGACAGAGGACTGGTCTGGAATGCTACAGGTCTTGGGTTCAATCCCCAGCCAAGATGTGTAAGGTTTTTCAAACTTAAAAACTCATGTGAAATGATATCACAAACCGTGAGTGCGCTACATTACATATTCGACTTAATGTAAGCGTATAATGTAATTTATAGTTTAAAAAATATTACATTTGAGGTAACCTAATATCCCTGAACATCTCAACAAGATAGCGACCAAAATTCTTATTATCACGATATTAAATTTAAAATAGTAATCAAATGTGAATTTTATTGCCACATAGCCATAAATCAGTAATGTGTATTATTGTTTAATTGATTTATTACTCTGGGGCCATAAAATTCATCGATTACTATTTTAAGTTTGAACTTAAAATCAGTCATTTATTTTCTTGATGATAAAAATTCTAGTCGTCATCTTGTTGAGGACTTCAGAGATATGAGTGCACGTATTATGGGCCTCAAAAGTAGCGTTCTTTTTTTAAAATTTTACAGTCGATTTTTCCCTTATTCATTCGGTTTTTGGGGAAATATTTCAATTAATAGTTGTAATGACTAAGTTATATCTCGAGCATTTTCTCGAAAAAACGAATGAATTAGTCAATAAATTTTTGCAAAAAGACTGCTACTTTTATGGTCATGTATATGTTATGGACCAAGTGATTATTAATAAACCATTATTCATTAAGTTCAGACAGTTTGAAATATGTCCAATATGATAAAATTTATTGAAATAAGTATATTGACCGGGCGTTATGAATAATGTCCGTCACTTATTGGACAGAGTGTTTTATTAAATGATTATTAAACTATTTTAATGTTGACAAACATTATCATTATAAATTGTTACATAAATTTAAATAAATGATAATCATTTCTCTCGTAATGTTTTTTATAGCGAAAATTTAACTCTTTCTCCATTTTATTCCTTCCGCCATGTCCAATTGCTAGATAAGTGTCATGTAGAATCTAAAATATTGCACCTTGATGTACGCAAAACCTAATGACACTATCTTCTTTAACTGGAACAACAAATTTTTCTGTTTCTCCAATAGTCATAACGTCAAATCTTCGCAAATGTTGATAATGTTTTTTTTTGACACCATACACTTAGAAGATTTCATTTTTTTAATCATCCCTGTATAACTTATGTTGTGAACCTTAATATTCTGACCTTTCAACGATATCAACTCATTTAAAATGTCATTAAATCGACGATTCATGTCAATTAGTTTTGATTTATCCATGTTGAAATACGTAATTACTAATTAAACACACTTGGCTGCATTTTTGTATTAACTTTCCATTCCAGGCATTATTAGTTTTCAATTCTTAACTGAAATGTAAACAATCGCGCTCTGTAGTAACTAACGCCAGAGTTGCGAGCTCTGATTGGTTAGCGTGTGTTTGTGTATGTACAAGTCCGTACATGTTTGATCTTGCTCCTCGCGCCCTGTCTAATGAACCTTAATTATCTAATTGCACAACAGATACGTAGCAATATTCATAATGACCAGACAATGTGATAAATAATGAAGTTTAAAAAAGTATTAATTACATAGCTCGTTTTGACATGTCATTATTCATATTGCCCGGGCATTATAAATAGTGCCCTGATTAAAACTTGGTCCATAACATATACATAAACATTAATAAAAGCTTGTTGAATAAAATTCACCGAAACAAAAAATATTAACAAGTAATTGAACGTAAAATCAATAAATTAGAGTAAAAAAAAGACTCGATAATATAAAAATAAAATAAAAATTTTAAAAAAACATAAAAACATTAAATTATCTGCTAATAATATAGAAGAGATAATAAATAAAAAAAAATTTTAATGTTATATTTTTTATTAAAAATAAACAATTTAAAAATAATATATACGTATACAAAATAAACAAAGCGAAATTAATTCGGATAATTGATTGCTCTGATTAAATGAATCGATTGATCATCATAATGGATAATATCATTTATTAGTGCACCGTGTGTTTACTAAATAAGGGTACCAATAGTTAGACAGAGTGTACGGCATCGTTTCGTGCAAAATCAATAGTTGTAGTAGTAGTAGAAGAAGGGGGGAAGTCGAAACCTGGCAAGTATGTATTTCTAGGTCTTTTATACCGACCCCTGAAGGACAAAGAATTTGTATTTACACTAGGAATTGGTAGGTTGAGTGACAATACTGATAGAAGGAATTTCTTTCGTCAAAAAAATATATTTTCTTCAAAATATTTGTTTCAATAAAGAAACCCTTGTTTTCATTCAAGACCACACAGTCGAACCAAGAACATATTAAACTCTTGAACGATGTTTAAATTTTTTTTTTTATAGAGTTCGTTAATCTTGGCCTAAGAGAGTATTTCTTGGCCAATACTCTTGTGATTCTTTAGTCAAGAAAATAAAATTATTGTAAAAAAAAGTATTTTTCTTATTAAAAATTATGCAGCTTCTTTTTACTTCTTTTAACTGAAGTATATCAAAAGCTGAAATTTTGAGTGTGTACTATATATATATATATATATATATATATATATATATATATATATATATATATATATATATATATATATACATATATATATATATATACATATATATAAAACAAATGATTCGATGTTTTGAACGCAAGCAAGTAATAAATTGAGTTGTACGAACTTACCGAATACAAATCGACCTATATTTAGACAAAAACCACGTTTGCACGCAGATTGGCATTAATTAAAGTATAAAGATACAAAGTGCTTCGGAAAAATTGTGCACAAAATTTAAAAAAAATGATCAAAAAAGAACACCAAAATATTACAAGGCGCCGAATCCCATTTTGAATTTTTGATATTTTGGTGAGTAAGATACTTTTTTCCCGCACAAAAAGAATTTCTACGCTATATAACCATATAACCATTATATATATATATATAGTATAGCTATTCATAAAATGACCTAATTAGTCCAATTCCACATATCCCGCCCATCGGAGAATACGACAATTCAATGGGCAAGCTCATAAATGGGCAAAATCGGGCCACGCTATCCTTTTTTTTACAAAGTGGTTACTTTCGCAGCAATTCAGCTCATACATCTGCAATTACTCTAAGCGGGTACTAAGCAATTAACTCAGTTAGATGTTATTTTTACTTGTTTTACCCAGTAAATTATATATACCAGGATATATTAAGTTTAGTCCCGACCTATAGCTGTTCATAAAATCATTTAATTAGCCCATTTACACAAAGTTGTCCGATCGTCCGTAAACACGGTAACTCAAAAACGAAAAGAGGTAGCGAGCTGAAATTTCATATGTCTGTTCTAGAGCTATAAAGTAAGTAAAAAGTTCGTGAATTGGCAAAATGAACAAAACTGTTTAACTTTGAAACCGGAAGAGATATACAAAATATTTAAGAACAAAAAATGTTTTTTTTTATATAAACAGTTTTTGTTTGAAAATATTTTCATAAAGTCAGTATATATCTGGTATTTAAGCAATTAACTCAGTATTTGTTATTTTACAAACTTTTATTTAACTTGTAAAGTATGTATGTTTGTATGTGTGTTCGGGTCAAATCTTGCAAGTTGAATTAGAACCACTTCCTCTTATCCTACAAAGTTGAATTTTACATGTTGGTTAAGTTCCGATGACAATGCATTTTTGTGGGAAGCATAACAAGAATCGTCAAGGGGAAAGGGGGGTTTAGTGGGAGGGAAAAACACAAAATTTGGTATATCTCTCTTAATGTAGAAAAAATCGAAAAACACTAAGAAGTAAAGTTGTAGAAAATTAGTTTTACTATAAAAAGCTTGTTTTTAAGATGTTTTTTTAATAGAAACTTATTTACTCTTGTTTTCTATTGTTTTGCAGAACATTCTATATAATATCGTATAATATAAGTAATTTTTTTTTAAATATCTGTATATATGAAAGATATAAGATAGTTTGTTCTTCCGCATATAAAACGTAATTTTACTTTAAGACGTACACATTGCATTAGTAAGAAAGAAGGTTGTATCTATCTATCTGTTTGATATTAACATTTATTAAACGAGCAAAAAAATGTTATGTTAAAAAAAACGATCTCATTTTTTTCTACTTTGATTTGAAAATGAAAATCACTTTTTTTTTTCATGCTTTTACGTGTTCAATGAACGTTATATATTTTATTTTGATTGATCAAGAAAATTATACGAACAAATAACCAGAGAATGCTTGATATATTTTCCAATATTTTTGCGCTTTTATCTCTCTGTTCGCAGACTACAAAGTAATATGAATATGGGTTATGTGTTCGATATGCAAAATCCATATAAAGTTTTTCAATGGATTTTTTTCGTTTTGAAATTCTCTGTTGTTTCCGTTATTCGTCTGGATGTGTACGCCTCTTTAGACGCGATAGATCAAAAACTAATAGTACTAGAAATTTTATATTTAAACAAGAATGTAAAATAAAGTGAAACAACAATAGGGATTTTTTTTTAGATTTTTCTGAATTTTCCCCGTTCATAAAAATTAAACCAGTAAGTCACATTCTAAACCTATATATTACTAAATATATGTACAAAATTATATCCAGTAACATAATGTTTCAAATGGTTCAATTTTTATGAACGGGAGTGTACATCAAATTACGTCCTTTCCTTATGCAGTTAAACATCATCTGTAAACTGCCTATGTATTACCTTTATTACTTTTAATATAAAAAGATTATTGTCCTCATGAAAGTTTGATTGAAATCCTTTTCAGCATACCAAGAAGAATCCCGAAAAAAGCTTTCTCAAACACTTTCTTTACCTCGACCCTTAAATCTTATAACGGTTAGAGGCAAAGCAAAACTTTAAATTATAAAGAAATCTAACGTTCTTCAAATTGTATTTACACCAAGTACGAATCGATAAAAAAAAAAGAGTTTAAGTTTCAGGAAGGTAACAGTGCTATTGACCTATTATCAATGGCGCTGTGCTCAGAACTAGGAGGTTTCAAGTTCGATTCCTAACGGTGGCAGTATTTCAATTAAATAAAATTAAAAATATGAGGCGGTTAATTGACTAAATTGTCGACGTATGGACAAGAACGACAGTAACCGGCTATGCTTGTGACGGTTTTCTGCAGTTTCCTTTCACGAACACCAGATGAATATCGGCGTAGTTCCTATTAAAGTCGGCTGCAGTCGCACAACCGACCAAATTTGTAGTGTGCAAACAAATTCTTTGTCGTATAGGGGTCGGTAAAAAAGGCCTAGAAACGTCTATTTACCAGGCTTCGACCTCCCTCTGCTACTACTACTTCTTGGGGAAGGTGGAAATAGTTTGCATTAAGTAATAGAAGTCGAATCGTCTTTAGAGGCTAAATACGACCAGAGGATTGTACTTGTAGAAATATACCACGAAATCCTGGTATATTCAATCTAAACTTGTGCTTGTTAATGTTAAATCAAACGACCATTTATTTTTTTAAGCCAATCTATATTTTTTGTCTAGTTAGATTTTTTGTGTCCTGGACGGGACACACTTCGACCAAATGGGCCATTATGATTCCTTAGGATGTGAGTGGAGTGGAAGCAATTTTGTGTGTAGATTAGGAATTGGTCGGTTGTGCGGCTGCGGCCGACTTCGGTAGGAACTATGCCAATATTCATTTGGAGTTCGTGAAGGAAACTGCAGAAAACCATCACAAGCATAGCCGGTTACTTCGTTCTTGTCCATACGCCGACAGTTTAGTCACTTCACCGCCCCATTTTTCTTTTTTTTAAATAATTAACAAATCAATGCCGATATCGGGATTCGAACCCATAACCTCCCAGTCCCAAGTTTTTTGTCTATTTAATAATGAATACAAACTTTGTTGATGGTTATGATTATATATTGAAGTCCAGATCTGGCGCAAGCATACTACAGACGGTTTACTTGACTTTTCAACAAAATATCCTATTTTCATTGAAATACTCTGTATACAAATGAAAAGTTTGTTTTTTTTGAAAAGCGAATGAATACACTCATCTTTATTCAAAGAGACTTTGATGCGTGCAAATTTATCAGCTCACTGAATTTCCTCTGTTATAACATTTCAAGTAGAACAATTGAGAGTGATGCATGCCTACCTTTAGTGTACGAGTACGAGGTAGTATATATATATGTATACTTTAGCATAGAATTGGTAGTAGCCGGGTAGCCAGGCTTGCTTGTATGAAGAGCTCTTTTCTTCTCTGCATTTTATAACATAAGACAGGTACTACTCTACTTTACAAGGTGTACGAAAATAAAAAGAAAACAACAGGTAAAATAGTAATCTCGAAGAGTTTCTAAAATACGTGTCGTCATACATCTTTTATCCACATTGATTGCATACAAATCCTCCTATTAGAGAGGCAAAAACTGGATGCAATATAAATCTGATTCTTCAATAATTTGTTTAAGATTAGTTTTACATGTTTATATCCATTTTTATATCCGCCTCGTGTTTCAGTCAAAACTATTCGGTGTATGAAAAATGTTTGGTTTTTTTTTTTTTTAGATGTTTCAACTTCACTATGTCACTTTGCGTGAAAGGTACGTTTCAGGTACAGCTGCCACGCGGAATGAATGCAAAAAAACAAAAATTTGTATAGCTTATCTGGTAAAAATCTATTCAATTCTATCAAAGCCAGGGGATATAAATCGGTTCAGTCATTTTAACATATTGCGAAATCAATGATGTTACTGAATGAAATTAGATATATGACGTGCTTTTGCAATTTGAAGCAAGATCGTAGTTAGGGGAGCTAAGGGAAGTGAAACCAGGAAATGTGAAATATCTCTTCTAATAATAGTTAATGGCGTTAGGTTATACTAACGGAGATGACTGGTGTTTTATTAATTTGATATTTAAGTAATTAATTTGATATGTCTGAATATTATTAACATTATTATAACATTTCAAATTAATTAACAAGGCACTGTGGGGCAAAATCGAAATTTAATTTCAAAAACCTAGAGTTCTCTTTGATTATTTAAATAATTAATATGCCCAGCACTAAATAATATATAGTAACTTTTGGTCCAATTTCAACTCAAAGTTAACCACTTTAACGCTTCTGGGAGCTGTTGGGCCTCAACTTACATTTCTGGGAACATTTTCTTTCAATTTCTATTTTCGATATTTTACACCAATTTTCATAACTATGTTCGATCGGATTTTTTTTATCAAAACTTGTTTGACCCCTTACGCCCACTCGCCGCCTCATCTGAGACTTCTGCAAAATGCGGCTCTTGCTTTGACTATGGGAAACTTATGAGAAAAAATCACGACTATGTTTTATCAGATCACTTTTATGTAGCCAGCTCTTAGTCTATTTGTGTAACTGATTAATCTATACAAAATTTTACCCACTTCTAGACAAGGTAGAAGGATGCGGTTTTTTGCATTCGAAGCGGAATATTTTCAAAATTACGAGATTACTTTAATTACCAACGCAATCCCCCCGAAAATGCGAAAAAACCCAACATTTACCAAAATTACACTACACAGGGTACATTTTCTTTCTAGGACGCGTAACCAAAGCCGAAAACCGAATCGAAAGTCAAGCGGGCGACCAGATAGAGTCTTTATATTTTACATCAATGGTTGATATGAAAAATATGTTATTAAATTGATTTCTTCCTTTATTCCTTCATTTGGTTTTTGGAAAAATGTTTCGAATAAAACTTGTTAGTATATTCATAATAAACAACAATTTTTTCGAATACCACATAAATAAGGGTCAAATCAATTTTTAATTTTTGAATAATGACTGCTACTTTTGTGGCTATGTGTACAAAATTATTATCTACACTAAAAAAAAAAAAATTATAAAAAGTTTTTTTTTTATTGTTATATAAAATTGGCTCAATCAATATTGTATAATAAATTTTTTTGGGATTAAACATTTCAATTGCTTGCTTGGTACTTGTGTATCTTTTGTCCATGTATTATGTATATTTATGTGTCTGGTCACATTTTGAATATTATTTAATGAAATCTTTGTAATCCTTTTTATTTCATATAGGATTAAAATTAAAATGAATTTTTTATTTGAATGTTACATTCTTTGCCTATTTTAACTTGGGATGTGATTAATTTATTATACAAGAGATTAATTTATTACACCAACAAAATGAATATTGATCACATGATTGATATTGCTAGGAAGCTACAAAATAATTTTAAAATTTACAATTCGAATCATAATATTGGATATCTGTTTAGATTCTGAATCAAAATAGTCATATTTGGTCATCTATATCGAGCCAACCAATTTCAAATAGAAAAGCTATTTTTTTTAACTGGAAAGGTGGGTTTCAAGAGAAGGGAACGTATTTGATTTTCTACTATAAAAAGATGCACTAATTTCAATACCATTTATGAATTAAAAACGGCAGACATGGATAGAGACAATTGCAAAAATGTGGTCTCCAATATCCTGTAAGAGATTAGGAACTTCTAAGACATATATTTGTATAAACCGTGTGTGTTGGAAAGCTTTGCTAATTGAGATTCACAATGTTAAATATTATTTATTACTATAATAACTACACATTGCTTCATAAAGAAATATAAATAGTGGGGGTACTCTGTAGTGTGTGTGTTGTTTACATGCTGACTGGCTGTGTGGTTACTTTGTGCAATAAATCAGTACTGCAGAAACATGTAATGAGAGTGAGTTAAATATGTTCATTGACTTCTTAACTTTAGTAAAACACCATACGCATACAGTATACACTATCCAGATGTTTGCATGTATGTGTATTGTATAGTTTTATAGCTAATATTTTATTTATTTATTAAACATTGATTCTCTATTAGAAATGCTTTTGTAAACAGCATGTTACCTATATAATTGTTGCAAAGTCAGAACTAACTTTAATATATCCTCGCATATACCGTGTGTGTTGGACAGCTTCTCCTATAGGGAATCAATGTTAAATATTATTTACTATAATAACTATACACAATGCTTAATAAAGATATAAAAATAGTTGGGGTACTCTGTGGTGTATGGGATATGTTGTGTACATAATGCTGGCTGCTATCTAAAGTCGTCACTACTAAATACTATTGTGCGAAAATTTCTCCTCAAGTGCTAGAAAATACCCAGCTAGATTTCTACAATCCACTCGGATATTGTTTAGCAAATAATGGAGGAATATTCGAACCGTTGGTTTAACTTTTTTTGTCAGAATTCTATTTTTATTTTATTTTTCTTGGGGTTATTTTTCTTTTAATTTGTGTGGATTGTTGTTTTATGTTATACCGTTAATAGAATTCTATCATTTATTTTCAAACATTCCACACACAAATAATAAGGGATTTTCAAAAAATAATTTTCAATTGTTAGAAGTAATGGCTAAACTTAAGAAAACAATAATGAATATATTTAACGCACTCTAATTAGATGTTTATGTAGTACTGACGACTTTAGACAGCAGCCAGCATTACAACACATCCCATACACCACAGAGTACCCCCACTATTTTTATATCTTTATTAAGATTGTGTACAGTTATTACAGTATTTAACATTGATTCCCTATAGGAAAAGCTGTCCAACACACACGGTATAAAAAAAAAATATGGTTCATAGTTAAAATCTCATTTGACACTTTGCATAAAATAAGCCGGTTATTCTATTTATTCTAATGATCGTGGGGTTATCAAATTACTAAACAAATGGTTCTCCGATGTATTATAAACACCTTTTAACTTATGATATAAAGAATACATTTATAAATATGTTCAAAGTATTTAAGACCACAAGTGTTTGACATTAACGATCGTAAAATATGATTGAAGTCGATAATAAAACTGTTAACTATATAGTTTATTTCTAGTATTCGCAATCTTATAATCGGTTATTGTCCACGAAAAATTTATAACACTTCATCAAACATATGCTTGCTTCTATACATAATGTTTATTATATACAAAAATATGTACCTATTGTATAATATTATATATTATGTAAGCTCCAATAAGCACTTCTTGTAAACATTATCATAGACATAAATAAAATATTTATAAATAAAACATCATTTCCACGCATTTTCATTACACGGAAATATTATATGTATGTATATTATATATATATATATATATATATATATACATTATATATAGATATGATGTCATGTTTTCTTCTTGTTCCACAATATTTCCAACACGGGATCAAGAAGAATAATGACACCTTATGTATTGAAATTCATCCGCTTGAATATTACATAATCAACCATATACGCGTTAAAAAAGTTATACGTCTTTTAAAATCGATTCCATTAATTGATTTTATGAACCGAACCAAAATATTATTTGCAACCAATCCTAGAATAAAAAAATTGTGCGTGTCAGCTTTGACGCGTGATGGAGTTTACTATTATAAGTTATTTACTATATGTTCGGAAAGTTATTTAATTTTGAAATATTCTGCTTAGATGGCGATAACATTAATTCATTTATAAAAAATTTAAATTTAAATTGATTAATAGCCAAAATACAAATTTGCATATGCTAGTATAGTTTATAATTTCTATAGTTTATAATTTCTATTGCAGTGTGCTAGTATAGTTTATAATTTCTATGGAAATGACAATCTAAATTGACATTTGAAAATTGATACAAAATTTTAATAAAATAATTTTTAATAGCATTTAATATACAATTCAAAACATTATTTAAATTTTTATAAAAAGTTTATTTTATTATTATTTTTCTTAATATAAATGGCCTACGAAAAAGGAAAAAATATAATGTAAAATCAATCTGAAAAGTTATGTAAAACATCATAAATTCAAATTGAAAAAAATATCATAGCATATAAAGTATTAGCTTCTAAAAATTTCACTATCCATCAAATTGTCATACCGGGGGTTTTAAATTGAAATCGATTCTAAAGGAGTAAACTCCAAAAATACGATTTAAAAATACTACACTTTCTCCTATCCAAAAGAAAAATTCTGAACAAACACAAATATATATGCGTTCCTGTGACGTAAAAGTTTTCCATCCATAATTCAAATACTGTATGAAAACCGTTTCTTCATAGTGCTACTTTAAAACTGTAAAAATCTACGAACAAGTATTTTCTATTTGTGAATTCCGTCAAGCTCTCTCTCTCTATCACTTTTGTTGTTTACATCTTTATCCGAAACCTGTACATAAACATATCATAATAGAAAGTTCTCTAAATAAAATAAAATCATTTTCTATTCAAACTATGAAGAAAGAAAGCTCTCACTAAAAAACTTATTATGAGATGTTGTTTCAATATTGAACGAATGTCATAAAAATTATTATTAAAAGAACTTTTTATTTAAAACTTTTAAGTTAGTTGTATACTACTTACGTTTTTGTTTTAATATCGTACGAGTTATATATATAAGTAAAACAAAAATTTAATCGTTATATTAACTAAACTCTGAAGTTTCAAGTTTTTGTTGTGTATAGTTTTGTATAGTTGTAATTATGAATACTGTAAAAGTTTATCATACCAGAACATACACACACAGATTTCAATAAAATTGTTTGAGTTTTAACAAAAAAAAAAAAAAAGTTCAGAAAATAATTATAGTATTAAAAACAATTTTCATACAAAGCGTGAATTTGTACCAGAAAATATTTTTCTATTCTTTTAAGGATTTTTTGCAAATATAATCGGTGGCAAAAGTAATTGAAATCCGTGAACATCTACGTTTTGTAGCAATAGTGTCAATACTAAAAGAAATATATAAAATTTAAAAAAATATTGTCAATTTTACGTGAAATATTGAATTTGAAGGAGGTTGGATGATATATAAAGAATAGAATAATTAATAATCCTACAAATAATAAATAAAAAGACACGAATAAACCATATAGATAGATGATCTTTATTGAAATAAATTTATCAAAATTGTCGTCATGAGTTTGTTGATAGTTACCAAGGTAATGAACATAAATAATTACCGTAATAACTCAGGGAGATTGTAGTTGAAATGCAAAGGTGTGTAATAAACTAAAGTCAATTGAGATTTAGTAGCGACTCCGCTACATATCTCTCCCCATCATTCAACAAAGAAAAACCTATGAAAAAGTTTGATTACTAAACATCCTTGTTCAGAGGGAAAAAAACTTTTTCGGATGATGAACAACCTTATATATAAACTATAAGGTTCCTAAAATTAAAATTAAAATAAATTTTATTTTATTTTTAACCCGACTTCAAAAAAGGAGGATGGTTCTCAATTCGTCTGTATTTTTTTTTTTTTTTTTAATGTTTGTTACCTCAGAACTCCGTCATTTATGAACCGATTTTGAATTTTTGTTTTTGTTTTAAAAGGTTTGATTCCCGATTGGTCCCATTATCACCAAATCGCATTCTGATGAGGGGATCTCCGGGAAAATCCTCATTTTATATGTGATAACCGATTTCTGCGAAATTTTTTTTTTGAAAGGGTATACTCATTCATAATGGGAAAATAAGAAAATTTTTTTTAAAAACCGACAAAAAAAATTTTTACAAAAATAAAACCGACCCCAAAAAAAAAACGAAATGCTTGTAAAAAAAACTGAAAATCTGTTATAAAAAAATGCACTAAAAATTATAAAAAAAAAGTGTTCACTAAAAATTATTTGGTCGTTTAGTACGTCTACCCATATTTAGACAAATAAAATCAGTTATAGAACTTCAAAGTCACTAAAAAGCGAGAAATAAAACCTATTTTGACAAAATGGAAACCCGACTTCTAAAATCAAATATTCTATAACAAAAGATGCACTAAAAAGTAAAAAAATAATTGCATATTCTTGTGCCAATTTTAGTTCTACAAAGCAAAAATTTTTAAATATATATGTACAATTATTGTTATTTTTGGAGGCGGTGTCCAAAAGTTATGTGAATTTCTCTATGTTTCTGATGATTAGTGCATCTTTTGTTATAGAATATTTGATTTTAGAAGTCGGGTTTCCATTTTGTCAAAATAGGTTTTTTTACAAAAATGAATAAAATATGAAAGCTAATGGAAATTTAACATTGAATAAAGTTGTTGACGTCAACAACAAAAACTTTTGAAAACCTCTGGATTACAGAGTAAGGACCTCTACAATTACAAGATAGTGGATGTTTGACATGATCCTCTAGTAAAAAAACCCTTTGTTGAGGAATCCAAATCCTCAAATATTATTTTTTTGACAGTAAGTTAAGGAAATTTTGAGGGACCGATTAAACCGCTCAAAACAAATAATATGAAATAATTTTGACATGAATGTACCTTTAAGTTAAATCAACATCTATCTTTTTTTTATACCAAATACACTCCCGTTCATAAAAATTGAACCAGTAAATCACATTCTAAGCGTATAAATTACTGAATTTATATATAATATCACATGCAGTCACATTTAGCATGTTTCAATGTTCAATTTTTATGAACGGGAGTGTACCTTTGTACACATCTATTCCGGGTGTTATAATCACATAGCACGGTAGACCAAGTTAAAGCACTATGTATACAGGAACGATTACAGAAGGGTTTTTGACCTTTGTATTTCAGAAACCAAAATGAGAGCAGAGATGCAAGGTTTTCATCTTTAAACCGTGCACCTGAGAAACTCGTTTGCTACTTTGTAAAAAAATTTCGTCCTGGTATAGATTTCACTACTTTTGAAGCCGACATGTGTGTTTTGGCTGAAATATCAATAGTCTTTGTGTGCGAAAACTTAGTCTCTGTTACATTTATGTTTTTTGGCGGATTTACTGTTTCTTCCCTCTTGTGATCTTTTTTACACAACTAGAACTTATTTACAAGACGTATACAGAAGGATATTGACTAAATACTTAGTTTTAAATTACGATATGGTAGTTTTGTTATCAAAACAACATTATTTCGAATAAGGACAGTAAATGTGTGATTTTCTAATTAACTATTTTCTTCGTATGTTTACAGTAATAATAATAATTATCGGAACATATTACTGTGTGCAAAATAAATGGATACCATCCAATGTATGTATACACTATACTATCAATGAAATGGCAATAGTAATAAAGTCCAAATAAATTACTTACAATTTCTATCATTTACACATCCTGGTTATTTATATCATATAACTTACATTACACCGAGGAAAACTTACTTAATACCATTACTAACGAAAACTTTTTAACAAGTTGTATATATACGGAGTGTATCGAAAAAAATATACAAAAACATGTTTCGAATGTAACAAAATTTTGAATTTACCTTCTTGTATGGCTTTTCAATAAGAATACAAGTAGACTGATTAACGGCGTTCAAGTGCTAGATATAGTATACTCATAAAATTCTACAAAATAATACGCAATAGAGTATATCATTTTTTTATCGTAAATTAATATGGATTTTTTTAATAAACATTCTTGTTTCAGAATATTTGTATAAGTGTGAACTTTTTGTATAAGTGTGTGCTGATTAAAATAATTATTTATAACTTTCGATAACACTTATTTACCCGGTATAAATGATATATACAAGGGTTTATAAAGTTAAGTTCTGTTTTTTTAAATATATTATAACTTAGCCACGTCCATACAGGCTCTGTATGACAAAGTATTCACACGTGTTGCGTCTTTGTATATATTACATACAAATAAATACATATAAACAATAAATTTTTTTTTGTTAATCATAATTCAATAAACAATTTCAAAACACAGTTTTTTTTTCTCAATTTAATTACAATAATTGATCGATTTACATAACCACCAAAACCAATTAATTGTTAAATATTGGATATATATATTCCCAAATAAATAATAATGTTATATTAATTTAAATAACTACTAAATACAGTGGATAGGTTGGTGTAGTACATTTAATATATTTTGTGGTGAACAATGTAAACCAATTCTAAACTGGCCCTTTTAGGTTGTGTGGTTTTACGATACATAATATCTATTCGTATACCTGCCTTATCTATTTACGTATCTCATGTTATATGGGAATGCCTTTTTAGTTTATATTGAACTTGCTTAACTAATTATATAAAATAATAAAGATATTTTACACGATAATTAACATCTAATACAAAATTAATGGATATCTAACTCTTTTGTATCGGTATATAAATTAGATACTTTTACCATTTATTTACAGTTATCTGTATAATCGATGAAGAAATGATCAGAAACAATTTATTTAATTATTAATAAAATTATATAAACACACATTGTCGAATTTTTCATAGTTTATATCAAAATATCTCCAAAATTATATGTCAGAGGACTTAGTTTATATTTTTAACATAGTTTAACTACTTCCTATTTAAGTTTAAAACAGTCGTTTAATTCCACAAACAAATGTGAAATTTACCTGGAATTCCCTACCTAATAAGTGTTAAAAATCCAAAATGAATTTCAAAAAATCTAGACAGATTTTAATCAAAAAGTCAATCTCTTCTCAGAGATCAATGAACTGGGTCATTTCGACTTTCGTACATAATCGCTCAGGAAACAACACTCAAAATCTATATGATGATATCCAAAACTATTGGAGTTTAATGTTAAGATCGGAGCACCGCGGTGGCAAATCTAGAAATCCTTCACACTTGTAAATAAGATTATTTTAACGTGCTGTGTAAATAGAGTTTATGATGTTTTTAGACTTTTTAGTTAAAATTTCAAGCAGTAATGATTTTTCATATCAAACATTTTATGTCCAAGAATATAAAATGATTTTTGTTCCAGTAATTGTTCCATTTCTGTACACAATGCATTTTGTAAATATTGATTCATTTTTATATTCATTATAGGTAAAGCGTAGGCTAGGTAGTATTAACTCCAAAATGTCATGTTCATATACATTTGTATGTGTAAAAAATAAATTCTATTATCAACTCCGTAAGAGATACTTGAAAAATTATACAGTTGATTGATGCCGAGCTCGAATTTGATAAATTAACGTCGATTATGGTATTGATAAAACTATAAAATGATGAACTTTTTTGAAGGTTCATTTTTAAATTTGTAAAATGTGATGAATTGGTTTGTGAACGTCTGTGGTTTCTTTTAAATCGAATGTTTATTGATCCTTTTAAAGAAGTCAGACCTGATAAATTGAAAAAAGAAAAATAACTGTATATTTTTAGAAAATTATCCAATAAAAAAAACTCAACAACAAAGTAAAGTTTTGAAGTCGATTTCGATAGAATAAAAAATAGTATTTTTATTCAAGAGATGTTATTTTGATAGTGTAAAAAAACAATTTGATAGTTTATATACAATTGACACAAACATTCTGATCAAAACTATTGATATTTATTTTAGTTTATCTAAAATATAAATGTACGAGTATATCTAATATTATTATTATTCTCCAATTCTTTTCTATTGATGACGTTAAAGTTCAAGTTGGTACTATCGAAAAGACATCATCCAAAAAGTTATACTAACAATTTTATTTTATTTGTTGGCTACAATTTTCAATTCCAGAAATAGAATAATTTTATATTGTTTTAGGTTAAAGATTGTCTTCTGTTTTTATTATATTATACATGGTCCGAGTACAATCGGATGCGTTCCGAAAATATTATTCCCTTTAAAGGCCCTCCATAAGTAAAACAGTAGCAGCCATTACAAGGCACTGGTTGGAAGGAAAACATGCTCAACGCATGGGCATACCAATGCACCAGACTATGGTACGTGCAGTCACAATGATGAATAAGAGGAAACGATGACCCATGTTGTTACCCTGCGGCTCTTGCTAGGAGTAGACTTCACCGAACTAAAATCGATCGGCGTTAAATCTCTTTTGCTTAAAAAATAGTAAGACATTATTCCCCTTATTTAAGTATCACGATGGACCCTATAGGCTAAGTGTGTCCCACCCGGATGTTTTTAAATTTAACAGTTGATTTCTGCTCATGAGTCCTTTGTGTTTTCGAGAAATTATTTATAACGAAATATGCGTTTCTATATTGAAAAAATTTTATTAAAATAACTTTTTCGAAAAAAATAAACTAAAATAATTTGCATAAAAAAACGTTTTTGGATTAGATAATATAATATACTTCATTGAGAGAGAGTTTGAGTGGGCGGATACTTGTTGAAATCTTTAACAAGTCAAAAGTAAACCATTTTATTCGATATAAAAAATATGCACCTTTAAAGTCAATGTATTGGTAAAATTTTTGCTATTTCATATCCCCCACCCTCAACTATAAAGCTAATAGGTCGCCCTCATCATTAACTTCGAATATTTTTACTTTACACATTATAAAATAATAATAACTGTTTTCTTTGTATCAATCGAAAGAGAGATTTTCAGCCACAAAAAATGTTTACCTTTCAATAATGAGTTGTTAATTATTCTTTAATAATATAAATTTTTAATAAAGCAATATTTTTTAATCCTCTTATAAAATTAAACAAACGAAAAATTTTGTTTTGTACGGAAAATCGTTTTAATTAAAGTAGATACATTTTATGATTATTAACATATCAAACATAATATTATAAACCTTTACAGGGTGGCCATTATATAGGATACATATTTATGGTACAGAAATATGTTATGTATACTTAATAATCATACTGCGCAACATCTGTAAAGACTGTTACTTACATCCATAGACATAGTATCTTAGTCTATGTCTATGGATAGTATCCATAGACATCAATATATATTGTGCAACTACACGTAGGTCTTTTCACTTCATATTATAATTTGTTTTTGTTTCGAGCAGAGTAACAAAAAATCAATTTAAAAACAAAATGGAAATGAGTAAGGAATATTTCACGTCTTTGTTTATCTTATTGCAGACTGCCTGAAAATCAATTATTTGACAAATGATCACACATTACTATTAAGTCATTGGCCTTTGGGAATAAAAGAAACATTCAAAAATAAAAATAAAACCATAGTCGGCCATTTTCTGCAGGACTATTCATGATCGATTGTATAATTATTCTCTGTTGAGAGAAATTGGTCGTTATACACACGCTGTCAATAAAAAAAGGGTCCCTTTTAGGACTTTCTGTACGTAATATGTTTAATTATTTATTCACATATAAGGATATATATATATATATATATTATATATATATATATATATATATATATATATATATATATATATATATATATATATATATATATATATATATATATATATATATATATATAAATACATATATATAAATAAATAAAAGTAAATGAATAAAGTATTTAAAATTTGAATAATAAATATTATTAGACTATATAAACATGTTTGAATCGTATTAAAAACTTGGTATCAAAAACCACAGACAATACCAACTACCTCAATTTTATAAGCACAAATTTATTAATAGTAATATTCCAGTTATTATTTTTATGATTTGTTTATATTATGTCAACAAATGATATCTATATAGATAAGAGGTATTCAGGATCAAAAAAGTAAGCACCAATCAGCAAACCTTAAATTGCAACGTTTCACTATTTTATTTATAGCTTTCTCAGGCTCTATACGAAAAACATACATACATAAGGATACAATTAAAGGTTTGCTAATTGCTTACTTCTTTGATCCTGAATACCTCTTATTCTCATACAAATATTCAACATCGGATCTGATTCTTCTAATATGTATATATATATATATATATATATATATATATATATATATATATATATATATATATATATATATATTGTTATTAAATAACCAATAATTTTGTATACAATTAATAGTCTTGATATGAATTAGTAAAATTAATATGAAAGCAAGAATTTCAAATGTACTTTTAAGTTTCAGTTTCGGTATTAGAGTGTCTAATTTTTACAAATTATATGAAAATTGTTTATAATTTTAATACGTCATCGTGTTTCAAATTTTTAAATGTATTGTTGGAGATAAATAAAATGCGTTATTGAATCCATATCCATATAACGGTAAAAGGTCTAGCAAACCTTCAAATTTAAGTCGATAAATTTTTTCGGAATTCGATTTGATTAAAGCTTTCTTTCAAAAGATAATTTTGCTAGCTCTAGTGACATAAAACTTATGAAACTCAATGATGGTGAAAACCTAACATCTTGTAATTTTGTATTGATTTTATATTAATTTGTAACAGTTTAAAGTTTTGTCTCTTATTTTGTTCTGCAGTTGATAATCATTTAAAATTATGTAGTACATAGAAAAAAGAGACCTTAAATACTATATTCATATTATTACAAATCCGACCAAAAACATAAATGTATAAAAAAGGGCCGAGTTTTCGGGGAGATACTTCATATAATAGTTGCTCCTTAAAAAGTGATAATATCCCATTAAAGAGTCGAGCTATTTACAAAGTAAATAGCTCGCTGAACTATTTACCAAAAAATTAATGAGGGGTAAATTGGTTAAATGTAAGAAAACATTTGGTTGAAATTTATTTCGTAAGTTTTCTCTTAGTATGTTTTTTAGTATGTTTGTTTCTTAGTATATTTGTGCACTATATCTAACTGTATGCCAAATATCAACTTTCAAGGACTTATGGTCCAGGCCCTAAAATTATGATACTGTTTACCAAGAATTGTAGGCATTCCCGCTATTTTACAATTTTTGAATGCAAATAACTTTTTAACTGTTATTTCTTAACGGTGATTGAAAAAACAGTATCTATAATTCCGTAAATAGGATATCGAAAAATCAGCACTGTAGCTCTTGTCGTTCAGAAGTTATTTCGGGGTCAAATCTAGTCTAATATTTCCTATAGTAATAGCACTGTAAGCACGAAGGCCAAAAGCCCCTTAAACTTGGCCTATCGCACTATCGTGCTCTAGATAATATAAAATGAATAAAAAGTCAGATGTTTAATAAAAGTTACAAATAAGTATTACCATTTTACATGTATTATAGATTCCGTATACATATATTCGTGTATAAAAGTATACAATAGGAATATTGAAATAAATATTTTGTGTATTACAAGTACATTGTAAATTTGTAACTGTTTGATACGAAAGGATGTCCCGTACCTAGACGTTCAAAAATATATCTATTTCAGTAACAGCGAAAGACCTTTTTATACAGATCTTTTCTTTACGAATAATTGTACACAAAAGTAGCGATAATTTTTCAAAATTTTATAATAGATTTGTGGCGTATTCATTCGGTTTTTTGGGAAAAAGAATAAAATTTGTTAGTATATTTATAATAAACCATTTGTATCGGAAGCATTTGAATGCTAAATGAAAAATGAACACGAAGTATAAACTCTTCTAGTATGGAAACGATCGAACTTATTTATTAGGGACCTTTTATATAAAGAATAAAATTTCCATCAAAATAGAGCCGTAAACATTTTTGTAGAGAATTTAATCCTCTATAAAATGATATCTTGATTTCATATCACAATACAGTGTATTGTGATCTAAAAAGATTCGTCTCTTAGTCTTCGGGAGATCTCGGGTCTTAGTTTGCATTTCATTACCAGATAGTTAATAGTTGATTTGTGTCTTATTCATTCGGAAAATGTGTCGAATTAAAGTTGTAAGTAAATTTATAAGGAACAACATTTATCCGAAGCTGAAAAACTGAATGAATAAGGCAAAAATCAATTTTCAAATTTAGAAAAATTAGCACTTCTTCCGTGACTTATAGTACCATCTAATAAGATAATTTCCAACAGAAGATTCGCCGTAGTTCGAATAAAAACGATAACTTCTAAACCATCGAACCACATAACACTCAAAGATTTTGATATTGGGAACTGACCACTTTGATCACGACGTCTAGTGGTTAAAATTCTAACTTTGATAAAGTTCCATTGCATACTACTGAAAGCAATGAGTACCATTTTAAGCAATATTTGAACCTGTCCAATTAAAAATTTCCCTCAAAGAAAGCATTAAATTATTAAATTGTCATTGATTTACAATACACATGTTTATTTTAAATTTGTAACCTCAAGTCAGCCATAATAAGTAAGCCACGCCTCCATGTCAATTCCCAATAGTTTTTTGTTCTAAACAAGAAAGTGTAGAAGGAAGGGGGACAACCAGTATGATATACAAATAAATAATTTTATTAATAATAAAATAAAACTTTGAATTCTTATATAATATAAAATATTATAATATGCGTTGGTGTACTATTATAAATTCATAATAAATACTTCCATCATATTAAATATTATTATCATTTAAAAAAAACCATATTATTACTTCAAAGTAACAGTTGTTTATTTGTATTTGTGTGATAATATTAATCTTATAAAATTTGTACATTTTACTTCTCATACATTTTCCTTTATGTTTAATCTACATTTAAAATTTTTGAATTTATTCGCCTTAAAATTATTTTTTTCATTAAATATTTGTATATTTCTATTCAATTGAAGGATACAGCAGACGTAATAAGCTGAATGGCCGACAAGTAGAACATTTAGAACTACCAGTGCACCACGTCAATAGGGAATATGCATGAACATTTTTTTTCACTTGAATTGAAGCATATTTACTTGACAAATATCAAGGTAAAATTACTTTTTAAATAACTTCAAAAATAAGCGAGATATGAATGATTGAAATTCTCGATTAGACAAAGAGGGTGATAGCCCTCTTGATATGTTATGTGACGTCATATTACACTTTCACCATTTAAAATACACGTAAAACTCCGTTTTTAGTATTTTTGCAAGAAAGAGACAAATAATAATCTTTAAAAGCTTATAACTTCCTTGATATTTGTCGGATTTTAATTTCGTTTTTAAATATTATTACAGTATTAACAGTATTTTCATATTCTGAAAATAAATGTGAAAAAAAATTTTCATGCATATTCCCTATTGCAGAAGCGCTGCCATTGTAAAAAGGAGGAAGAGATAACGGCTTACCCACTCTTTCAATTCCCAGCGTTTGTTATGAAAAGGTTCACTCTTTTGAGTCTATCATTCTGTGACGACGTAGATAGATTGTAGTGGCTGGCCTGGACGGGACACACTTCGACCAGAAGATCCATTGTGATGCCTAAGGATGTGAGTGGACTGTAAGGAATTTTGTGTGTAGACTAGGGATTGGTAGGTTGTGTGGCTGTGACGACGTATCTGAGCTAAAGTCTAGTTACGTCTATTGAGCTTAATCTAGCGTCTATTGACAGCATCAATGGATTTATTAAGCTTTAACGATTCTTATTGAACCGATGTTAATTAATATATCCCACACAAGCTACAATAGCCGGCGTTGTTCGGATTTCTTATAGAGAGTGTGTAGAGATAATAGATTGATATAATAAATGATTATTATTTAAATAAATAATAAATAAGTGTTAAAGATATAATTGATCTTTATTAGATTGAATTATGACATATTATGTATTTATATGTAAATTATCAAAGTTGTTAACATCCAAAGCAACCGTGATAAAAGAGAGAAGTTATAGTTGTTAAGCAACAGATAAAAATGATAAATAAAATTATAATAATAATTTAATGAAAATGCGATACCGCTACATACTTCCCCCCATCAACTAATAAAGAAAAACGACTAGAAAAAGGTTGTAACATAAAACAACCTTGTTCACTCGGAAAAAACTTTAATAGTTGATGTACATCTTAAAATTAAATACAAAGTAAATTAAGAAAAGATTAACATTGAAAAAAGTATGCAGGTTTTAGCCTGTCAATCGAAATAGAGGTAGGTTTGTTATTGATATCAATAACAAAAAATTTAGGAAATCTCTTGATAACAGAGAAAGGACCTCTATAATTACAAGATAGTGGAGGTTTGACATGATCCTCGCGTATAAAAACTTTTTTTGATGAATCTAAATCTTTAGGTAAAAATACATTTTCGTTGGTGAACTGTCTGGTAAAGAAAAATTTTGCGTTTATCATTCTATTCTTCATAGGAAATTTATGTCAATTTTTTAAGTATATTAACAACTAATTTATTTCCAAAAATTGATGCAGGTTTTTCAATAGAAACTATTTTAGAGGCTTGCCGTCAGAAAAAGTTATAGTCGTTACAAAACCGCTACAATTTTTGGAACGATTTGGAATTTTGAACTTCTGATAGTTTTCCTGGAGCCGTAAGGAAAATTTATCTAGGGTCTTCTCGCTTCATTATTTCGCTATGTCCTATAATTTTCTCGAAACAATTCGAGCAAACAAACTCTCACAACATATTTGCTAGATCCAATTCCAATTGCCAATTCCTATAGATCCATTATATGTATTATATAGATACGTATTTCAATTACAAGACCATCATCATCAGCAGGAATTTGCTAATCGTTTGCTTTTTTCCCGAGATATTTGCTGACTGATTCATCATTATAATAAAAATAATGGATCTAGAAATTGGAGCGAAAAATTGTTCGTAAGGTTAAGATTGATTGATATATACGGAAGTATTGCACTCCGATTAGCCCATGCAACAGAGATATCGGGTTAAAAATTTTTGGAAAAATTGTTGGGCTAACATTTAATGGGTTGAGTTAATAAATGTTTTTTTATAGCTAGTTCGATTTAATTCACACGCTAATTCAAAACACTATGATTTACGGATTCATATAATCTTTTAAACCCGTATCAATTTTCGAGATGCCCTATATAACCAACCTATAACAGCAGTGAATTGAATTTTATTTGATCGTAATAAATTACAACCATTTAACGATCAAATAAATCTAAAAATCTTTCTCAATTTTCTTTTCTGCAGATATATTTATATGTATAACTTTACGAGCTTTGCAATTTAAAAATCTCTTATGAATGCATACATTGTAGTTAGAATAGAAAAACAGGAATGGAAAATTCCCATAGAAGTTTAATATGAAAATTTGATTCGAGGTAATATCGAAACGTTTTAGTTTCTCATATGCAAATGCATTTAAACTAAATGTTTTAAAGTATTGAATGGTGGTGTATCAGCTTTCAACTATAGAACAACAACCACTTAAATATTGCAAGATATATAATACTGATACACGTATCTTACCATTTATTGGTGCTATACCATCGATTCAAAAGGTGGGGCAAAATATCTTAGTCCAGTCAGATAAGTCGATTAAAATTTGTGGTTTCAGAACAATAAAGCCATTTTAAAATAACATCATATTAACATTACTCCCTTGAAAATCATGAGCAATACAGCAAATAATATTATGCTAATAACCTACAATACATTCATAGCCTAGAGCATCTGAGTCGGACCAAAAGTACTTCTAAGGATTTTTCAATGAATATTAAAGGTACGGTTTTCTGAGAATCGCGAATAATGCACGGAAAAAAGACAGTTTTGATTATAGTATCAGAGTGTTCGTCACTAGAAATCATTCCAGACTATTCGAGGTAGTCCTCCGCTGTATTATACACATAAGCTATAGTATTTCTCATTTCGTCTGCGTTCTTTCCGCTTTAATTACACTGACGGTGGACACAATAACGAGAAAGTATTGATCCTAATAAACATTATGACAGTTTGTAGGGCAAGGCATTGGCTTTTGACGAAAGAAAAATGGGTTTCGAAAATGTTGACGAAAATATTGAATTTTTTCTGGAATGTTCTGTTCCTTGCTTTAATAAACAAATCACGTGAACACGAAAGAGTGCTTACTATTCTATTGTAGAAATAGTAATAGTAGAGAGGAGGCAGAATCCTGGAAAGTAAGCCATTCTAGGCCTTTTTCCTACCACTAACCCATCCCCTCAACCACGTATATCCTCTACGTCGTTCGGTTCCTCTAACCCTGTGTTCGTTGTCAAACCGACCCGTTTCCTTTGTAAATGACATAGAGCTCCACTTTAGTTATTTTACCTCAGATTCCCCTATTTCGGTTAAGCGGAAGGTTAGATACCTCATTTTGGCTCTGGTGTTCGATAGACACTTTGTACTATGGGCCACAAAAATTTCTCTGATTTTACCCAAATTTTTAGTTAACTTGTAACTTATTCATTCGATTTTTTGGGGATGTGTTTCGAATAAAACTCTCGTTGGTAAATTTATAATGAACAACTTTTATCCGAAGCCTTTATTTCGCAAACTTTATTTTGCATATGTACTTTCCTCGTCATGTCACCGACACTCTTACTCGTTTGGTGTCCTAGCCATGTTTCATCCCCACCTAGGTAATTCAAAGCATGGCTAGTCTACATCAGATCAAAATCTACCAGTTTAGAAACAATTGAAGAAGGCTTTTTGACTTGTTTCGTATCATAAAATACTTCGTTTAACTGAAGCATATACATCTATATACTGTATGTAGAAATTATTACTTCGTGGTGTACGTAGATATTGTCTATTTTAATGTAGTATATATAGTCATGACGATGATGTCGCTGCCAATAGTTAGTAAATTATTCAAGAAATTACATAAATAATGTGATAGTAGGTAGGTTTATAGTAGGTTTAGATTGTAGATTGTTTGTGTTATTTATACAATACATTCAACTAACTAGACTTTAGAATGTAGTGTGTATGTGTATGAATAGTTAGAGCCTCGTTCATACTACAAAACTCAGCGTTAGGCTTCATAAAATGAACGAAAATCTGCATAAACAATCACCGTAAATCATAAAAATTATTGCAAAAGTGTAAATCAACCAAGTAACTTATAAGCAGCGTTCAGACGTTTATTAACAACCATCTGAGATGCATTCTTGGGATATGGTGGCCACCGGTTGTTATTCACGAAGAGTTTTGGAGAAAAATTAGGCGATACACCCGTTGGCAGAGAAATTCGCCTTAGAAAGTGGAAATGGGTAGAATATAACCTGTGCCGCAGCGAAAACAACATTCCTCGTCAGGCGCTGGAACCGGCCTGGAGGCGAAGCGTCGTCGAAGAAGGAAAGGAGAAAGGCAGAAAAACCTGGGAACAAGTTACCATGGCAAACAACCGAGTATGATCGTTTACGAGCGTTATCTTCGAGATATGTCAATACCATTCGGTACTTAATACGAATCAAGAATATAATGCACACACGTCCCTTTTAAAAATAATTAACAGTAACCATGGCCACATTTATTATTTATTTGTAAGAATTAAAACAAATATCGGATCAATAAGGAAAAACAAATGTTTGAAGTGAAATTGGGGCAAAATTAAGAAATTAATGAAAAATATTTGAGTAATAATTAAAGTTCTTGTATTTGAAAATTTATTCTATTTCTTACAGTTTCGAAAATAAATTTTTATAGGACCGATTTTTCTCATCCATGAACACGAAGACACTTTTTAGACGCTCGAGAAATTCCAGTGCGTTATTGTTTGCCTTTTTAAGTTGTATTGACAGGAAGGACACTAGTGCCAAAATTTTGTTTCTACAAGCAATATTTCCAACCGTTTAAGAGGGTTTACAATGTGGGAGTAATGCGAATACTGTTTGTAATGTCAAACAGAAGCGAGAGTGAGAGTGGTACGATACAACTGAAAACGATATTGACGATAGTTACGTTAGTCTGCAGACGGCATGGTACTCACTTTTTTTGAAACTCTATTGATTTCGGTCGTCGAAAAGGGATTCAAATACAACGAAAAAATAGTACTTAACAAAATATGGATTGCAAATTTGAAAATGATTCTTAAAAGTAAAACATAATTCGTAAATAAAACAAGTGAAAATAACAACTAACTGAGTCTTAAATATTCAGTATATAATTAGTTTATAAAAAAAAGTTTCAAACAAAAGTATTTAAAAAAAAGGAACATTTTTTGGCTTTAAATTTTTGTTCTATCTCTTACACGGTTTCAACGATAAACATTTTTACACATTTTGTCCAAACATGGTCCGATTTTGTCCATTCACGAACTTGACCTTACTTTTCAGCTTTAGAATACACGCACTTATTTTCAGCTCGTTATCAATTTTCGTATCCACAAACGGCCGAACATACGTAAATGGCCGAATTTGGCCAATTAATAACACCTGTTCCAAATATTTATATCTACGATCAATATTTTCAAAGTCGGGACTAAACTTAATATACCCTGGTATATTTACAAATACCGGATATAAAAATAATATTCAAGATACAGTCCGCTATGAGGGGAGGGGGTATCCAAAGTATCCATTTTTTATACACCGGAAAAAACAGTGGGAGAAAAAATTTTCTCAGGCGGTTTCGGGCGGAGGTGGGGCTGAATAAAACCCATAAAAATATTATTTTTACCTCCGAAACCGCCATAAAATTTTTTCTGGTTTTCTATTTTTTCCGGTGTATAAAAAATGGATACTTTGACTTAACCCTCCTCTCTCCCCCTCTATCTCTAAAATGGCCGCTCTGCCATATATATAAGATATGAGAGAAAATGCCGCACATCGACTCAATAGCTTATTTACCACACGGCAGAAAGTTAGCATTCATGGATTGTTTGACGCGCCATATCCTAAGACTAGTAGTGTTTTACGATAATACGTGCCCGTTTTCCCCTGCATTAGCCTGGATAATCAAAAGGACACTATGTTATATATATATAAGGTACATATATGTATAAGAACCTTATACATATATAAGGCACATCCAAACCCAATTTGCAATATTTCTCATAGTTCACATTGGACAGGATGGATAGCTCTTTGTAACATGTATTGTCATCATCATAGTGGTTTATTAAATTAACCAAACAACATTTGTCGTCGTTATTCCAAACGATCTCAAATCAAACAATTCATTTATATTCACAGAGACAGACAGACAGATAGACAAAACTACAGAAACTAAACTATACCGTGTATTTATGTCTATATGTACGTTGTCTCATTAATATTTATAGAATTAACAAGATATATATATATATATATATATATATATATATATATATATATATATATATATATATATATATCATATATATATATATATATATATATATATACATATATTTTATACATAATTTAATGTTAGCAAAAGTTATGGATTGTGAGGTTTTGTGTTTCCCATTTTGTCCCATATATAATATTTAGTTTAAAGATTTAATACAATATAAAATAGTGTTTAACTTTATAATACTTACTCAGGCAATTATGGTAATCATTTACAAGAATTTTTACCGAAAATTATTGCGGAAAGAAAGTTTTTGAAGTTTTACTTATTTATGTCTTCAATAAATTATGTTCAATATTATTAAAATTAAAATATTAAACCTAGTTCACTTGGTGTAAAATTCACATAATATCCAGTAGACCGGGAACTCGCGACAAAATCATTGTATGATTTTAAACATTATATTATCGAATGATAATTAGTGAGAACTCAAGGTATGTCGACTACAAAGTAGTCATCATCTGTATAAATTAGCTAGTCGTAATTTACTCTTTGACAATTAGAAATAGATAGAAAGTCGAGATCAATAGACAAAAATAAAAATGAATAGAAAATTTACTCAATTAAAATATACTAGATTTAAAATATAATAAATTTTAAATTATGTTGAAATTACTCTTGTTAAAATTTTTACTCTTATTAACTTTACTCTTATATTGTCTCAGGATATGTTACTTGTTGCTAATTTGGTGACCATTTCACCAAAAATTTTAACAAGAGTAATTTCAACATAATTTAAAATTTATTATATTTTAAATTTAGTATATTTTAATTGAGTTAATTTTCTATTCATTTTTATTTCTGTCTATTGATCTCGACTTTCTATCTATTTCTAATTGTCAAAGAGTATATTACGACTAGCTAATTTATACTGATGATGACTACATTGTAGTCGAAATACGTATTTATAGTACAAAAAACTGATATAGGTAAAGGGGGCGAATTTGAAATTTTATTCACCGCCATATTAATATAATTAGTTATTCCAATCGAGTAAGAAAGGTGTATAATAATGACGAAGTCGGTCAGCGGGACATTAAGACAGAAAACGATTAAGAATATGTAACTTTCAAAAGGGTCATTGTTACATCTTATTCACCTTGAAATTAATTTCGTAATTAGTTTTTAACAAATAATGTATGAAAAAATGTTTCTTACACCTGGCAAGCTGGAAAAAATAGTTCTTACAGCCTCTAAACAATGTAATATTTCACAAGGGTATTGTCAAATATTATTCAACTTAAAATTTAGGTGAGAGGCAAGTTTGAACTATAAATAATGTAAGAAAAAAGTTCTTACGGCTTGAAGACGGACCAAAGGAGTTCTTATATCGCTCTGAAATTAAAAGTGGTCATACAGTGCGTGATTTTGCTGCAGTGCGCTTTTGGTATTCGTTTTTTACAATCTGTACATAGTACATACACTCCCGTTCAATAAAATTGAACAGATCTGAACTGAATTAGTCTCTCAAAATTTGACTAATCTTGTAGTAAATGTTTTTTACTATACTTCCAATTCTTTTTTCACACTTAAAATATACTACTTATCTCACCAGTCCAAGTTGTCGAGCGATCTAAGGTATTATGTCTGCGCAATATGCATACTTGGAAACTAGGAGGTTATGGGTTCGAATCCCGACATCGGCAGTTTGTCAATTATTAATAAAAAAAAAAAGAGCGGTGTACTGACTAAACTGTCGGCGTATGGACAAGAGCGAAGTAACTGGCTATACTTGAGAAGGTTTTCTACAGTTTCCATCACGAACTCCAGATGAATATCGGCATAGTTTCTATCATAGTCGGCTGCAGGCGCATATCCTACCAATGCCTGGACTACACACAAAAATTCCTTCCACTACTTATTTTTGTTTATAAATGAATAATTATACAGAGAGTTACTAAAGTGAGGAGTTTTATGAAATGTAAGAAAATTAACATTTCAGGTCTGTTCAATTTTATTGAACGGGAGTGTACATACAATGTTCATTAGATTTCTGTACATGTAAAATAAATATTTTTAAATATAGCAGTTGTTTATACATCTTGCTATGATTGCACGCCTAACTATTATCTGTTGTATTTAAAAAAATATTCGACAGAATTAACAAAAAAACTACGATAGTAAAGATAAATATTTATTAAATAATTCAATTTAATAAATATTTATTAATTTTTAAAAATAATCGCGTTTTACCGTTTTGTTTTCGAAATAGAATAGTTTAAAATTTTTTTTAATTTGAAAATTATATTAATTTGTATATGTGTTGTGTATGTGTGTATATTTCAGTTTTTGTCCTGATTATACAAAACAGTGCTGGCCTACCTTTGAAAAAAAAAACGTGTAATGCTTCGAAACTTAAGTTTAGTCCGGGTGGATGATGAAGGTTCAATATTTCGAATCCGATCTTTTTCAAACTTTTTATTTAAAAATCTCCCCCTAAAAGTTCTGAACAAATATAAATAAATAATAATCATATAACAAATTTCATATAAAATACAATACAATAAAACACAGTATATCGACGAGATATGCTGTTGTTTCTGGTCTGAAACTAAATACATGTATATATATTATTAGGTTTTAATTACTCTCATACTCGTCTCAACTCAAAGTGATTTAATCAAAAGTGAATTAATTAAATAAAGTTACTTGTACAACAATTTCATTGTACCTAGTCTACCTACCGATGTTGTTAGTACAAGTTTAAATAACGTGTTTTACAATGTTGGTATGGGTATGTGTGTGTGAGTGAGTATGTGAGTATGTATATCTCAATTGGTGTGTATGTGTTACATCTAAATTAAAATTTGTTTGGTTATTTGAATATTTCCTGTATATTTGTGAAGGTAAATATATACAGTTTGTTATTAATACAAATGGGGTAATGTTTATATTGCATATGCCTAAAATAGGGAATATGCATGAAAATTTTTTTCACATTTATTTTCAGAATATGAAAATACTGTTAATACTGTAATAATATTTAAAAACGAAATTAAAATCCGACAAATATCAAGGAAGCTATAAGCTTTTAAAGATTATCTGTCTCTTTCTTGCAAAAATACTAAAAACGGAGTTTTACGTGTATTTTAAATGGTGAAAGTGTAATATGACGTCACATAACATATCAAGAGGGCTATCACCCTCTTTGTCTAATCGGAAATTTCAATCATTCATATCTCGCTTATTTTTGAAGCTATTTAAAGTAATTTTACCTTGATATTTGTCAAGTAAACATTTTCATGCATATTCCCTATGATAGTATAGGTATAATAACTCTTACAACAGTTTTATGAGAGTTAAATTAGCTTCAAAAAGTCGGTTTTAGGCAGGTTGCTCGAAACCGCAATTTCCAATTCAAACATTGGATGTATGAGAAAACTATATAGACTTGTATAGCTACAGATATAATGTCTCTTTTTGATACATTTAATCAAGCTGTATTTTAATTATAAAAATATTATTTTCTAATTAAAAACCGGCAGATATTAAACTGGTTTTCTTTAGCAAATAAACCATATTAGTCGGAAAATTTTTTTGAGTTTATTGTTTGATAGGTAAGTGTTTAAGCTTTCGATTAAGCCTTATAAAACCTAAAAAATATTAATTTGTTTATAAGTAAATTAGCAAAAGGTATATGATAACTAAAGGTATATGATAGCTCCAGTTCGTTCAAGCACTAGCCAAACTTATCTGGAAAAGAAGTGTGCAAAATTTGAACAAGAACGGATCATTATTTTTTGAGAAATCATGTCAATCGACTTCATAAATAGAGTTTTGAGCGAAAAAAATAGACAAAAACGAAACGACGTGATTAAAGACGCGATTAAAGACAGGCAAACAATAGCAAAGCATCTGCCTCAATATATTTCCAAGTCTCAATCTCCTAGAGTTTTACTCTAATTGACTTACAGAAAATATTCTAGACATATTATACTACTAGCTGTTTCCCGCGACTTCGCCCGCATTTATATGAAAGATAAAGCTTTATATGAAAGCTGAATATGATAAAATATATATAGCCTAAATAGGAAACAGCTAGTAGTACAATATGTCTAGAATATTCTCTGTAAGCCAATTATATATCGATATACACACACACACACACACACATATATATATATATATATATATATATATATATATATATATATATATATATATATATATATATATATATATATATATATATATATATACATCGATATATAAAGATTTATAGAGTGCTATTATAGTTTATAGTAACTATGGAAACGACAATCAAAGTTCAAAACTGAAACAAAATTTTAATAGAATAATTTTATAGTTATGTTTTAGAAATGTACTGTACTGTGGAAATGATAAAATCAACAAAAGTTTTAACACCCTCCAAAAAAAAAAGGATATTTTTTAAATGTTCACCCCCTTCAAGATTATTTTTTGAGACAAAAGATAGTCCTATGTCCTTCCCCAGGATATAATCTACCTCCTTGCCGAATTTCATTATGATCCGTTTACCCGTTTAGTCGTGAAGAGGTAGCAAACAAACACGGTTACTTTCACATTTATATAGTAGTATGGATTTAATAAGATAGATTATTTGAAATTTTCAAACCAATGAAACCCCTTAAGAAAAGCTAACTTAGGAGTGAACTACCTCAATATGCTTACACACACACACACACACACACATACACACCTATGCGTCACAGTAAACAGTAAAATACAGTGCACTCTCTAGTAAATAATGGTATTATTATCTGTAATTAACAGTGTTAATGTAATATAGTTACATTATAGTAAGTAGTACCGGTAATGTTAATATTGTGTTTTATTTAATGTTTAATAAAATGGATGGATGATGATGTTGATGACGATGATGTGCATTTAATAAACAAACTATTATACAAGCGTCTAGTACACAAGCAACAAACTCAAAAACTTCCAGATGAATTCATGTTCAGAGACGGAGATATCGTTATAGTACACTCGGTTATCATAATTTACGATCAATAGACATATAGTATTCTATACATTATACATTAGTTTAGTATATAATTCAATAAATTCACTCCCGTACATAAAAATAGAACCAGTAACTCACATTCTAAGCGAATATATTACTAAATATATGTATAATATTACACACAGCAACACAACAAGCATATTTCAACTGGTTCAATTTTTATGAACGGGAGTGTACACTCCCGTGAAATGTTAATTATCTAACATTTCATAAAACTCGTCACTTTTGTAACTCTCTGTATAATGTATAATTTTATTTATTTATAAACAAAGATGAGTAATATATTTTTTAAGTGTGTAAAAAAGAAATGGAAGTATAAACTGAATTTATATTTTTTATTTGTATTTACGGTTCCAGTGACAGAGTGAGAATTAAAAAAATATATGTAATGCTAATACATGTTAAAGTGTTATATCTTACTCTTACGTTTAAAAACTAAATAAAATGTTGTATCTGTTACTACAAGAATAATCAAAATTGTGAGAGACTGATTCGGTGCAGGACTGTTTAATTTTATTGAACGGGAGTGTACATACTCTGCTCTAAAATTGAACCCACCTTGTTTTAGTGTCTATAGTAATAATAATGAAAAATGTTCAATGTGTAAATATTCAAAACAAATAAGAAACCAAGTGAAAATAACTGAGTTGATTTTTTAAAAGTTTCAAACCAAAGTTGTTTATTTTTCAAAGGAGATAAACTATAAATTTCGATAGCCGAGTGTACACTCCCGTTCAATAAAATTGAACCGATCTGAACCGAATCAGTCTCTCGCAATTTTGATTATTCTTGTAGTAAATGTTTTTGACAGATACAACATCTTATTTAATTTTTATACGTTAAAGGGAGATATAACATGTATTTACATTACATATTCTGACTCTATCACTGACTTGTTTACATAAATAAAAAATATAAAACTTCCATTTCTTTTTCACATATATTACTTATCTTTGTTTATAAATAAATAATATACAGAGAGTTACAAAATAGAGGAGTTTTATGAAATGTAAGAAAATTAACATATCATGTTCGTTCAATTTTATTGAACGGGATTGTACCTATACAGAAACTATTCTAATCCTGAAACTTATTCACATACAGGTAGACGACGAATCGTTGTGTTTTGGCTCTATAAATGGCATTTCTTATTTACAAATTTTACAGTTTATTTGTATCGAATTCAATTGATTTTCGAAAAAAATTTTTAAAACAAAAGTTGTAAATATTTTTATAATGAAAATCTTTTATTCGAAACATGTTTTCGAAAACTAAATCGATTTGTCACAAATCGATTGGATAAAATCGAAAAAAGAAACGTTACTTATGAAGTGGATAGTACCCATACTTGCCATACACATTAGTACGTTGGGAAAGTTGGTCTTCTCTGTTGTGAAAGAGTGTAAACGAGATGAATGGTATTGGTCACTACAAGTATATATAGAGATCGTTTACACTAGCATCGAAATTGTATAAAGTACACAAATAGTAAAATATATGTATAGTTTACTTTACACGTCAAATACAGGTGATATTTTTGTCGAATACAATGAGTTTATTGTAAATTATGCTCTGGGTTATAATTTGATGTTTAACCCTACTAAAGTTATCGTATGAAATACATTGAGTCAAAAAAACTGTTCTGTTTTGTTCTAGATAGACTCTCCAGAAAGGACAGTAAAAAAAAATTTGTTACGCAGGAGCTGCTTCAACTTCTGCGAATTTCCTTAGAATACATAAACAACTCTTTAGCGGTCACAATTTTAGTCTGATAAAATGAAATGTCGTATATGATTTTAGTATTTCCAAGTCCAATTTTAATATAAATGACATACGTCGAGGGGAATGGGGGGGGGGGGTGTATAAAGAAAGAAGAAAACACAAAATGTAAAATATCTCTCTTAATATTAGAACAATCGAAAAAAGCGTAATGAACAAAGTTGTAGAAAATATGCTATATGCTACAATTCATCACCTTATTATTTTTGTTCAAACTCTAATGTGTACAGAGATATTAAGGAATTTAATTTACAATCTTAAACCGTAAATATTTTTCTGTAAATATTAGTGTAACAGAAAAAATGATAAGAAACAAAATTACAGTAAAACATAGTACCTACAACTTTACTTCATATAAATTTTTCGATTTTTCAAATATTAAGGGAGATATGTCAAATTTTGTGTTTCCCCCTCCCTCTAAACCCCCCTTTCCCCTTGTCCGATTTACTCCTTAATGAACTTGACCTTTTGAATATCAAAAGCGCTTCAAATACCAAATCTCATTCCGATAAAATGTGAAAACTGTGACCGCTAGAGTGATTACAGACACATATATATATATATATATATATATATATATAAATATGTATATATATATGTCCATAGATATATATATATATAAATTTTACAGATGGTGATTTTTGACATTTATTAGGTAGGATCGATGGACATTTGAAGAAATTTTGACTTCGGTACGGGACCAATAGCTCTATTTCCTTTCAGGAAATAGCTAAAAGGAAAAATTTCCTCAAATTCTTCTCCAAAATTCTTAACAGAAGGGCGTTAGTCTGTAGGTATTATTTTGATGTTTAACCCTAGAGTTATCGTACGAAAGATATTGAGTCGTTAAAAACAAATGCTCCAAAATTCTTAACAGAAGAGCGTTAGGCTCTAGGTTATATTTTGATGTTTAACCCTAGAGTTATCGTACGAAAGATTTCGATTCACATAAACATTACAGTGCTGTTTTGTTCTAGATAGAGTAAACCAGGAAGGAAAATAAAAAAAAGGGAACAATTTTCTCAAATTATTAACAGAAAGGCGTTAGTCCAAATAGTCCCAGACTGATGTGACGTAAAATATATAAAAAATACCACCGCTAGAGGGTGTTTCTTCCTAAATAAATCGTTAAAAACAAATGCTCGAAAATAGAAGAGCATTCCGGGTTTTTCAAATATAATTCGAAATTTTAATAAATGATTAAAACTTGTTGAGTATAAACTTTCCTATAAAAAAAAAACTTATCGATTGGCCAATACGAGCTCGTTTATTTTCCAATTTTCTTTCCCATATTCAAGCCTTGACGTCTTTATAGAGGCCGGTCATCCCACAAAATTTTTTAAATGAATGTTCCAATTTCGACAAGTCAACCATATTGTGTTCACCCGGTATAATAAAAATAAATCAATCGCCAGGAATTAAACTGAAATCAATTCTCGAACATAATTCAGTATACATTTCAAAAGATTTATTTATATTTACACATTATATAGATTACATACTATGAGATTTCAAAATCTTGAAATCTCCCGTATAGTTGTATGTACCTTTGAAGAAGTTTTTGCAACCAACTCAACCTCTTAAAATTTGTGGGCTCATGTAATCGTTCCAAATTCCTGAGAATAATTATCTTAATTAGTTAAGACCATCGGATAAGTGGCATCAGAAGTATATAAAAGATTTTTGTTCAGTTTCTCTATCGGCATTTTTATTTTCCAAATTACGACTTTCTTTAACATTTAAAATCTATCCAGTTTTCGAAAAAAATAACTAGGACAAAATCTGTTAGCATTTACATAAGGAACAATTTTGTAATTTAAAAGTTTACTTTCTCTGATACCGTTTTGAAAATATAATTTTGGAATGATGGAAATTTTACCCAATAGTTAGTTGTAAGACAATACTCTGATTTTGCCTATTCATGAACTTGAAGTAACTTTTTTACTTTTGAGCTCTAGAACACACACACACATATATTTTCGTTTTTGAGTTATCGTGTCCATCGAACGGACATGCGTCAATTAGGTCGTTTTATAAACACCTATACCAAAATTTTTATTCTGCGGTTAATATTTTCAACAGTTACAAGGTTGGAACTAAACTAAATACTGATATGAAAAAATTAACTCGTCAACCAGGAATCGAACCTCGGGCCTCTAAACGCTTAAGTCTTCTACAGTTTGTCTTACGTAAACGAAAGGAATTTGGACAAATATCGTAATGTTGACGCTTAAGTATACACAAATAAATATATATGAATAATAACTTCGACAGAAGTAATACTGTCTAAATAAATAAAAATAAGAATGATATGAAAAGGTTGGCTGTTACGTCACAGTCGTCTTTGGTGTAGCGGAAGCATATTGGACTAGATATCCAGAGGCCCGAGGTTCGATTCCTGGTTGACGAGTTAATTTTAATTAAAAATTCAATGACAATGACATTTCTCTAAATAGTATACGCTAAAGTCTTCTACAGTTTGTCTTACGTAACCGAAAGGAATTTGGACAAACATCGTAATGTTGACGCTTAAGTATACACAAATAAATATATATGAATTGAAACTAAACATTTTCCAATCTCCCTTTATAAATATGGATTGGTGTATGGACTACAAAGTTGATGTCATTTTTATAAATTTTATTATTGATTTGTGCCTTATTGATTCGGTTATCGAAAAATTAGGATAACAGTTGTTCATTATAAATATAGTAACAACTGTTATTCGAGATTTTTTTTCGTAAACCGAATGAATAAGGCACAAATCAATTATAAAATGTTTTAAAACTATTATCAACTTTTGACGTATATTTGTACACATATAGGTAGGAACTAATGTATGTAAAGTTAGCACTGCCATTTTGAAAAACCAAAAAAATAATCACTGTGCTAGGAATGTGCTACGTTGTGCCGCAAGCCGATCATAGAAATATTGAAAATGAAGCGAAAATTCGAAAAAAAACGTTTTTCAGGCCCAACACCGCCATTTTGTTGGAATGAAAAAAAAATGTTTGTGCTAGATTGTACTAGGGTTGTGCTAGCTTGTGCTGCAAACCGCAATAACTTTCGTAGAAAATAGCGATTGAATACAAAGTATAATTTAAGATAGATAATAAGTATAAGAAATTTTTTTCAAAAATATTAAGTACAGAAAAATATTTTTTTTTTCAATCTAGATTTTCTACGCATCCAAATGTGGTATTGAAGTACTTGTGGTATTCAACTATTTTTTTTTCATTCCGACAAAATGGCGGTGCTGAGGATTTTTTTTCAAAGGCGGTTATCTACGAAACTAATTGCGATATCGAATCGTGGTTTACGCCACAAGATAGCACAACCTTTTTTTTCCTTCCGATAAAATGGCGGTGTTGGGGCTGAAAAACGTTTTTTTCGAATTATCGCAACATTTTTTCCAAATTTCTAAGATCGGTTTGCGACACATCGTAGCACATTCCTAGCACAAACTAGCACAATGATTATTTGTTTGGTTTTTCAAAATGGAGGTGCAAACTTCACACACATTCAGAACTATCTGTCTAGTTGAAAACCCTTTATGTTCAGATCAACATAAATAATTCTTTTTTTTTGTATTGATTAAAATTCTATTTATACGAAGGTAGAAGTATTTTAAGTGAAAAATTAATGAACTGTTTTCGTGGAACTATTGAATAATTACTAATATATATTTTATAGATACATACATAATATATAGAGGTATATTCTTATTTTAAAACATATCGCGTAGTCACGAACGAAGCTTGTGCAATTTAAATTTACATGTTGAAACATGTTCTCTCATTCTTTTCGACAAACATTAATAATTTGCATATATTTCCATAACTTGTTATTATTCTCGTCGTAACTTCAGAGAATCTTCCCTATTTGAATCATGGCATCGTTAATTACGGATTTTTATTAAATTCGATACAAATTTTAAATATTTTCATGAAAATGTAATATTTTGTAATATTTACTTTTAACCGAAAATCGGGTACACCCTTTATTTCGACGGACATTTTCTGTCGCCGACTCAAAAGTATTTAGGTATTTACATTAGAGTAGGACTAACTTTAAAATAAAAAAGTTACTTATCAAAAAATTAAACCTTCGAAAAAAAAAAGAAAAAATATAAAAGTAACTTTTTTATTTTAAAGTTAGTCCTACTCTAATGTAAATACCTAAATACTTTTGAGTCGGCGCCAGAAAATGTCCGTCGAAATGAAGGGTGTACCCGATTTTCGGTTAAAAGTAAATATTACAAAATATTACATTTTGCTTGTTTGGCACCGACTCAATATTATTTAGGTATTTACATTAGTGTAGGACTTAGTTTGACTAAAAAGTAACTTTTGTATTTTTTCCTTTCTTTTTTCGAAGGTTTAATTTTTTTGTTACAATGTTATTATTTTTTGCTTTTCAGTTACTTTCTTTTTTCGTCGGTTCTATTTTTTGTTAAAAAGTTTTTATTTTTTATTTTTTTGTGGCTTATAATGTCATTAGAACTACATATGTGTGTCAAGTTTCAACAGAATCGGTGCACAGACGAAAAATCAGTGGTGAACAATCAACCATTCCCTATTTTTCAATTTTTAGGGGCGAACTTTTTTTTCAAATTTATATGGTACCAATTTCGAAGTATACCCTATCAAATAAATAAAGAATTATCGAAATCGGACTACTCTGTAAAAAGTTAGGCGTGGTAAAACATTTAAAATATATATATATATATATATACAGGTTGAATTGAGTACCTCCTTGTTTCGTCGGTAAAAAAACGAAATTCAATTCATAAGAGCTGAATTTAAACTAATTTTTACAGACGAAGAAAGATCGATCCATAATTATAAAACATCGTAAAAAGACTATCTTATGTATTTAGTTTTACATGACGACATTTTTAATATTTTGACTAATTGTTGGATCAGAAAAGTTGTAAATACTTGGATATTGGGATCTCTGGCAGGGACGGAGCCTAACATTTCATTCCAATATAAGTAGTTTCTAAATTGTTCATCAGGTTGCGATCACGAAACTTGTAGGTCGAAAGTTATGTCAGGGGGTTGGGGCAGAAAACATATACCTACTAACTTCGTTTACAATTTATCCATCAGAGAGCATATCCTAGTGCTAAAGTTCCCAATAAAATAAAGGATACTTTAAATGTAAATAAATAAATAAAAAACACATGACTATTGCGAGACTGATATACTTTAAAGATTTAGCTCCAAGGATTAAAGCCGAAAAAGTGAGCTAATGAAAAATAAGTGAACTTTGATTGCAATTTGTTTATCAAAAGTGAAATTTTCACTACTGAACGCTTCACTTTTCACATAGCGGAACATTTATTACGCGGTGAGTAATATCCTCCTGCTTCTCAAACGAAATAGGATACACCATTCACAGGTAGACATTCTTTGAGTTTTATTTGGATAATAAAATCTGGTCCTGAGACCAAATATTGGAGACAGCTGTACAAATTTGCTTCGTACAGTAATTATTCATTTTTTAATCACCGATCGACATGATTGCAGGTGTTCGTTTTATATTTAACAGGAATTGATACTATCACAATCTAATTAAAAAATTTTTTTTGCGATAATAGGGAATAATTCGATGTAATTTTTAGACATTAAGGAAGTATCTTGATGATGAAAGATATTTTTCATTATTAAATCTTGCGATAAAGTTTTGCAGCCTGATATTCCTAAAATATTCATTTTATTTAAACGGGTGCCATCGATCCTCTATATCCCGTCTTGCTAGTGTAATAGATAAAAATTTGTCTACCATTTTTGTGCCATTTATTACGTTGTATCTATTTTTCAGATATTTTATGTACGTTATTTGATCCAGCTAATATGTATGGCATAAAAGTGTGTGCTTCTTCAATAAATGTGTGTATTTATAACTTAGGGAAATACTTCCAGTTCCGTTTTAAGAGTAATAAATTTTCATATAGAGGGCGTTGTAATACATCTTACCAATAATGTTTCTTTAAATGGTCCCTTGCTAATATTACTTATTCCATTTATAAGGTACACGCATAACATCTACTAGATGTTCCAGAAATTATGCGTTATACGGGGAAAACTTTATATACAATTCATGGTTCGTCAAATAGTTCTATGTTTAAGAAGTGGAAAGTGTTATATAATGTTAAGCTACTATATAAAATGGTGTAAAGTCCGATTGAAAGTAAGTTTGAACCGTTTGCCAGTCTGTCGTATTGTTTTGTAGCACACAGGCGCATTGTAGCAACCAACTTCTACGAGGTAGTTTCTTTATTGAAAGCTGGTTTACTCCGATTCTTAACAATGTATGATAATTATAATCACTGTATTATGTCGAGGATTTTAAAAATTTGTTTATAAAATAAATTTCACTTATTTCTATTAACTACCTCTCATTTGTTTTGAAACATACTGTAGCGAAACGTACAATATTTATAGCATAATGATAGAGACTTTGTTTAATATCTTTATAAATAATTATTATCACATATGAAGAAGAAAAAAAAACTGTATACTTTCAAAACAGTAATTTTTTCTTTCTAAAATAGTAAATAAATAACAGTTACCAGCAGCGGCACTGACTAAAGGCCCAAATAGACGGAGAACATGGTTGCAGCAACATTGAACAGCAACTAGCTTGTTGCACTGTGTGTGGGGTGGTTGCAGCAACAAAAAACAAACTTTTTGTTGCTGCAACCACTCCACACACGGAGCAACAAGCTAGTTGCTGTTCAATGTTGCTGCAACCATGTTCTCCGTCTAGTTTGGCCATAACAAATATAATAGGTCTATAACTTATTTGAAAAAAGTAACTACTACCAGAAAAAAAGTTAACAATATTAAATCTACAGGATGGGTCATAAAACCATCGAATGAAAGATTATATTACAAAAACAATACTTTTTATGGTCTCAGTAAAAATATATATTTTTGTACATGCACAAACTTTTTTTTTATTGAACAAATTCTCGCAGAGCAATACATTATTTGGATATATAAAAACAACCCATTATTTTATGTAAAAAATATACCATTTTTGATGTATACTTTTCCTGGGAGTATTTTGTACTGACGAATACAAGGAAACAAATCACTTTATAATTGTTTTTTATGTTAGATTCTGTTGTCCTTGAAAACCTAGAGAGATGACATTTTTCATGGTCGTAGATCTTATCACGAGTAAAAAAACCAAACGATTGAGCCTCAATCACAAAGCTCGTGGAGGATGTGAAACTTCAATAGTTTCACTATTTACAAATGTTATGAGCGGCTTAGGACAGCTAAAATGTGACATAAAAATTTTTGTATTTATTGTATTAAGATATCTTGAAAACAGGGATGTTGCGGATATTCGCATCCCCATCCGCAACCGCGGAACTTCCATATAAATTTTAGCATCTGGATCCACAAAAATCAATGCTTTTTGCTGATCAGTTGCGGATTCATGTGCTTCTTGTTTTTTTTAGCTTTTTTTGTTTAGCGACACGGCTCTTTATTGAATATAATGCACCAAATTTTAAATTTTCGTACTAACATTTGATTATAATATAAATATTATTAAAAATTATTACCTGTTACCTATTAAATTATTATCTTTTTCCTTTATTCATGTACCTAAATTAAAATCTCTTTAAAAAAAACTTGACACATAAATACGCATCCACGGATGTGAACATCAAAAAAAATTTGCATCCGCGGATGTTAAAAATTTACCATCCGCGATATCTTTGCTTAAAAGCACTGGTGTATAATTATTCCACGGTTTGTTGTTGGTTTGTTTAAATACATTTATTTAAAACAATACATTTATGTAAATCTGTGTATGTATACAACGCAGGGCGACGTCTGCCAGTGGCGGATAGGCCCGCCAAGGCTGGGTTTAAGGGGGTAATATTTGAGAGAGGGGGGGGGGGGATTTAGAGGGCGCCTGAACCTCAAACATTTTTTCCCGGTTGCTTACCAGCCAAAATTGATAAGTTTTTCGTCAACTGTAAGATTGAATTTTTCTATTTTCTCTCACGTTTATATAAAAGAAGAATTAAGTACTGAAGGATGCATTCATTTGCAGGGTTATTTAAAGCAATCAGAAGACGAGAATCATCACGCTCTGCATCAAATATAAATCCAAAATAAATCCAAATATAAATAATGCTCTACGTATGCCATTTTTTCACACACCCAATATCTTTGACTTATATTCGGGACTAGTTATAATAGAATATATGTTGGGAAGAATATGTTAGTATTTCACTATTTACACGAAAATGTTAAAAGAAAACTAAATACGACAGAAGCGCGTGGGTTGTTTATTTTCCAAAAATGAAAAATAAAGTTAGAAATAATAAACTACTAGAATTTTGGGAAATGTAATAAAACAAAAACAGAAAATCCGCACAAATTTTCACTCAGTACAGGTTTAATTAATTTTTTTGAACAAAATATAAACAAACCATAAAGTTTGTTTATTTTTGTCAAATCCAATTTTCATAAAAAAAAAAATCCTTTTGGTTAAAAAATAAATAATATATTTAAAATTATAAATAAAATTTCAATTAGTTTTGTTGACATAAAATTATATTTAACAGCAATATATTATCAATTTGTGTAAATTAATATTTAATTAATTTTGTTTTTCAGTTTGTTATTTTTTTTAAATAGTTTTTTGGTTAGTATCGATTAGCATCCGTAATACTATTTTTATATATTTACATATTTTATAAATTATTTAAATAGTCAGTCAGCCACCCTTTTTGGTATAATCATATTTTAATATATGATTTTCATTTGTTTACATTTTATTCGATGCCAACGATGTCAAATTTTTTATGAATTCATAATTTTTTGTGTATATTTTTTCATTCGTAATAAACAATTTATATGTAAAAATTTGTTATTAAATATTTGCAAAATATCCCGCGTGTCTAAACAAACAAAAACGATAAAAACGTTAATCAATTTATTTGAACATACATTAAGGTTTTTTAAATTGTTTTTTTTTTTTGTAAACTAGCGTCTATTTATTTCCATTGTTTTCGATCCCCATCCCTAGATGTGTATGATTTTTCATATCAAGTATTTGATGTCAAAAAATGGTATCAATGTTCAGACATATTACTTAAATGTCAAAGTAAGTAAACGCTAGTCTCTTCCGTTGGAATAATATAACCAAAAGGCAACCATACTAACAATGGAAATAAATAGACGCTAGTTTACAAAAAACAAATTTAAAATATGTTAATAGTAAATAAACAAAGTTAATAATACAATGGCATCAAAAATGATAGTGAAAGATCATATGCATAGCACTACCATAACATCTAAGGTAGCTCAGTTGGTAGAGCATTGGTCTAGATCGCCAGAGGTCGTGGGTTCGATCCTCATCCCTAGATGTGTATGATTTTTCATATCAAGTATTTGATGTCAAAAAAAATGGTACATTAAGGTTGTTATTATAGTACACCTACATATACACAATCGATTCCCGTAAATCCTGTCGAAGTTGACAGCCAGAATATTTATTATCAATATTATAAAAAGAGTGGTATAAAATTCAAACTGAAAATAGTTATCGAGTGAGAATTTTGTAGACACGAAAGTATCACCAAGTTAGTAACGAATAACATATCCTGAGACAATATAAGAGTAATTTTAATAAGAGTGATGTTAACAAGAGTAAATCGGATGAAAGTAATTTTAACAAGAGTATTTTTGTCTATTGATCTCTTTTTCTAATTGTCAAAGAGTAAATTACGACTAGCTAATTTATACTGATAGAAAACTAAAAACTAGAACTTTCGACTACTTTGTAGTCGAAATACGTATTTATAATACAAAAACTGATCTAGGTATTAGGCCGAATTTGAAATTTTATTTCAAAAACCAAGAGTTCTCATTAATTATCATTAGATCATCTAATATTTAGTTTTTAAATTGAAATTGCGGAAAAACTATTTAGTATATGAAACAAAGTTTCAAACAAAAGTGGTTTATTTCTGTAAAAAAGAAAAATTGTTTTCTACGTCAACTAGTTTTCTATCTTATACGGTTTCAAAGATGGATATTTTCCCACCTGACGGGTAGATGCACGTTCCGATTTTGCTCATTCAACTTCATCCCATTTTTCAGAACACACACGTACAAAATTTCAGTTTGATATCTCTTTTTGTTTTTCAGACGGACGGACATGCGAAAATGGACTATTCAGGTAAATTTTTTAACACCTATACCAAATATATTTTTCTGTGATCAATATTTACAAAGTCCAGACTAAATACAATTGAAATAATATAGTTAAATTATCGTAAATTCTGTTAAATATATATAAATTATGTATTCAGAAGTTAAGTTTTAGCGAAACCTTGATCTAAACAACGAAAAATACTGTAAAAGTTTTTTGTCTATCTCTATCTATCGTTCTACATAATGAACAAATAGTTGTATGTATCTATTATGTATAAATAATATACATAACGTTTATCTTTCTTTACTAAGCTCTGTCCCACTCTGATCAATATCTAATACGAAATTATTTTATTCAATAAACTGAAAAATTATTTTAAAAAAAACACCTTGAATATAAAGAAAGAGAAGTAGTGTTTTTTCTTCAATTAATTAAAGATTTTTTGTAATTTACTTAAGGAAAAACTTAAGAAATTGTAGAATATATTACTGTTTATAACTAGAATGAATTAAAACATTTTCTTGATTGTTTATTTTCAATGTTTATTAAATAAATTTCCATTAAAATCTAATTATTTTTAAATTTTACGATGGGCTACAGTGTCTTTAATTTCAACACTGTTTTAAAAATAGACCATTTTTTCAGGTAATATAACTTTTAAACGAAAAGAGCTACAGTGGTGAGTTTTTTAATATAGAAATTTTACAGAGTTATAGTTATTATTTCTATAGTGCAGAAAAACTCATAAGAAACTATTAAGCTTTCGACATTAAGCAAAAAATTTTTTTTTATACTAGAATGATGCATCACAGTTTACTGTGCACCCAATCCCATATACAATATCAGAAACCTATTACGCATGATCTCCCAGGGTACTACTGATTACAGTTCCAACAAGTATTATCTCTATACATACAGGGTAGACCATTTAAAATGGTCATGCAAGGCAGAATTATAGTTTATTATCATAGACGCAAAAACACGTGACACGGAATAAGTAACTGTTACTGTTGAAATGTTCTATCGCTAGCCGTTCTTGCAATATTGCCCGATTTTACATACACATCTACACAGACCAACAGCTAAAAATGATAAATTAGAATATCAGGAAATCTTAAAACTTAAAAGTGCTATGAAAACCTAATATTGACTCGAGAAACTAGAGGAACCTTGCGGGTCTCAGACAAGCCAAGAATCTTCTAGGGAACTTTCACCACAAAAGTAGGCTACTGACGAGGTTTCTTACGGGGCATTGTAGACTCAAGGAGCACCTTAGGAAGCTAGGCTTGGGAAATGAGGGCTACTAAACGTTTTGTGGAAAAATGGAGGTAACTCTGAAACATCTCCTAATAGACAGTGAAACCCTTATACACAAAAGAATAAAATGTCTGGTGGTCTACCAGATACGTTAAAAGGAGCTACTCTAAGGCGAGACCACTCCTTGTTGGGGGAACACAATAGCTCTTATAGATCGCATGCACTAAATCCCTCCATTATCATTCATTCATTAAGACATCGAAAACAAATCCTCTATATTGTGCTACGTTTATGTAGCCTGTGTATATAGTCGTTTCCATTCTTTTAGCTATATTAAACAGTTATTACGGTTATAGTAATCCTAGCAAGTTAGAAAACTTTTTTTTTTCAGGAAGGAAGTCATGGCACGTTAAAATAACTAAATACTAATAAAAGGAAAAATTAAATATTTCAAAAGAATACGAATCTTTATTAAATAAATAAATAATCTGAAGAAAATAAAACAAATATAACGGGTAATGTTCCAATATAAACGTTGACATTATTATATTTAAGCTGAATATGGAAACAATTTTGATATTAGAGAGAAAGTTGCAGTACATACTATACAGTGCAACAAGACATATTCGAAGATGCATAAATACATATATATATATATATATATATATATATATATATATATATATATATATATATATATATATATATATATATATATATATATATATATATATATATATATATATATATATTATATATATATATATATATATATATATATATCCAAACCAAATACAATATGTATACTTTTTGAACTGCATTTGAGACCATAAAGTGTTTACGTGTTTAGAATAATTTCTGCTTATACAAGAAAATATTATCGTGAAATTTATATTTTTAAATTAAATTCCTTTAGGATCATGGAAACATTTTTAAAATGGATTATTATTTCAGGAGTATTGTTTTAAATGTAACACAATAGATTCAATTTATATGTGAATAAAGGGCATTAAAAATAGTGACTATGTAGTTATGTATACAATTATTACATTTAATCATTCTTAAAAGTGTCGTGTCAAATGGTTAAAGTGAAATACAGGACGTTCGATGTATGTTTGGTTATCCGCTATATATAGTAGTGTACATACGAAGGTACTATGGACCCAAAAAGTAGCGCTCATTATACAAAACTTTTTAGTTGATTTGTACCGTATTCATTCGGGAAAATGTATCGAATAAAAGTTGTAAGTTTATTTATAACGAACAAGTTTTATTCGAAGCATTTTTTCCACAAGCCAATGAGTAATCAATTTAATCATTTAAAAAACTTTTGCAAATGAGCGTTTACTTTTCTTGTGTACATATGAAGATAAACTTAAGTTAGATAGATAGATAGATTGTAGAGGCTGCTCTAGGCGGACTACACTTCGACAAGTAAGGTCCATTGTGATGCCTAGGATGTGAGGATGTGAGTGGAGTGGAAGTAATTTTTGTGTATAGACTAGGAACTGGTAGGATATGCGGCTGCAGCCGACTATGATAGGAACTATACCGATATTGATCTGGAGTTCGTAAAGGAAACTGTAGAAAACTTTCTCAAGCATAGCCGGTTACTTCGTTCTAGTCCATACGCCGACAGTTAAGTCAATTAACCGCCTCCTTTTTTTTCTAAATAATTGGCAAACTGCCAATGTCGGGATTCGAACCCATAACCTCCCCGTTTCCAAGTAGGCATACTTCGCAGACATAACGCCTTAGACCGCTCGGCCACTTCGACTGGTTAATATAAGTTAGTCTTGCATAATATTCCAAAACGCCAATGAACTGACAGTAAGAAGAGAACAGTTATCAAATAAATGAAATAATTAAAACCAACTGTTAATATTATTTGAACATCAATTACTTGATAAATCGTCACATCTTACATCTAACATTGGCTTTTTGGAATAAAAAGGACCATCCAAAAAAATAAAAATTACAGGCGGCCATATTTTGTGGGACTTTTGATAGTTTTGATTGTACATGCATGCATCTGTAATCTGCAATAATTATAGTTGGTTGAACTGAAATTGTGGAAAAACTATTCTGTGGATGTGAATATATTTCAAATAAAAAGTGGGACATAAATGTTTAAAAAAAAAGGGACAAAAATGTGTTGTTTTCCTATTAACGGTTTCAAAGATAATATTTTCGTCAAAACTCCCCTTAAACTTTACTGAAAGAGAAAAAATACCAGCTTGATCTCTTTTCGTTTTGGAGTTGACATGATAACAATAACTGAATTAAATCAATGAAGTCACTGTAAAGTAATGATGTATATTTTATGTTGTTCATAATATATCGATTTATCATCAAGATATATACCTAATGTTTTTTGTGTTATATGTTTGCATATTGTTATAAACTACTTTATATACACGTTCTTATTATCCATTATATATATATATATATATATATATATATATATATATATATATATATATATATATATATATATATATATATGTATGTATGTATGTATAAGCAACCTTCTCCTAATACTTCAAGCAACAATCTATTTTGAATATCAAATATACAAAATACATATCTAAGATACATGAAACACAAATGAAGTAGTGTATGAATATACCATACCCTATAAATATGAAAACAAGTTTACGGAATATATATATATATATATATATATATATATATATATATATATATATACAACATGATTCAGACCAGACCAAGTGGCCAATCTAAGGCTTTATGTCTGCGCAGTATGGCTTCTTGGAAACTGGGAGGTTATGGGTTCGAATCCCGACATCGGCAGTTTGCCAATTATTAAGAAAAAAAAAGGGCGCGTTTAATTGACTAAACTGTCGGCCTATGGACAAGAACGAAGTAACCGGCTATGCTTGAGAAGGTTTTCTGCAGTTTTCTTCACGAACTCCAGATGAATATCGGCTTAGTTCCTATCCTAGTCGGTTGCAGCCGCGTATCCTACCAATTCCTAGTCTATACACAAAAAATCCTTCCACTCCACTCACATCCTCACATCCTTAGGCATCAGAATGGACTTTATGGTCGATGTGTAGCCCGTTCAGGGCAACATTTACAATATATCTATCTATGATTCAGAATTGGCGTTCTACCACATCTGATGAGTACGTAGCCTCATGGTAAACCTGATGGTACGATTAAAACATGATAGCGTGAAAATGAAGGCACTTGAAAACTTTTGGGATTATAGAGAAATTATTCATGTTCAACAATTCGCCAAAAATCCATAACGGATAATATCTAAATTTATTGTCGAAATTTCGGACATATTACTTAAATCTAGTTGAATGCATTTTGTGACATTAAGAAAAAAAAAACATGATCGCTACATAAATAAATACGACGAAATTATTTATTGTTTTATAATTATTGAAGGATCATTCGGTAGTTCGAGCTCTATACTGAATGTTAAACGTTCAAAATTTTCTTTTGAAAATATAAACCCACTGTGTAAAGCAGGTGGCTCCAACCTTTTTGTACCTAAAAGCACATTCTAGATTATCGATTGGCCACAATTATTTTTTCAAAAAAAATATTTAACATTAACATTAGAAAATACATTAGAAAATTTGAACTTTTTTATCGACTTCGCACAGCTAAGATGATCGCGGGCATAGGGTTGGAGACACCTGCTGTAGCCGGTTTGAATTACAATATTTAGATAACATCAATCCATCATATATATATTTGTAGAAAACGATTATTCCATAACGCCAGAAGGTCGCAAGTGAATACCACACTATCGTTTTTTTGCCGTATTATAAAGTGATACTTCAAGGTACCAACTTATTTAAATGATAAAATGTAATTACTCCGCGTCTGGGAGAAATCACTTTGCTAGATGGTGTTTTGACGATAGAAACATTATGTCACTAGCTCTTGTGTTAGCTACTTCAAACGTGGTATTGAAAAATGCACAGTTGATTTGTGCGGAAATCATTCGATTTTCGAAAAAATGTTACTTTTAGAGTAGACTAAATATCATCAAGAAAAGCTTCATAAAATTCAAATTTATGAATTTAACGACCATAATTTCAATGAATTAGGTTATTATGATTACCCAATCGATTTCCATTACTTCTGTGATTTTTGCAGAATAAAGCATGACAATGGATAATAAACATTACATAAAAAAGTACACCTGGAACTTTTTGTACAAAATTTATCCAGATACATATCCTCTATGTTGTCATAAGATGAATGAGCATAATGCAACTGACAATCTCTAGAGAGTAAGATGATATGAAATGAGTAGAGAAAAGACAGGGTATCAAAGAAGTTGAAATATTTGTAAAAGAAAGCCAATACACTGGTTACTCTTGTTTGTAATAACAAAATGCATCTCCAAATTACTATAACCAATGTTCAAAAAGCTCTCGGTTGACTTACCTTTTGTATCAATTGAAAATAATCCAATTCCATCGCCACCACGGATCGAGTAACTCACACGAGAGTCATCGCCTGGAGGATCTTGATCTGTGGCTTTAACACGCATTACTTCAGTGCCCACCGGTCGATTTTCGTACACTGCACCTTCTAACACAAAATCTTCAAATTTGGGCGCGTATAAATTTTCATTCACATCCACTACATTCACGGTCACATACGCTTCCGAACTTAGCGACGGCACTCCACGATCTTCGGCGCACACTTTTAAAATATGTACTTGCCGTTCTTCGAAATCTAATGGTTTTACGGTCCGAATTGTACCCGATACTTTATCAATTTTAAATGCACCATCATTATCGATATTATCGATTAAACTGTAAACAATATCACCACCGGGTCCGACATCGGGATCAGACGCAGTGACGATTGCAACAACACTTCCCTTGGGTATATCTTCACGGATTTTAACGTTATAACTATTTAAACTAAACATCGGAGGATTGTCGTTAATATCGTCTATTGAAATTCGAACAAGTGCATCGGAATATAATGCCGGTATATCATCTAAATTTTTTCCTCCACCATTATCGGTTGCTCGAATACGTAACTCGTATAGCTCTTGACGTTCACGATCGAGATTCGAACAAACCGAAAGAATACCTGTTACTGAATTAACACAAAAGTCTTGAGTATCCGTTACTAACGAGTAAGTGATTTTGGCATTATCGCCGATATCCACATCAGTTGCATTAGCACGAAAAACAGCTGTACCATTTAACGCATTTTCTGTTACACGAAAACTAGCTAGGGTTTTTTCGAATTTCGGAGCATTATCATTTACGTCTAATACTGTAACTGGTAAAATTCTAGACGATGCCTTTTGTGGTTTCCCTAAATCATAGACTGTAATATTAAGAAAATACTCGTTTTCCCGTTCTCTATCCAAGTAACCAATAACTCGTAATGTTCCGGTGTCGGCGTCTATACAGAATACGGAATCTTCATCACCACCCGAAATACCAAATACCAGCTTGCCATTATATCCCAAATCTCGATCACGTGCTTGTAATCTTGTAAGGTTTATTCCTAAGGGCACGGATTCGTTTACTCGGATTTCTATTGGAAAATCGATAAATTCAGGTATGTGCATATTTTGTCCATAGCGACTTGGCATCATGCCAAATTCTTCTGCCATAGATATTGCATAACCAGGCATATTGTTCTTTTCAGCAGCTGCTAGAACTTCGGTTAAGCGTCGAGCAACACCTGTATCACGGCATTCGAAACCTGTATTCGAATCACCTCCTAAAAAACGACTATTTGTACCGATGTTTCGTTTTACTTGAACCAAATGTATGTATAGTCGAGAAATGTCAGCGAAATGAGTACCATCTGTTGCCGTTACGTTCACTTCGCGTTCGGAGACTTTTACATCGTTTAAATCACAACTTACACTAAGTACTCCCGATGTTGAGTCTAAATTAAAACAATGATCCTCATTTCCACTAACAATTCGATAGCTGATTATATTTCCACGATCAAAATCAATGGCTGATAATGTCATTATTTCTGTTCCAATTGAAATATATCGTGGGATATGACCGACGCAATCGACTTTTTCAAATTGCGGTCGATTATCGTTAATATCTTTTACTTTAATAGTTAATTGCATTTCAGTTTGACGTCGATACGGTAATCCCCAATCGGATGCTCGCACACGTAAAATGTATTCTCTACGCATACTTTCATAGTCAATAAGACTCTTGGTCCGTACGACACCCGTAAAATGGTCAATTTCAAATGGCACAGGTTTTAAATTTGCAATACTGTATGATATGTAAGCATTTTCTCCGGAATCACGATCTTTTGCTGTAACTTTTGTTACTGACGTGCCTGGTGGTTCATTTTCTTCAATCCATACTGTTTGTTCCGGTTTATCAAATATCGGATCGTTATCATTTCGATCTTCAACATTGATTTTAACTTTTGCTGACGATTGTTTACGTGTTCCAGTGTTACCTTGGTCGATTGCCGATACAGTTAGTGTATAAAATGCTTTTGATTCGGCATCTAATTTCATGGCTGTATATAACATTCCTGTATCAGGATTTATTCTAAATTCGCCACCTTCATTTCCGCCAACTATCTCTAGAAATACTTGAGCGTTTTTACCTTCATCCGAATCGGTTACTTTTAAACGTATCACAGGTGTATTGATCGGTGCAGTTTCAGGAACTTTAACTTCATATATCTCTCGATTAAATACTGGGGCATTATCATTTAAATCAGCTAAATGGACAGGAACTGATTTATAACTTTGACGTGATGGAATACCTTTATCCGCTGCACGTAACGTTAAGTTATAACCTTGTGGAGTTTGTTCTCTATCTAGTAAGCGTAATACTTCGATATTATATTCGCCTTTTTGGGCAGACGCAGGACGTATACGAAAATGACCATCAGGATCACCGTCCACAATATCTAAACTTTTTATCTCTCCATGTATACCTTTATCCTTATCGACGACTCGAACAATTGCATAAATATCCGCATTTGAATGTTCAACGATATGCGGTAAATGTTGAACATAAATTTCCGGGGAGTATAAGTTCACTTGTTTCACTCGAATGCGTACTTTTGCTTGTCGATATGCACTAGAACGAACAAATAACGATGCACGATCTTGAGCAAGTACCGTCAATTCATGATATGATCGCACTGTATATTGTAACGGGCGCGTTAACGTTAGTACGCCGGACATTGGATGTATGGAAAATTGTTCGGTGTCTTCTAAGAAACTGTAATAAATTTCTCCATTTCGTCCTAAATCAGCATCTTCTGCTTGCACTTTTAATATACTTTTATGGAGTGGTGTATCTTCGGGCACTGTTTGCTCATATTCACTTGGAACAAAAAATGGATTCAAATCGTTTGTATCTAAAACTTTAACAATCACAATTGTTTCTGCTTCTAAAACTACTTTCGGTTTACTATCACGTTTAGTTGCTGTGGCGCGAATCTCAAGTACATATTTATCACGTCGCTCACGATTTAATACGTCCATTGTACCGGTACGAGTCCTTATTGATAAAAAACAAAAATCACCCACTAAACGTTCTTCGGCTTTAAAAAATTTATCACGATCCCCCGCCATGATCTTATATTTAATATCGAGTTGTGCCACATCTGGTGTTATTTGTATACCTAAACGATCTTCACCCGAGTTTTGTGTGGCATAAGTTCGACCCAAACTATTTTCTGGTATACTAACATTGTATACAGACTGTGTGAAACCGAACATGAAAGGTTGGCTATTTTGGGGTAGTGATGTTGATGATGCTACCGTTTCTAAGGCCGTCGCAGTTTGTTGATCGTTTGTTGCCCGAGCACAGTATGTACTTAACATTATTATGAAAAGTACAATACTGAGCAGCGAACATAATGAACGCTGAGGCCCGAAACGTCGAGGCATTTTGTTAGTGCTTGTCGTCAGCTCATCGCTCAGTTACCTGAAACCAAAAGAAAACCACATAAGTATGATAATTTAAGAGTAATATTTTAATTTGATGAATCCCACGGGACTACTATTAAATTTCGGGAATAATCAAGTTTGAGTATACTATTTAGTGCTTTGTATATTTGTTCTTCACAATGAAAATGAACACAACGAAATGAAGTAAAGAAATATTGTTATCCATTACATTATGTCGGAAATGCTTCTTTAAACAGTTGTGCTCACATATTTTCTTCCTTTATATCGAAAAACAACGTTTTCAAACATAAAAAAATTGCTTTTTAATTAACAAATAATTTGCTATCAACAAATTTCATGTTTTCCAACTTTTTAAAAGGCTCTTCGGAAAGACAAAAATATCAATTAAAAAACGTTTCAAGAGGTTACAATGACGCTAAAAGTGTAGTCACTTAAAGTGTCTTAAGACTAGTCGTAGTATTAGTAGTAGCGGATGGGAGGTCGAAGCATGGCGAGAAGGCTTTTCAAGATCTTTTTTACCGACCCCATTTATTTTCTTCTTTCTTTTTTTAAATTTAATTGACAAACTGTCGCCGTTGGGAATCGAACCAGCAATTCCCAGTTCCAAGCATGGAGCCTTCAACAGCTCGACAAGTCGGAGGGCCGATCGGCTTAGACTAAGTTATTACGATTCGATTATAAATCATTAATCCACAATGTTTAAAATTTGAACCGGATGTAAACTACGCCTTGTTTAAGATTTATAAATAAAATGCAGAATATTTTCGTTCTTCAAGTCGTGGATATAAAGGTGTATTCTCGTATATATAATATAAGTTGTTTTAAAATGTAAAATAATTTTTAATTTAAACAACATATAATGTGTATGTATGTATGTATGCATGTATATATGAATATATTAAATAAAATTTATTTATGAACTTACTGCAACATAGTCAGTGCAATTCTGGTGTTATGTGTTGTATAATTATTATTCTACTGCGACAAAAATATATTATAATACACACATAAAACTAAATAATTATATGTGATACAATAAAAGTCCGAAGGTGGTAAACATTACCACGATGTTCTTATCTTTAAGAGTTACTTGAACGTTAGTGATCACTTCATGTGATACAAATTTACTGATCTGTGTATGGGTGCAGATTCTCTGCTAATCGTCTGTTTTTTAACCCGACTTCAAAAAGGAGGATGGTTCTCAATTCGTCACCTTTTTTTAACGTGTGTCACCTCAGAACTCCGTCATTTATGAACCGATTTTGAATTTTTTTGTTTTGTTTTAAAGGGTTTGATTTCCCATTGGCCCCGTTTAGTAGGTCTCACCATATTCAGACAAATAAAATCAGTTATAGAACTTCAAAGTCACTAAAAAGCGAGAAATAAAAAAATTTGTAACAAAATGGAGACCCGACTTCAAAAATCAAATATTCTAAAACCAAAAATGCACTAAAAAGTAAAAAAGTAATTGCATATTCTTGTGTCAAATTTAGTTCACCTAAGCAAAAAAATTTAAATATATATGTACAATTATTGTTATTTTTGGAGGCGGTGTCCAATTTTTATGTGAAGGATAAATTTTATGTGAAACATTAAAATTTAAAACAATACAATATTTCTCTATGCAATATTTCTCTAAAAAATTGTTCTTAGGTGAACTAAATTTGACACACGAATATGCAATTATTTTTTTACTTTTTAGTGCATTTTTGGTTTTAGAATATTTGATTTTTGAAGTCGGGTTTCCATTTTGTCAAAATTTTTTATATTTAAATCAGAAGTATTATTAAACCAAAGGTTTCGGTAGGATTTAGGTCATATTGCAGTGTCATTCACGGTACTGACATTTGGAATACAATTGGACCTCATCACTTCATAATGCAAAGGAATTAGGTAATTCCCGATAAAACTAATACTTTTGAATCAATAAAAAAAAATACAATGATGTCCGTAAATAACAAAACCGGTTAGCGCTAGTTTATAATGTACCCACCATAGAGCATATCCAAGTGCTGGAGTTCCCAATACATATTTTAATAAATCATGGGATTTCTGTACTCAATAATACAGATCATATTTTTATCAAGGTGACGTCGCTAAGAAATTAGTTGAAATTCCCGCCATTTATCAGCAGTAGATTGATGAACTTGAAAAAAAACTAGATAAAACTAGAGACATAGGTGAATCGTTTGGTTGCCTGCATTGAATAATGGTCGACTAAACATTGACAATAGGCCTTTAAACAATTAAATTTCATAAAAACTCAACCTTCAAACAGCCATTACTAGGCATTGCAAATTATTTGTATTAAAGTTTAATCTATAATATAAAATGCAATATATTTATTCCAGTCGTATATTTACTGCGGGTGAACCGGTAAGTTTATTCATAAAAATTCAGATTCTCGATTTATATCTTCGGATTCATATTTGAAAACTTTCAGTTGTGTAATTAGTAAGATTACCATAATAATTTAGGTCAGCTATGAATATAATTATTTAATTAACTTTTATTATTTTTTTTTAAATTTATGACAACAGTGAAACAAAAGTGAAAAAAATTATTATAAATGCTGGAGAAAAAAACTATATAATTTGCATCTGTTCTGTTAATTTCAGAGTAAATCTAAACTTTCGACATAGATTATATTCTGCACTCATATACACTCCCGTTCATAAAAATTGAACATTCTTAGTGCTACTGCATGTAATATTATACATATATTTAGTAAAATATACGCATAGAATGTGACTAACTGGTTCAATTTTTATGTACGGGAGTGCACAAATACGTATATACGTAATGAAATATTCCAAGACGACTTACATAATACATTTAGTTAAAATAGTTATGTTAAGTCAATCTGGGCACCTTAAATGACATAATAGTTTAAAAAAACATACGGAAGTAGAAATAATTGAAATATTTATACAGGGTGGGCCATCTAACGTTTAGAATTTGAACTATAGATTATTTTGATGTTGGAAGATTTGATGACAGTTCCGATGCGACATTTAGTTTTTTGTTTGAAACTTACGAAATGGGTCGCATTTCGCTTGAACAAAGTTGAGAAATATTAAAAACTTATTTCCAAAGTGGTGAGTCTTCTGCTGAAACGGTAAGAAATTTACGAAAAAAATTTGAGAAAAAGGATGTGTCAAAAACGCAGTTGTGGATCAATTTGTGAAGCGAGTTCATAAAACTGGATCGTTGTTGGATAAAATAACCCGTGTACGTACTCGTCCAGCGCGCTCAACCGAAAACATAGCTGCTGTTGCTCAGAGTGTGCGTGCACAACCATCAACATCATCAACTCGTCGTCGTTCTCAAGAATTGAACATTTCACGCACTTCTTTGAGAAGAATTTTGCATAAAGTTCTCGATATGAAAGCGTACAAAGTCCAATTAGTGCAAGAGCTGAAGCCACATGACCATCCGGTGCGTTTTCGGTTCGCTCAATGGGCCGAAAACCGCTTGATTGAAGATGAGCATTTTTACATCCGTTTTCGGATGTCCGACTGTTCGGATACCCGTTAACAAGACAAGTCAAAAAGCGAAAAAAGATAAAGAGCTGAAATTTCTTGAGGGTATTCTAGTAAGCATTCTCCAGTAAAGGCGGGGATAAAGGTACACATCTTTAATGTTCTTTGGAACCCTAAAGAAAATCTTTTTAACAAGCTGAATGATTTTGCCATAATTTTAGTAAACAAATAATTCAAAAATTCGCTTACTTCTTCTAATGAATTTGATGCGATTTTCATCATCATTTAAAATTTCTTCCCGAAGCTTTATGTATACGAGGTCTGTCCGAAAAGTATCCGACCTACTTTTATATTTTCCCATCAGATTGTTCGAGCGACCTCTGCGAGGCTTGAACGTCACCTGCAGGACGTATAGTTCATGCGCAGTATTTCTTACAAAGCTTTTTTGCGTTCGTCGCATTTTATTATTGTTAAACATGATTGAAAGATCAGATCAAGGAATTTGCATCAAATTTTGATTCAAAGTCGGAAAAACTAGTTCGGAAACTATTCAAATGATGCAGAAGACCTTTGGGGGTGAGTGTATGGGCAAAACACAAATAAAAGAGTGGTATAATCGTTTCAAAAGTGGCCGCACATCTGTTGAGTGATCCTCATTCCGACCTACGGCGACAACAACACCGGATAATATCGATCGCGTGCGACTTGCGATTGAAGATGATCGACGTTTGACTGTGCGCGAATTATAAGATGATCTTGGAATACGAAAAACTACAATTTGGGAAATTTTAACCTCAAATTTAGAAAGTGGAAACGTTGAGAAATCTCATGAAATCATATGCAACAGTTTTTAACTAAACACAATATCGCACAGCTTCGGCAACCTCCGTACAGTCCGCTGTGACTTTTGGTTGTTCCCGAATTTGAAAAAAACGATTACATTACAGAAACAAAGGACAACGATTCGACAATAAAATGACGGTTGAAGATAATGCGACAAGGGCACTCAAGGCTATTCCAAAAACTGACTTCCAGGACTGCTTCGGAAAGTGGAAACACAGCTGGGAGCGTGTTAAATGGAGACTCAATCAATACTTTGAAGGATGCCACTCGCTCGATGACAAAAAATAAAGCCAGCGCGGAGATATGAAAGTAGGTCGGATACTTTTCGGACAGACCTCATATAATACATTCATATTAAATTTAAAGATAGTGGACAAATCTGTATGGTTTGTAATCAAGTCGTAAAAAGACGTTTCTAAAGCTTTCGCTGCCGTTTTTATAGCTTACAATGGCTTACGCTGATATATACATAACTGATACAACAAATTATTGTACTTCAGAAATGCCGATCTTAAAAAAGGTCTACAGAAAATTATCTTCTAAGGATGACCCACAGTAACCATTTGTATCTCCCAAAAATTGGTTTGAAAATAATGAGTTATTTGCGAATCTATTTTGATCGACATAGTATTAATCCATACCCAATTAAATATGTTAATTATCTTAGGAAATTTATATAAATAAAATTTGTCCTAAACTATATCATTTAAATGAATATCTTGAAAGATATTAGATGTAAATTATCACATTAGTAGATAGCGAAGCGGGTCGTACAAGGTATGTATAATATTATGATACATGTACAGAATTTACAACCGTAAATAAACCGACCCAAACACCATTTCAAAATACACCCGAAAATATTTTTCGACACCCCCTGTGTTCCAGAACTCTGGTCTATAAATATGTAGTAAAAGTCTAAACTACTTTTAATTCTTAAAACAAAATCATATTCTGAGCACAAATAACAATCGTTTCCACCTCCACTACTCCCATACACATATTAAAATTTTTTTTTCTCCGAACAAAAAAAAATTTTTTTTCTATAAATTTCTACCCCAATGGGAAATGAAGTAAGAAAAAAAAACCATATATACTTGATTGAAGTATATTACAAAAGTTGTGTTAGATAGATCTAATTAAAATAAATAAGTTCTATTTTATATGTCTTTCGTTCGTCTTCGAATAAGTAATATAATGTTACCGAAAAACCTGTGTACCAGTTACCATTGTTAACAAACCAACCAACCAAGTGTTGTTGTAACATTCTATATAAAAAGTTATTTTTCTTTATATAAATTATACTCTTTCTTACCAACTTGTGTGTGTGTGTGTGTGTTTTGTGTATAAATACAAAGTTTTATTTGCAACCAAGTTTTATTTTCAGTCGTAGAATCCATTACCTACAATGAGAAATATTTTATTGAAGGATATTTCTTGTTTGTTTTAAATTATTTCTCAATTAATTTTATTCCACTTTTATACAATAGTTTATATCTTTGATTTTTAAATGATTTTTGTATCTATACACAAAAATTCCTTCCACTCCACTCACATCGTCACATCCTTAGGCATCACAATGGACCTTATGGTCGAAGTGTAGCCCGTCCAGGGCAGTCTCTACAATCTATCTCTCTATCTATAAAAATCGTTTAATTTATTTTATAATGCTTGCAAATTGTTGTGTACCGAACGGAAAGTCTTCAAAAAGAATAAATTATGGCATAAGTTTCCATAGATTTCCAAAATGTTTGGAAAAAGTATTAACCGCTTGTAGTTTTAATTGTTTGAATAAATTATGTATCTGAAATAATAACTTATTTGAATAAATTATATGCCTGAAATAATTGTTTAAAAGAAAATTTCATAACAAAATAGATAATTTTATAAAGACCTACAGTGTAAAATAAAAATAAACTAATAGTCGTTTAGTGTGTGATACTTTTTAACCCGACTTCAAAAAAGGAGGATGGTTCTCAATTCGTCTGTATTTTTTTTTGTGTCCCCTCAGAACTCCGTCATTTATGAACCGATTTTGAATTTTTTGTTTTTTTGTTTTAAAGGGTTTGGTTTCCCATTGGTCCCATTATCACCAAATCGCATTCTGATGAGGGGATCTCCGGGTATTCGAGAAAAATCCTCATTTTATATGTGATAACCGATTTCTGCGAAATTTTTTTATTTTTTTTTGAAAGGGTATACTCATTCATAATGGGAAAATAAGAAAATTATTTTAAAAACCGACTTCAAAAAAAATTTTTCCAAAAAAAAACCGACCGCAAAAAAAAAAAAAATTTACAAAAAAAAACTAAATTCCTTGTAAAAAAAACTGAAAATCTGTTATAAAAAAATGCACTAAAAATTATAAAAAAAAAAAAAACGGATAAAAAAAAAATTCACTAAAAATTAGTTGGTCGTTTAGTAGGTCTACCCATATTTAGACAAATAAAATCAGTTATAGAACTTCAAAGTCACTAAAAAGCGAGAAATAAAACCTATTTCGACAAAATGGAAACCCGACTTCTAAAATCAAATATTCTATAACAAAAGATGCACTAAAAAGTAAAAAAATAATTGCAAATTCTTGTGCCAATTTTAGTCCACCAAAGCAAAAAATTTTAAATATATATGTACAATTATTGTTATGTTTGGAGGCGGTGTCCAAAAGTTATGTGAATTTCTCTATGGTGACACCGCCTCCAAAAATAACAATGATTGTACATATATATTTAAAATTTTTTGCTTTGGTGGACTAAAATTGGCACAAGAATATGCAATTATTTTTTTACTTTTTAGTGCATCTTTTGTTATAGAATATTTGATTTTAGAAGTCGGGTTTCCATTTTGTCAAAATAGGTTTTATTGAAGCACTCAGGAACATGTAATGCAACAAGACACTGCTTGCAATCCCATGTTATGTTGTTTCGCTCCTTTTGTTATGCTTTCTAAATACTTGGCATTCTTTGAATTTTATTGTTATCACGAGTCTAGGTTTACACGAGTCAGACTCGTGATTGTTTCACAAAGTAAATTTAGGTTTATACGAGTCATCCTCTTGGTCATGTACACTCCCGTTCATAAAAAGTCAATCAGTTAAAACATTATAAGTGTTATTTTATGTAAAATGCATATATTTAGTAATATATACGTTTAGAATGTAAATTACTGATGGTTTAATTTTTATGAACGGAAGTGTATATCGTTCAATTGTAACTTATCCCTACAAGGTAATCGTAAAGTATAAGTTTATATAAAAGTGTCGAATATCATATCAGAGTTTGAATCCGAAGAAGAATTCGTGGACCCACATTGGTTGTCTAACGAAGAAGACAGAGAGATTGGTATGATAAAGGTGGCAGGTGGTCTTTGACTCCATATGGAGGGATCCGGGTTATATATCCCGGAGATAGTTACAATTAGCTAATTCATACTGATGATGACTACTGTGTAGCCGAAATATGTATTTATAAAATACAAATAATTGTTCTAGGAATTGGGGCAAAATTTGAAATTTAATTTCAAAAAAAACCTAGAGCCTTCTTTGATTATCTTAGTAATCTTTATATAGGTAAAAGTCTTATTTACACTCCACTTTATGTTTGTTTAAATTCCAAAATAAGCCGTATTGTAAAAGTAAACTCCGAAAATGTGAATTTCAAAATAATACCACAAAAATCGCATACAAAGTTCCGTTGTGTAAGTAAACAAAATTGTTTTTTTTAAATCTGGTGACGTCACCAAAATCCAAAAAATGGTTTGTGGTCCATTATCTAGTATATTTTAACATATCTATAAATGGATCTTGTATCTTGAAAAAGATAAACACTACTATGATACTGACAAAATTCCAAAAAGCTGGTTTTAAAATACAAGAACAAATTAATGTATGAGACCTACCACTGTCGCATCATAGATTTCGCGGTTATTACCCCTTACCAAATAAATTTTGGCAACTTGTTTACATTTTGAAGATATCACAATGATACAAAACTAAATTGGTTTCAGGACTATCTATAAACTATGTACAATTCATAGAATCAGTAGCCTATAAGGTCGATCACAAGGCATGCCTTTATCTGTATTCATTGGAATAGATTAAGATTCTCCCAGTTTTTCTCCAAGTTGTATAAAAAAAAACCATTTCGGTGTACAAAGAAAAACAAGTATTTTTGGTGTATATAAACATAAAAATAAAAATTATAAAAAATAATATATATATATATATATATATATATATATATATATATATATATATATATATATATATATATATATATATATATATATATATATATTCCAAATTAAAACACAATTTTATAAAATAAAAACTTAATGAGCCATTTGGTAATTAGTGCCTATAAAATGTTTCTTTTCATACATTTATAATATGAAAGTTTAGTGTTGCACAATTTAAGGATGTACGAGCACTGAAGCTTCAAAAAGATTAAGGTTTGATTTTTGTTTACATGTAGTTGAAGTGCATATACATCAATTATCTTTGGGGGGGCGGGGGTTACAAAGGTCTTGAATTAATTATTTAACGTTAAAGTTCGAATTTTAATGCATTACTCTTATGGAGAAAGCCATATTTTTACACATATTTTGATAATTTTCACTAGGAATAAAATAAGACGAATAAAAAAAAACTGCACAAAGAAAATAGAAATATTAATAAAGAGATATATCTAATAAAATTCCGGTATGAAGGCCTAAAAAAAAGGATAAGAAAACAACTGACATTTCGGGTAAATTTTAATTTATGTCGGCGGTAACTTAATTACCCGAAATATCAGGTGTTTTTTATAAATAACAACTTTTTTTTATATAACTTTTTTGTTAGGCCCGGTATGGCGGACCTAAAATTTTAACTTACGACAAAAAATAATAAACATTATTGTGGACTTTTATGAATATACTATATAAGATTTTGAAGAATTTTGTAATGGAACTATACATCAGCGCTCGTATATCCTTAAGTGTTTAGACCTTGTTACCAAACACTCTTATTATTCATCCACTTTTTGTGTGTTTTGCTTTTATATATATATATATATATATATATATATATTTTATATAAGCTATTATTATTTAAATTCAAAAAACATTTATTCCCTTATTTAATTTTTACTATGAATAAATATATTCCCCATATACTGTTTATCTGGTCTGTACATACAGGATGCTTGGTTTTTTCATTTTAATGCTTTTTAATATGGTTGAAGAATTTATAGCACAATGCATATGGTTGGGTACGCGTCTTATTATCGAGTAGTGCGTCAGTCTCAAGCTTTGACGATGAAAATAATTATAACTTGCATAATTATATTTTTTTCAGTTAACCAACTTTTAATATAGCACTTCGGAAAGAGGACATCTTCGTTTTAAAAACACTGAAATACAAATAGCGTCAAATGTCGGGCTTTCATTTCAAAATTTTATAATTGATTTGTGCCTAATTTATTCACATTTCGGAAAAATGTTTCGAATAAAAGTTGTTAGTATAGTATGATGTTAGTATATGATGGCTCGATTTTTGACGCTATTTGTATGTATGAATACACTACAAATCGCATTTCGCGAATAGTTTTTTTATCGATTCGTTACCTAGTGTTATACAAGTAGCATCGTATTGATTTTCATAAATATTCATAAATTATTATTTTTATCAATCAATAAGACATTGATTTATAATATTTGACGCTTTTTTCATATTTAATTTAGAGATTTTATTATTTCTTTCATTATGGAATTTTTAACCTCCGACGTAAAACGAGAGATGTTGCTTGTCCGTCTGTCTAATTCATTGATATCAAATTCTAGACCAGCAATCTGCCTCTGAGCTACCTGAGATGTCATGGTAGTGGAATGCTCATGAACTCTCTCTCTCTTCATGTCTATGTAGTATTTGTTTATTTACTTTTCTTTTATAACATATACATTTGGTGGAGGTAACGAGAAGTTCTTATTATGTTTCATATTATTGCTCTGAGGGTTTCTTTCATTTACTTGTTTATTTACAGATGTATTAGCTCGCGTCCACTAATGTCAGCAACATCGAATGTGTTTACAATGATTATTCTTATAATATTCTTATAATTCATATTATTTTGTGTATACTTAAGCGTCAGCAGACAGACAAATAATCATTAAATTTTTAACTAAATATTGATATGAAAAAATTAACTCGCCAACCAGGAACTGAACCTCGGCCCTCTGGATATTTAGTCCAGTGTGCTTGCACCAAAGGTGATTCTTATATATTATTATGTACAATAATATATTAATATATTATTATATTATTTTTATAATATTTTATGACTTTTTTTTACTTAAGAAAGATATTTTTTCAGATTTTATTATTTCTTTTATTATTCAACATTCGTTTATTCTATATTTAATTCCATAAATGGTTAAATTTGATGAAAATAAGCAATACATCAATTCCCAAAAACTAATTCAAAACTTTTATTTTCAATTATGAACAAAGTTTTCAAATGTGGTTACACTGAAACTTGGAGAATTAGTTAATTAAAGATCACCTTTATCCTTTTAAAAATATATACATTTACATTGAAATAAAATATTTATCCTGACATGATTATAGTTATAGCTATTAAAATATATTTCTCATTGAATATTATTATATTATATATATTTTATGAATTCCTTTGTAAAATTTAGTTTTTCATTTTATATATTATAACTTTTGTGAAAATAGTTTTATGAAAATGGCTACTTGAACTTTACTTGAATTAATTACAATAATTTACTCTTAACTCAATATAGAAAAATTTAAATTTTTAATTGAGAGAAAAGTTTATAGTTTAATAAAATATTGAAATATTGAAATTTTTATATTTTTTTAAATAGTATAATTTTTTGCATTACTTTTAGGAAAATTCTTAGATATTCTCAAATATGAGCAGATTAATTGATGAGATCTAGATGTGAAGAAATAATAGGATAAAACTTCTACCAAAATTAAACGAATTGGAAGTTGAATCGTTTTTAAACTTGAAAAAAATCTTTTATGGACCGTTTCGGCTGGCAATATGAAAAATTGATTGAATGAACTAAGGCATGCCGACCCTCGATTCATGATAATTTTCAAATGATTTTCAAATTTCCAACAATTTAAATTGAGACTATTTTTATACCCGGTATATAATATATACCAGGGTATATTCTGTTTAGTTCCGTTTTTATAACGGTTGAAAATATTAATCGCAGGAAAAATTTTTGGTATAGATGTTCATAAAATGACCTAATTAGTCCATTTCCGCAAATGTGTCTATCCGTCCGTCCGTTAACAAGATAACTCACAAGATAACTCACAAGCGAAAACAAATAGCGAGCTGAAATTCTGTATGTGTGTTCTAGAGATAAAAAGTAAAGTCAAGTATATGGGCAAAATCGGGCCATGCTTGGGCGAAATGGGAAAAACTGCCTATCTTTGAAATTGTAGTAGACCAAAATTTAAAGACAAAAATTGTTCCTTTTTTAAAAATAAACAACTTTTGTAAGAACTTTTTTTTCATAAATTCAGTATATGCCGGGTGTTTAAGCAATTCAACACTCAGTTAGTTGTTATTTTCACTTCCTACTTTCAGGTGTTTACGTTTAAGGGTGCCACCAAAGGGTGGCAGAATAAAAAATTAGGAGTAATTGCACATAGCGGAATGTCTTTATATATTCGCATAATTCACAATAAATCTGTTAGTACACAAAAATTCATGTAATGTTGCATATTGTTAACCACCGACCTTACATAATACAGAAGTGTTCTTCAAAGTCGGGAGGAAAAGTATTCTGGATCACTTTGCAAAGATATTCATGAATCACATCCACTCATGATAAATATATAGTGATTCAAATTTTCAGCCATATCTATGCATACAAAGTGTTTTCCAACGGGTCTACTAGCTATAGACAAATGAAAATATAAAATGGTGCTTTCAAGGTAGTACCACAGATACCACAGGGGCAAAAGTGTGCTCTGAGTGATTTGACTTCAGTATTCATATTTCGCAACGCCACGCCGCGTAAGAGTAAGAGAGATAGAAATAAAAATTATGCACAAGCATCAATGAGTTACATGTGTGCTTACTAAAATGTCTGAGTTAAAATTATTAATATTTCATTGGAAAGACTATGTGATAAATGTAACTGTATGAATAAAAATTACTTTTTATGTTTTGTAATAAAAAAATGTGTATAACATTGATATCCCCACATGCCGCATTCGAGTTATGTTTGAATTTTGCGCGCGTCATAACCTCTTGATGGCGTTGCCACATGTAATTAACATAGTACATTTTTCATAATTATTTGCTAATTACTCTTATCACACTGTCTGAACCTCGATTTATGAGTAACCAAAATGTTCGAAATTTTTTTTTCTTTTTATTGATACCACTTTCATTGTCATCTGAACGGTACTTTTTGTGAAATAAAATAAAATCTGTGATTTCTCATAAGGATCAATGGTAAAGGTAAAATTTTTTTTATATTAATATCTTTTTTCTGGTTTCTTGCAGCTCTTTAAAAATTTAACTGATTCATTATCTTATTATAATATACTGGTATGCCAAGTTTCATTAAACCCCGATCATTAATTCTATAACCGAGAGTACTACCTTAAAGTGAAGTGATAAAATAAAATAATTGTTTTACGATATATTTACCAAGAATCGATATACTGACATTGCAGTCTATGTCTATACCTGTATAAAAATACTTTTATACTCACAATCGAACAGAACAATAAGAAAACTGTACCTTATTAAACCTCGCTCTAGTAGGAAGAAGAAAAGAAAGGCAATAAAAGATATTATTAAATATTTATGATAAAAATTTAATAAAAATGTAATTTTATTATACAATTGAAAATTATAAAAATCTTTTATGTTTTTAAACACAATACGAAAAAACATATAAAGATTTTACTATACTTCCATATAACACCATTGCGCTGCTGTTCTCAGTACTAGAATAAAGAATACCTAAAGTTTATTACACACATAGATAAGCTTTGGCCGTTATAATTCACTTCACGGAGTGCTCACAAAAGAAGTGACGACGATAAAGGAGAGATGGATGCGCAATAGATCATTGCACATATACAGATAAGTTTTTAATAGTTAATATGACAGTATGAAGTACTATCACTCCAAGGGTGTCAGCCGAATACAAGTTTGAAAAAGGAATCCCATAAATGGCATTGATAAGTTACAAACCAGAAAATATTAAATACTATAGCCTCCTTAGAAGGCGTTGAATTTTCACAACTTTACATTTGAGTTGTGCCAATATACAAAAATTCCTTCCACTTCACTCACATTCTCACATCTTTAGGCATCACAATGGACCTAATGGTCGAAGTGTAGCCCGTCCAGGGTAGCCTCTACAATCTATCTATCTATCTCGATTTAAATGATAGCGCAACTTTTGACGCCAATATATACAACGCAATTATTATAGGATGTGCACTTGCCTTTAACACAAAGAAAAAAAACTGTGTATAATAAAGTTTTCGTAAAAAGCAACGACGAATACACAATATGTGGCCATAAAAATTGTACTTAACAAATACATATAATATCTATCTATAACTTGACTCATTGTTTGAAAAATGGAAAATACTTTTCTTCATGCATTTTCTTCAATGAATTTCAATTGAATAATATTTTACAACCACACTCTACTATTTTACTTCTTCTATATAATATAATCTTTTGTGTTTAACAACCATGAGAAGAACATAAGCGAAAATAATAGAAGCAGCCAGAACACACACACACACACACACACACACACACACACACACACAAAAAGAAGTAATTCTAAAGTAATATTGTATGTATTATTCACAAGGAGAGACCAACAACGATACGGATGGTCCCGGCCGTAATAAGAACTGTTTTTATGTACAGAATGGCGCAAAAGTATCTTCACGATTTTAAATTAAAAAAAGTATATGAAATGTTAAGTAAATTTATATTTTAAAGCTCATAATATAAAGTGTGTTTCTTGTAGTTTTTTTATGTCCATTAAGCTAGCAGAACAACCTGAGCAGAACACAAATATAATTGTCTCATAATTAGATGCTAATTAAATGCTATTTAAATACTCTAATTAAAAATTAAATGCTCTTTGTTGCACTGTGTAACCGCATGCTCGGCTAGTTTAATGTTAATCTAACAGAGAATGCGGTTACATAGCACAACAAAGAGCATTTAATTTTTAATTAGGGCATTTAATTAGCTTATTAATTTGATATTAAATACAATAAAATTAATTGATTTTTTAAATATTGCTCTGTTAGCTTAACATTAAGCTAGTAGAGAATGCGGTAACACGATACAACAAAGAGCAGTTAATTTTTAATTAGGGCATTTAATTAACATTTAATTAGCTTAATAATTTGATATTAAATTCAATACAATTGACTTTTTAAATATTGCTCTGCTGGTTAAGCTATCATAGCATGTGGTTACACAATGCAACAAAGAGCCTTTAATTTTTAATTGGAGCATTTAATGTTCTAATTTAATGCTCTTAGTGTTCTGCTCAGGTTGCTCTGCTAGCTTAATGGACATAGTTTTTTTCCAACTATTTACGAAAAATGATGTATAACAAATGATGCCCACTTTCGCGATGACAATCATGAGCTCCTTTAATGTACATCTTTCATGATCTTTCTTCAAGTTTTTTTAGATATCCCCAAAATCTCTCGCCTAATATTCGCTCTAAATTGTTCCAAGCATTGTGACTGTTTACATAAATAGTTTCTTTCAAAAAACCCCAAAGAAAAGAATCTGGAGAACTCAGGGGCCATCTCATGTCTCCATTTCGATTTTAAGGGGTTTTTGTGCCTTCGTTCTTACTACACGTTAAATCAGAGTCGATCTGACCCCGTAAATATTAATTCCGAAAGAACTATTGAAATTAAAAATCGTGAAGGTATTTTTGCGCCATCCTGTATATATACGAGTATGTATGTCCCCATGATACTAAAGTGGTGTTAATTGCTTTTACTATTTCTTAATAGATAGTAAAAAAAATGGGGTAATTTAATTTTATAGTATTTTATTTATAGTGGAACAGATGTTACAATATTCAATGGATATTAAATTTTATAATAATTTTATCGTATTTTTCAATGTTCGTTAATTGGCAGCGCAGGCTTAGCAATTGTTTTCAATGTGTTTGTGGTTTTGAACTTTATGTGATCTACAACAGAAATGTTTTATGACTTACTTTTAAGAACGTTCTCCTTTCGGAGGTATTTGTACTTTAAAAAGTTTTCTTATAAAATTTTTGAAACTTTATGATATTAATCTATTTAATAAAAATTTAAAGACTGACTAAAAGGCGCACAGCCATAATCGGTGAATCTAGAAGCATGAAATTTTGCACAGTTTCTTATATAACGTAGGTGAGCACCAAGGATACATCCCCAAGGGAGATGGATGGATGGCACCAAGGGAGTTAGATAGGGAATGAAAGTTTGTACATCATTTTTTTTGAAGTTCAAATGTGGAAGTTGATGTTCTGGCTACTGTTCATAAATAAAAGTCAGTTGTATCAGTGTTTTTGGAAATTCATCTCCTAAGGAAGTAAAATGAAGGACGAACGTTTTTATGAGAAGTAGGTCATTTTTTAACTTAGAAACGTGGAAGTTGGTGTTTAAGCTTCTGTATATAAATACAAGTAACAAGTCAGTTGTATCAGCGTTTTAGGAAATGCATCCCCTAAGGGAATAAAATAAGGGGAAAATGTTTGTATGGGAAGTATATCATTTTTTGATGTTAGAAACGTTGAAGTTCCCGAGTTGTTGCCGATGGGGAATCTTATCGTGCACACGGCTAATTATAAAGAAATTTCGAGTAGAATTTTGTAGAAATGAAAAAAAACATACTATCTAGAACCGGAGCTATTAAAAACTTGAAGCTTCGAATTTTTAACCATTATAAAAACTTCGTCCTATCAAGGTTCATCAAAAACTATAAAAAAAAGCAACAATAAACTAATTTTTATAGTCAATTTACAGACTTTAATACCGACTAAATTTTATAATATCAATTGATAAATTATGAAAGGTTAATGTTTAAATATATTTTATATGAAAATAATAGCTATAAGAGTGAAAGAAAACATTTCTACCACTTTTTAAAATTTTTAATTTCCATGCTCAAGGTCCAATTGCCAAGCTGTTGATTAAATTCTAAGGTTTTTTAATATAATAAACATGGTGATCAACTATATAGTTATTTATTTTTTTAAACAATTTGATGTAAAGATGTAAAATACATATAATTTGGATAAATCTCACAATCGAATACAATCGACTGACAACAGAATCAAATTCTTGTGATTACTCACTGAATCTATCGGATTAGAGTTTCAAGATAAATATTGATTCTGTTGCTGACGAATGCATTCGGCCGCTGGACTATGTAAAAGTAGGTGAACTTCTTATATATTATCCACCGTCCATTACACCTCTGTTTATTATAATTTTATGTAATTTAACTTTATTTGAGGCACTTGGATGTTAGTTATTTTATGTGGCGAAACATTTCGTCACAAGAGTGAGTAGGAAAATAAATATGAGTGATTAGGAATATATTTGATAGTATGTACTCGTATGTATTCATATAGCCACTGGTATAAAATTGAATATGACGTACACATGGTCAAAAAAATACCGTTCTTATTTCAAAATATATAATTGATTAGTGCGTTATACATTCGGTTTTCGAAAAAATGCTTCGAGTAAAACTTGTTCATTATAAATATGCTTATAACTTTTAATCCGAACATTTTCCCAAAAACCGAATGAATACGGTACAAATCGTAAATAAATATTGTAAAAAGAACACTACTTTTATGTCCCATGGTGTACATTCAAGTAATAAAAAATAAAGTCTACCACAATTAAGGTACTTTGAGGTAAGTGTAAGCGCACTTTAAGATAAAGTTTTCGAGTGACATTTAGGGATTGACATGGGGTCTCATAGTAAGATACTAGATATATTAACCAATAAAAATAGGGAAAAAAATTAAAAGAACTAAGTTCGGATCCTATTTTGTAATTTTCTCCCTCAAAAAAATGTTCTTTTTTGTTTAAAATACAATATTAATGCATTAAGCCAATGACAAAATTTGCGAAAAAACCTTATAGTTTCCGAGATATTTGTGAAAAACTGTCATATCCCTTGATCACACCAAAGAGGCAGGGCACTACACCGGGCTTCGCTTTTTGTTATAGTTCTACACTTCTTGTTCGTTTCAAGGAGTGTAAAAGTTACTAAAACCGTCGATCAATTGCCAAACCATTTTTGAATAGACACAGAATGGTTAAAGGAGGAAAACAAAAAACAACAAAGTAATGTAACAACTAACTGAGTTAATTGTTTAAATACTCAGTATATACTGAGGTGTATATCAATGATTGAATTGTTAACAATTCGCTTTCCGGGGAACATTTAATCACAAATTATGAAAAAATTATTGAGTTTTCAAACAAAAGTCGTTTATTGTAAAAAGAAAAAGATTTTTTGTTAACACATTTTTTTTCTATCTCTTACGGCTTCAAAGATGTATATTCCCCCCCCCCCCTCTGACCAGCAAAGTAGCCAAGCGGTCTAAGGCGTTAAGTCTGCGCAGTATGTAGTACTGCAGAAACCCTCCCAGAAACTGGGAGGTTATGGCTTCGAATCCCGACATCGGCAGTTTGTCAATTATAAAAATAAAAAATAAATAAAAAGGAGCGATTGATTGACTAAACTGTCGGCTTGAGAAGGTTTTCTGCAGTTTCCTTCACGAACTCCAGATAAATATCGGCATAGTACCTATCATAGTCGGCTGCAGCCGCATATCCTACCAATTCCTAATCTACTCACAAATTCCTTCCACTCCACTCACATCCTCACATCCTAAGGCATCACAATGGACCTTATGGTCGAAGTGTAGCCCGTCCAGGGCAGCCTTTACAATCTACCTCTCTACCTCTTCCCCCTTCCCTGGCGGGGGAAAACAGGTTCCGATTTTGCTCATTAACGAACTTGACCTTAATTGTTCAGCTCTCGAACACACAAGAAAAACTTTCAGCTCGTTATCTCTTTTCGTTCTTGACTAATCGCATCCACGGTCAGACAGGCGGACGAGGCCATTTTATGAACACAAATGCCAAACATTCATACCAACGATCAATATTTTTATCGAACGTTACAAAGTCGTGAATAAACTTAATATACCTTGTAATATATAAAAATAGCTAAAATTATTTTTCCATTCTAAGTAAACATAAAAAGTGCCGCCCCCACCAATTAAAATTATTTAAAAGAGTATTATATAATAAAAGGTTATATACAGTACTCTCTTATTTAATTATTAACTTGTATAGAGCAGAGGTGAGCAGGAGTTGACTCGGCCAAGCTCTGAGTGAGAGGTAGGGAAGAGAGATAGAGTTACTACAGGGTAACCTACCAATTATTAATATTTTCTTTTTTTAATTAAAACATTTTCTGAAAAAAATATAATAATACCAAATCTTTTTTATGGTCACTATTATACAAAGTAAATAATACAATTCAATACATACTCATTCAATACATCATTCAATACATATCTTTTGAACCTTTAAGTTTACCGCTGGACATTGTAATAAAACTAAAAGAGGGAAATTTTTGCAAAGGATAATTTAAATATAATTATAGTTTTGGAAATTCCAAATAATTTGTCTAAATATTTTACTATTCATATCCGAGAACTAATAAAGAATTATTTACCTGATTTAATTATTTTTTCTTCGTATGGAGTATGCTCAGTATAATGTCATGGGAATTTGATGAATTAAGTTAAGTTTTACATAAAGTAGGAATTTGAGTTCTTCGAGTTAGTCTACTTTGAATTGAAAAAGTGAAAAGTACTATTTGTAGTAGTGGAAATTATTTTTCGCATAATTTGTTTTAAAAAAAAAATAAAAGTAGTGAATTTAATAATGGAGAAGACATCGCAAGCAGTCTTGGATAAGTTCAGCAGTGGAGGTGCGGCGCCGTTTGCTAAGAAAAGGAGGATAGTTTTTGGCATCAACGAGTGGGAGCATCATTTTGGTATATACAAGAAAACTGATAAAGAGCTAATTTGCCTATTTTGTGGTAAAACTTTTATTTATATAAAAAAAAGTAATTTCCAACGTCATTATACCGTGAAACATTCTGCCGAGTTTGATAAATTTGAAATAGGTACAGCAGAACGCGATCGCGTAATTTCTGTTTTAAAAAAAAATTATTTTGAACCATCGTCCGCCAAAAAATTATATATTAATAAGGATGAGTTTACAAAAACCGCGTTATCTTTCAAAACAGCGTATAGAATCGCGAAATCGCGAAAGCCATTTAGTGACTTTATGCAGACGGTAGTGGAAGACTATGTGGACTCAATGTTCGGTGGGACCGAACTTGAAGAAGAATGTAAACAATTCGTTAAAGAAGTCCCAATTTCTCGTCGAACAATATCACGGCGAGTAGAAGCAATTGATGATAACATGACAAGTCAATTAAATGAAGACATTAAGTTTTGTTATTGCTATTCATTGCAGTTGGATGAATCGACCGATGCCACAAATACTGCGCAAATGTTAATTTACATTCGTATGGTTTTCGATGATTTATTTGTTAAAGAAGAACTCTTTGCGATGATTTCCCTACATCGCGAAACGACCGCCGAAAATCTCTATGCCGGAGTACTTGCACGAATAAAATCATTACCTTTAGAAAAATTTGTTTCACTTACCGCGGATGGTGCAAGTAATATAACGGGTTGTAATAACGGTTTAATTGCACTTTTTAAAAAAATCCCTGAATTAAAAAATCTTTTATCATTTCATTGTATCATACATCAGCAGGCATTATGCATGAAAAGCCTTTCAGTTACGGAAATTGAAAATATTGTTATAAAAAAAATTAATTCGATTAAAACGCGCGCGTTGAAACATCGTTTATTTAACGAATTCGCGAAAAAAAACGATCCGGAATTTAGGGAATTAAAATATTATTCTCAAGTTAGGTGGCTTAGTAAGGGACAAATGTTTGCACGATTTTATGAAAATTTAGATGTAATTGTAAAATTTCATGAAGAAATCGGTGAGCCTTGCCCTGAACTAAGAGACTTTGATTTTACAGCAACTTTAGCTTTTCTCGTAGATTTAACTTCAATAGTTAATTTACATAATTTAAAATTACAGGGCAAAAATATTTATATTTGGGACGCGGTTAGAACTATTATAGAATTGAAAAAAATTTTAGAGATGGCGGTAAATTTTTTTGGTGGTTTAAAAATTCCAAATAATTTTCCTAAACTATTACACATTGCGAAACAATGTGTGAAGAGTGATTTTACTGAATTGTTTTTAAAATATAAATGTTTATTAGAAACGGTAATTTTACAATTTAATAATCGATTTAAAGATTTTGAAAATATAAATCTAATGAGTGATTTTTTAATGGCCCCTTTTAATAGACAATTTAAAATTTCCACTTTAATAGAAGTTTTTCTCAAATTTTTTCCGGATTCCAATGATTGCGCGTTATTAAACGAAATGATTACCCTTCCAACAAATTATAATTTATTAGGAGCCATGAACACAAGCACAAAAAGTATTTGGGAAATCGTCGCAGAAAACCCATCTTCGTTTAAATATCCGGAATTATTAAAAATATATAAAAAACTTAGTAGTTGTTTCGCATCTTCTTATCTATGTGAATCGGGATTTTCACATATGAAACATAAAATCAGATTCGCGAAATTCCCTTACGGATAAACATTTAGAAAATATAATGCGAATATCCCAAAATACATATATTCCTGATATTGAAAATTTATCAAAATTATTCAAAGAATAATAATAGAAAACGAATAATTTTTTGTTTGTTTCTTAATTATTTTATATTGTACTTATCCCTTTCCATTTTATCTCTTTATTTCATCTCCCTACCTATTCCTATCGTTCTCCTGATGGAAGACGCCTACCGTCTTCCCGTGGTTTCCATCAATTATTATGTTATTATTTATTAGTTATTATGTTATTATGTTATTATGTTATTATGTTATTATTATTGTTATTATGTTATTATTATTGTTATTATTATTATTATTATTGTTATTATTATTATTGTTATTATTATTATTATATTTTTTGTGTATCTCTCCATACTGTAAAAAATATTTAAACAATAAACAATTTTATAAAACTATTTCTAAATTGATTGAATAAATTATTGGGTAGTAATCGGTAGGACAACCTGTATTGAAACATCGTTCCGTCTTGCTTCAAAACATACCTTCTATACTTACTCTCACCCAGCTTATGGAGAGCCCGTAAGGCTCAGACGAGCTGTCTGAGCCCACCTCTGGTATAGAGTATAGACTACTAACCAAGTCTTGATTGTAGAAGACCCAGCATGAATATCAAATCTAAAAATAAGAATTAAATATAATTTATTTTAAATGAAGTTCTCTTTTGTCTAGTAAAAAATAAAGAAAGAAAAACATCATTTTTCTGTTTATCTCAGCTTTGTTATAATTACGACATTTTTCATTTAAAAAACGAAAATACATTTCAAAAAAGAAAATCACAGTAAAATGACATTTCATTTCTTTTCTAACACGTTTAACATTTTATTATGTAAATAGGAGAGTTGCAAACTCCGCAATTTTGATACAGAAATAAATTTTGTTACAGGTGTTTATAAAATATTATAATAAGATCTTTCTCGGATATCCATCTATTTACCAGTTCACTCAAAAATGAAAAGAGTTAATGATAAAAAGAGAAAATCAACAGCTAAAAATCTTCTCGTTAAGACGATAACTCAAAAACTAAACAAGTAATGTAACAACTAACTGAGTAAATTGTTTAAATACCCAATATATACTGAGTTGTATATGAATGATGGACTTGTTTGATTATTATTTTATTAACAATTCGATTTCCGATGAACATTTAATCACAAATTATGAGAAAACTATTAAGATTATGAAAAAAATTTTCAAACAAAAGTTGTTTATTTTAAAAAGAAGAAGGTTTTTTGTTAAATAATTTTTTTTCTATCTCTTATGGTTTCAAAGATGTATATTTTTCCCCTGGCGGGGGGAACAGGTTCCGATTATGCCAATTAACGAACTTGACCTTACTTTTTGCTCTAGAATACACACAAAAAACTGCAGTTTGTTATCTCTTTTCGTTCTTGGGTTATCGTGTTCACAGACACACAGACGGACGGATATGCGGAAATGGACTAATTACGTCATTTTATGCACTACAATAGCAAACATTTTTTTCTGCGATCAATATTTGCAAGCGTTACAAAGTCGGAACTAAACTTAATATACCTTGTATATTTACATTATACTGGGTATAATAAAAGAGATCAAAAACTAAATTTAAGATTGAAAGTGAAAATCCTAAATATATCTGTACTCATTAGAGTTAGAGAAAAAATGATAAGGTAATGAAATATAGCAAACATTATTTTCTACAACTTAACTTCTCATACATTTTCAGATTTTTCTAATATTTTATATTTTGTGTTTTCTTCTTTCTCTATGCCTCTTTTCCTCTAGACCTATGCCATTTATTTAAAAAATTGGCCTCATTTTGATCAGACTAAAATTGTGACCGCAAGAGAGTAATTTTTGCATTCTAAGGAAATTCACTAAGTTGCGCATCTCCTGCGGAACGAATCTTTAAATTTTTCGTGAAACCATAGTTCGATTTTTAGACCTACGAACACAACTGCGAAGTTTACCTATACCCTGTGAATAGTATTAGTATCCAAATTCATGTTATATAATACAAAAAAGTGTAAGGTATATCGGTTCTAATAAAATCACACACAGATTTTATACACACAGTTACTTGTATTTATATCCGTCATAACTACACGAAAACTTTTTGATATAAATGACGATGAGAGTAGCAGATACGGTATAACCTAAAAGAGAAAAACATATCTTCGTCATAAAAACTTTCACGCCAATCTGTTCAAACGGAAATGAAGTTATTAAAAAGTTGTAACATTGTGTATACACATTTTGATATCCATATAGTTTTTGAGTGTATATGATTTGGGTGTATGTAGTAAACTGGGCATTAAAATGATTGAATTTTGAAACCGTGACAAGTAATTTTTCTGTCTATGGCATCGCAGCTATGTAACGCGTGAGCAGATTTGAATGCAATTTTTTTTTTTAGATAGCTGGTTTTTTTGCGGTGGTTCGTAGCTATGTTTGATAAAAATCTGTTCAGTCATTTGCAGATTGTTTTTTTTCCCTATTTACATATAAAATTGGTGGAGGTAACGGGAAGTTCTTATTATGTTTCATATTATTGCTTTGAGGGATTTTTTTCATTTTACTAGTTTATTTACAGACGTATTTAAATAAAATTCGAAACGTAGAAGCTAAGCAGACATTGCGAATTTTTTCAGAGGAAGAGCTTATTAATAAATATGAAATTAAGTTTCCTTGGCGACAATTGTAATACGAAAATCGTAAATATTAGACTTACAGAAAAAAAAGAAGTTAATTTCCTTAACCTTTATATTCCTTACCGTTAAATTTTTCCAATATTAAGAGAGACATTGCAAAATATTGTATTATGATCTGTAAAACGCCGTAAAAACAATTTATTCATACATAAAGGTTGCAGTATTTGAAACATTTTATATAGACATTTTTAACATTGCAGAATTAAAACCCAACATTTAAACTATGTTAATAGGTGCTTGACATTAGGAGGGCAGAATCTTAGCTAAAAAAACGGACAAGTCAGTCCATACACTACTTTTTTTAATTACTTAAATAACCAATATACACTGAGTTTTAGAAAAAAGTTGTTTATTTTTTAAAACTGATCATTTATCCTATCTCTCACGGTTCCAAAGATGGATATTCCCCACCCTCCAAGCGGAGGGAGTGGCGGTCCAATTTTGCCCATTCGAAAACTTGCCCTTACTTTTTAGTTCTAAAATATACATACAAAATATACATTTGTATTTGACGAGTTATTAATTGGTCATTTTATAAACAAGGCCAAATTTTTGTTTCTGCGATCAATATTTTTAAGTTTAATATATCCTGATATATATCGAATTATATGTAAATAAATTAAATGTAAATATAGTTTGAATATATTTAAGATATCATATGATTTACTTATCAAGTAAGAATGTAAATATATTGCCCAGTTTTTTCTCAATGATTTTCTATGATAAAAGTATTCATATACTACGAACAAACGCCTCTTACTTAGTATTTATTATATGAAAGAGGAAATTGTTTTCTTATTTTTTATACTTCATCAAATTGTACTCGTGAATGGTGGTTGGAAAATCATTTGAGATAAATACAACAGAAAATGATAAAATGTTTTCAAAGATTTTCAGTTTTTCTATGTTGATGGTAATTAGTATTCAAATGAAAAGTTAAGTTTTCGTTTTTTTTTAAACACTTTGATAAAAATTAACATAATTTATGAAATGTTTTTCTCCATTAAAGTTTCTTCGACGTCATATGTTTCATAGATTTCAATTTAATTATACGATAACTGTAAGAAAGTATAGATAGGATCATTTTCATTTTATTGAGTCAAGGAAAATACTGTAACCTATGAGCATATTTTTCTTTTGATTTCTTTAATACTTTTCTAAGTTTGAAAAATTATGATCAAATTAATTGCACGATGTTGAAAAATTACTAACAAAATATTATTTACGAATAAGAAAAAGGATTATTGGACATTACAAGGCACAACTACATAATAATTTATATTTATGTGTACTTCTATATAGAAAGTTGCTTAAATGTAAAATCAAAATCTATCTAATCAAAATGATAAAAAATTCTACATCTGTCTTACAAGTTACCTATGTAATACAAAACGAAAAAATGTTTTTTTGTTAAATATTTATTTCATTTACAATTTTTTATTTTCATAATATTAATTTTGAGTTGTAATAGAAAATTTGCTTCGCTCAATCGATTAAAAATGTGACGAAACCTAAAGTTATTGATAAAAAATTTGCGTCCATACAAAAATTATATTTAGAATTTTTTGCACCAGTATATTATTATACCCAGTATATTGTAAATATGCAAGGAATATTAAGTTTAGTTCCGACTTTGTAACGCTTGAAAATATTGATCGCAGAAAAAAATATTTGTTAAAGGTGTTCATAAAATTACCTAATTAGTCCATTTCCGTATGTCCGTCTTTCTGTCGGTCCGTCTGTAATCACGATAACTCAAGAACGAAAAGAGATAACGACCTGAAATTTTTTTTCCCTGTGTTCTAGAGCAAACAAGTAAGATCAAGTTCGTAAATGGGCAAAATCGGGCCATGTTTGGACAAAATGGGCAAAACAGCCTCTCTTTGAAACTGTAAGAGATATTACAAAAGTTTATTGACAAAAAATCTTCTTCTCTTTAAAATAAACAACTTTTGTTTGAAATATTTTTTCATGAAGTCATTATTTTTCTTATATATTGTCATTAAATGTTCCTCGGAAAGCGAATTGTTAACAATTCGAATACGCAGCATTGTTAACAATGAAATCATTGATATACAACTCAGTATATACTGGGTATTCAAACAATTAGTTGTTACATCCTTGTTCTATTTAACTCTTGTATCTTAATAGTAGTGTTGACCTTATTTAATATTAATATTATTTTAATAAATGATTAAAAAAGAAGTTTCACTTCTTACGTGCGTACATAAGCCCATAAACAATTTTTTATGACGTTAGGGCTACTCAGCAACTGTATCTAAAAATTGATTAAAACCTACCTTTTAAACGGTGCAAAATAGATATTTGAATACAAAAAATATTTTTCTTATAAAAACAAACAACTTTTGTTTGAAAAATTATTTCATACAATAAAAAGTTTAGACCCAATTTGATCTTGACACAATTGTGAACCTTGTATTTAATAATAATTTTGGGGTTACATTTGATATAAACAAGCTACGTACGAGTTTCTAACAAATAATTACAAAATGGTACCCATTCGAAATAATATTGCTTACTTTTCAATTACGAATTGTACAAATAAAATTGGAAAAAGCTAAACCCGGTTTTAGACAGTTTAAAAGTTAATTAATTCTATAAAACATATGCATTTATTTTCGTTTTCAATTTTAAAAAAAATAGACATGTATGAATTTTTAATAAAGTTTTATTGAATATTATTTTCATTTGTAAAATATTCAAAAACAATTCAATCCATAAATATTTTCATATTAATTGATTTTTTTATTTTTCCTAACAATACAAACTTAAATATGTGCAAACCAGCCAAATAGCCGAGCGGTCTAAGGCGTCATGTCTGCGCAATATGCAGTACTTAGAAACTGGGAGGTTATGGGTTCGAATCCCGATATCGGCAGTTTGTCAATTATAAAAAAAAAGGGGGCGCTTGATTGACTAAACTGTCGGCGTATGGACAAGAACGAAGTAACCGGCTATGCTTAAGAAGGTTTTCTGCAGTTTCCTTCACGAACTCCAGATGAATATCTGCATAGTTCCTATCATAGACGGCTACAGCCGCATATCGTACCAATTCCTAGGCTATTCACAAATTCCTTTCACTCCACTCACATTCTCACATCCTAAGGCATCACAATGGACCTTATGGTCGAAGTGTAGCCCGTCCAGGGCATCCTTTACAATCTACCTATCTAAATATGTGCAAACAGAAAAAAGAATGGGGTAAAGTCAGAGATATTGCACGTTGCTAATTTGGTGCGTGTTTGGTGTGTGAGACACGCACCAAATTAGCAATGACCAACATATCTCTGACTCCATATCCCAGAGATAGTTACGATTAGCTAATTCACATTGATGATGACTACGTTGTAATCGAAATACGTATTTATAAAATACAAATAATTGTTCTAGGAATTGCAGCAAAATTTGAAATTTAATTGATATACTTGTTATAATAAATTTTTATTAACAAATAAATTACACCCAAACAAACATACAGAACAACGCAATAAACAAATTATTTGTGAAAATTTTGTGTAAAATTTAATTATACTTTCGAATCACGTAAGCATCATTTCAAAAGGTTCGTCGATTACAATAAACTCACTCTTTTCTCATCTCTCATTATCAAAAGAAAATTATTAAACAGGATATAGCATATAGTTAGTTGTAGGAATGATGATAGGAATTTAAATAATTTTCTGGGGCAATGAGTTTTAGTAAGAAATATCTTTATTATTGAAAATAAATACATACGTACGTTCTTTTGTACGGAAAACCTTTCTCGATATATATATATATATATATATATATATATATATATATATATATATATATATATATATATAACCATTGATATATGATGCATAAAGGATGTTTCTCAGAATAATTTGTTATCTGAAGTAGTAACAAAGTTTTTATTTTATTCTTGAAGTTGGTAATCAAAGGTTAGTTAAATTAATCAGTTATGGTCGTCAATTATTTTATCAGACAAACCATGGTAACGGCTTTTTGATCAGTTCTAAGTTATCCTCATGTCAAAAATATCATTTTTGGTCTTAAACTTATTTTTAATGTTTCAACTGGTTCAGATTTTATGCTTTTAATTTTTTATTGAATCTGATTATCCTTACATAATATAAAATAAAGTCCCCCAGCCGCGCCTGCCTGCCTGTTCGCGATTTACTCTAAAACTACTGCACCGATTTTCATGCTGTTTTCACCAAGGCATAGAGTGGTTCTCGAGGAAGGTTTAAGTATATAATTTGTCAAGTTTTTGTATAAATTGGTCCCTATACATTATAAAAAAAGGTATAGTTGTATAATTTATTGATGTATAGGTGTATATTTTATCAGTACATAGTGACAGATGTTCGTTGCTCTAGGTACTGTGTGTTATACATTGTTTGCCAAGAGTGGGGATGTAGACATTTTGACTGTTATTTATATAAGCATGCAACAGGCGGCAGTCTGCATAAAGTGATTGATATGTAACAGTAGATCATATATTAATACTGTCCATTGTTCATATTTGTTTCGATTTCTATTCACATAGTGAATCATTTTAAAATTAATATTATGTTAGTTTATTTTTGTAGTAATATGCATAGATAGTGATGCATACAACAAATACGTTTTAAAAATTTGCCTACAGATGGCAGTATACACAACATGAGTACTTCAAAAATTTTACCAATAGGTGGCAGTGCATACAACAAATGTATTTCAAAAATTAAACGCAATTTATCAGTCCTTGACGGGAGAAAATATTATGTTACTTGGTTATAAGGGCGTTAAAAAATTTTTGCAGGCGAAGCCGCGACGGGTAATGCTATTATGTATAACGAGGAAAGATGATTGATTTTTTGTTTGTTACGATTTAACTCAAAAATTACTCAACCAATTTTACCGAAAGCTACATCTCCTCGGAGTAACATGTTGGCTGTTTTATATTTTCTGAAAAGAACCCGTGCGACGCCGGGTTCAGCGAGTAAAAATATAATTTAATTTTGAGGTCAAAAACACAATGATCAAAAACCGTATATAATGTGATTGACTGTTTCAATTATATTGAATTCGAGTATAAGTACACTTAAAAATGATGCATTCGTTTCTGTTTTTCGGTTTAGGAGCAAATTTACAATATTACTAATACTATATACACCTCAGTTACAAAATGGTATGGGAAATTATATTTTTACTGTTAATGATGACTTAACACAGCATTATGCCTTGCGTTTTCAAAGATTTGTAGAAAATTTTTTTCAAATTTTTATAATAATCGTATATATTTGTAGGATTATAAACCGAAATATTTTAGTCCTATAGATTGTGGACTAAATATTTACGGGACACCCTATATAATCAAATAAACATACATTTTCAATCATTATTATTATTCCAATAAATCCTAATATTTTGATATAGAATTCTTACCTCGTACCTACGGTAAAATTAATGATAAAGTATGATAATTTCTATGCGAACTAGGATTCGTATGTATAAAAACTTCATTTCTCATTAAGATTCTTCTGTTGGGAAAAAACTATCAACACTCATTCATATACGGAATCACAGTACGGTTTGAGATATTAAAATGATAAGTAAAACTAAAAAATTTAAATATAAACCACCAATGCAATAATATGAAACATAATAAGAACTTTCCGTTACCTCCACCAAATTTTAATGTTAATGTTTAAAAATCAACTTTCCTGTACATCATCTTGGAAAACAGCTGATAATCTTCAAACATCTGATTTTTATCTAACATAACTAAGTACCACCGCAAGGAAACCAGTTATCTGATACAAAACGGCATTCAAATCAGTCCACGCGTTTGAGAGGTACGATGTCACAAACACATTATATACCGACAGACACAAATAGACTTCAAACATATTACTCCCTTCCATGCCAAGTATTCCATGTCAAAACCACGGAACTTAGTATTGTTTAGTTCTATCCGAACTTTTCGACGTATCCAAGAGTATATGTTCTATTTAATTTATCTGTAGATAGATTATAGCGGGGGCTCTGGACGGACTACACTTCGACCATAAGGTCCATTGGGATGCCTAAGGATGTGAATATGTGAGTGGAGGACAAGGAATTTTGTGTGTAGGCTAGGAATTGGTAGGTTGTACGGCTGCAGCCAACTCTGATAAGAACTATTCCGATATTCATCTGGAGTTGGTGAAGGAAACTGCAGAAAACCTTTACAACATAGCCGGTTACTTCGTTCTCGTCCATATGCCGACAGTTTAGTCAACCGCCCTTGTTTTTTCTTAATAATTGACAAACTGCCGATGTCGGGATTCGAACCCATAACCTTCCAGTTCCAAGCAGACATAACGCCTTAGACCGCTCGGCTACTCGGTATTTATTTGTATGTACATAGATGCATATAGACTTAAAAAAGCAAGGCTGTAGCTTTCAATAAAAAATTGTCGCTCTTCAAAAGTTGTTTATTTTGCAGTTTCAAGATCCATTCAACACTATAAAACAATTTAAAAATAAAAACCAATAATAACTCTGATAAAATTTCGCAATAATAAAATATAATAATTTTTTTTTATAGATTGATTTGATACGGAATTATATAATAATTCAACATTCATTGGTAGTCAAAAATATACTTTTTATCCATAGTAAGTATCTTGAATTTATAAATATTGTATTGAGATTATATTGATTTGAATACTACACGGCAATGAATCAACTGAACTGTAAATAATTCTTACATAATTTGGGTTTCGAGCGTCTTCAAAATTGAACAAAAAATATTTCTTTTAGAAACCATTATTGTATTTTAATAAGTCGTGCATGGATTTAAAAAAAAAAGCTAAATTTGATGTAATTTTATAATCACTTTGTTTTTTTTGCTGAGCCTATCGAAGCAGTTGGTATTTCACACAATTGAAAGATCGTTTAAAGGTCAATATTTAGTGGTCATTGGAGATACAAATTGACTGTGCAGTAATTTTTATCTGATTATGGTCTGGGTTAGCTTAGATTGTAGCGGTTGCCCCAGACGGGACACACTTAGACCATAGATATCTATACATTAAGGATTTTGGTGGAAGACAAGAAATTTGTATGCAGACTAGGAATTGGTAGTTTGTGAGACTTCAGCCGACTTTGATATGAAATATCTCGATATACATCTAGAGTTTGTGAAAGGAAACTGCAGGAAATTTTCACAAGCATAACCAGTTACATTCGTAAATTTTCGTCAAAAATATACTTTTTATCCATAGTAAGTATCTTGAATTTATAAATATTGTATTGAGATTATATTGATTTGAATACTACACGGCAATGAATCAACTGAACTGTAAATAATTCTTACATAATTTGGGTTTCGAGCGTCTTCAAAATTGAACAAAAAATATTTCTTTTAGAAACCATTATTGTATTTTAATAAGTCGTGCATGGATTTAAAAAAAAAAGCTAAATTTGATGTAATTTTATAATCACTTTGTTTTTTTTGCTGAGCCTATCGAAGCAGTTGGTATTTCACACAATTGAAAGATCGTTTAAAGGTCAATATTTAGTGGTCATTGGAGATACAAATTGACTGTGCAGTAATTTTTATCTGATTATGGTCTGGGTTAGCTTAGATTGTAGCGGTTGCCCCAGACGGGACACACTTAGACCATAGATATCTATACATAAAGGATTTTGGTGGAAGACAAGAAATTTGTATGCAGACTAGGAATTGGTAGTTTGTGAGACTTCAGCCGACTTTGATATGAAATATCTCGATATACATCTAGAGTTTGTGAAAGGAAACTGCAGGAAATTTTCACAAGCATAACCAGTTACATTCGTTCTTCTCAAAAAACGCCAACCGTTTAGTCAATTAACCGCCCCATTATTATTTTTAAATTAATTTAACTGACAAACTAACACCGTTGGGAATCGAACCCGCAACCTTCCAATTACGAGCAGACCGCCTTTAAAAGCTCGGCTACGCGTACTGGAAAATACGGTCTTAAATCAATAAGAATACTAACCAGATTCCCACGAACTAAGGGGTGTTATGATTTTGGATATCCCATTATGAAGTGAAATTTTATTTTTCAGGTAAAATGGGCACATAGATCACTTAACAGAATTTTGGATCGTTGACCAATGTTCAAAGAATTTTCAAGCTCTTTTTTGTGAGGTTCTCACGTCTAAGAATACTGTTATTTCAGAATCAATACCCTCTACTTTCTGGTTTCCGCTAACAATAAATTACTGTTTGCTCCCCGTGTGCTAATTTAATGTATTATATCATTAAAATCTCATAATCATCAAAGAAATCAAAACTAATAATATGGAACGAATTTTATACATAACAAAAATATTTATTATGGCCTTCACATTTCCAAAATGTAATCAATAATCAAAATTATGAACCATAATATTTTGTAAGATCAAATCAAAAATAGTAGTATTCGTGTACAGAGCGTTTCTTAAATACGGAAAAGGGAATCAGCTACAAATTTTTAAAATTTGGTGATTTGATAATTGTAAATTGTCGACTAAACGTATTTATTTTTGTTTGTGAACAACATTTAGCCACTTTGTTTAGCACTAGTCACAGTCATAAATTTTGTATAGCCTTAATATAACCTGGCCAAATTATCTTATATTAAATTTTCATTATATTAATCGAATTTAGTATTATTTTGAACATAGTTTTATACATATTAATTTACAGAATTGACCTACAATTTAACTATCAGAATTTTTTTAAAAACTATTAGATCCATGATTTCAATCAATTAAAATTTTATCTCTAAACTCTGGGTATAACTCATGAAAAATCACATTTACGTATATATATATATATATATATATATATATATATATATATATATATATATATATATATATATATATAAGACGTCTTTGACTGATTGTAGAATAACCATTAATTGACAAGTAAGGTTCATTCGTTTCGAGAAATGCCGGAAACAATTTACAAACTGAAATTAACAATCAATCTTTGTAAAAGAAATTAGAAATTTATTAGGTAAGGTATTTTGTATGTATGTATGAAGTAGTTTTGTTAGTTATATAGAGTTATATATAATATAGAGCGTTAACCTATTACGTATACCGTAAGTGGTCCAATTCTAATGTTTCACATATATTTCTCGGAAGGGTAGGAAATTGTTTTCATATTACTTACTACTACATCGTATCAAATAACTCTGTGTAGATATTTTAATTTATATCATTACATTTCAATCAGGTAGTACAGTAAAACTTGATTAAGTGACAATTTTCATGGTAAAAACCTGTTAATGGACTCCAAACATATTTGTCAATATTGATGATACTTATCCATTTGAATCTTTTGCAAATATTCCTTTGAAATATATCTGAACATTGGGACACATCTTTTATTTACAGAAAACACATTAATTATACTGATTGACAACTTCTTAGAAGTATCCAGAAAGGATATATATATATATATATATATATATATATATATATATATATATATATATATATATATATATATATATATATATATATATATATATATATATATATAGTATTTAACATTTGAAACATGAACACGCAATTATTTTGAGAACATATATAACCTGTGGCAAGTTAAAAATATATAACCATATCGTAATAAAATAAAAGAAACAAACTGTGTCGCGGTTAATATTTGTAAATCTCTCTTGTTTTTATCAATATTTCGTACATTGACCAGGAAAAAAAAGTACCATAGTAAATTCGGACAGTACAAATACAATCGTATAATATAATATAAGAGAAATTACCCGTTGCAAATCAAATGTACAAAAATAGATCAACTGTGCAGAATGGGAAACCGTTTATTTATTAATCTATCTTTTAAAAAAAACATGGCTAATTATTTTTTGTCTGTAGCCAAACAATTGGATACCCATAGTTATAAAAGTACGAAGCCAACGCCCGACTCTTTAATGGTGGCTTTTTTTTTAAATAGCTCAGAAAAAGTTAAATTCTTGAAAGATATATCATGTTAAACAAATGCTTGGAACTGGAAGGTTGCTAGTTCGGTTCCCAACGGTGGCTAAAATGGAATGAAAGGAATTGACTAAAATGTCAGCGTATGGTCAAAAACCATGTAACCAGTTATACTTATGAACTTTTTTATTCAATTTCTCTTCGTGAACTCCAGATGAATATCGGCATAGCTTCTATCAAAGTCGCCTACAGTTGCACAATCTACCTAGCATACAAGTTAGAGACTGTGAGTCTCAGAAATGGAGGTAAAACCCTATTACTATTATTATTATAATATCATATTAAAAAATATCCCATGTACTCATATTTGGGATATATTCTACTTGAATGCAAAATTTTAACTTCTAAGAGCTTGGAGTTCATATAAATAAACAAACGGTGCACTTCATTGCATATTGGACAAACTACAAAATTACATATGTGATGATACATTATAACAACGAAGTAATTATATCAACTCAAGTACTCAGCATGAAGATAATGATTCCATAAATATGACACAGAAGTTTTAAAAATAATTTTAATATTAATAAAAATGAAATACGATACTAAATTTATAATTAAAATTTATATTAATATATTTCTATTTTTAAATACACATATATGGAGCAGCACTCATTTGAGATTATCATCATGATACACAAGCAAGCGCAATATACTACCGAATGCTGCAAAAAGAAGCATAATATCTTCAAGTTTATATATATATATATATATATATATATATATATATATATATATATATATTGGTCATGTATACTTGGCGTTAAAAGTCAAGCTATCATTTCAAAAGTTTATAATGGATTTTTGCCTTATTTCGGTTTTCGAAAAAATTGCTTCGAATAAAAGTTGTTCATAATAAACATACTAACAACTTTTATTCAAAACATTTTTACTAAATCCATATAAATAAGACTTAAGTAGATTATAAAATTTTGAATGATAGCTCGGCATGTGACGCCATTTGTGCATCAAATCGATAAGCAACTGAGTTAATTGCTTAAATATTCTGTATAAAGTGCGTCTATGAAAAATAGTTTTAAGGACGTTCGAAAGAGTCATTTTGTGGGGAAAGTCGTAAGGGGGGGGGGGGCAAGCGACTGCGCATGCCCGCAGCGTTACAGATTTAATGTACACGTTGAGACTAGATATAAGTATTGTATGGTTATTTGGTAAATAATAATACTCATGAGTCGTGACTCGTAATGTTTCTTTTGTTTTAAATAAAAAAGTAAAATCTTGTGTTTTGCTTCTCTAAAATAATAAAATTACTTCATTATTCATTATTACTTTCCAAAATGTATTTGAACATACCTACATCTTTGCCTCAAACAAATCCTTGTTTATTAAACAGCAATTTACATAGATTTATAAAAACCTTTTTTTTATAACTGCTTTTTAAACTTCGTGTTATTCGAATATAAAGATTAAATTTGTAGTTTCTCCATAAGACCCAATGTTAAAAGTATGAGTTTCAATATCGAAAAAAACGAAAAAATGCATTTGAACTAACATTAGGAAGCATACCTTTATAGCATTAACTTTTTTATAACATATTTAATTTACAGGAACTTCTCTGCATTTTTTTTTCTCTTTCGAACGTCCTTAAACAAAACTTGGTTATTTTAAGTAAGGAACAGTTTTTATTTTTATTTTATTCGCCTACACTTTCGAACATAGATATTTTTCACCCTGGTGCGGGGATTCTTGGTCCGGTTTTACCCATTCACGAACTTGCCTTACTTTTTAACTTTAGATCACACAATTTCAGCTCGTTATCTCTTTCCATTTATGAGTTATCGTGTTGACAGACGGGAGGTCGAACGGACAGTCATACGGAAATGGACTAATAAGGACATTTTATGAACACCTGCTCCAAAAATTTTTTCTTCGATCAATATTTTTATTCATTCGAAAGTCGAGGCAAAACTTAATACACTCTGGTGTATATTATATTTACCGCGTATTAAATATTTGTAAATAAAGACATGTAATGTAATCACTAAGTAACCGTAGTGTAACTGGAAGCACATCGTCTCGATTAGACGAAGGTCTGAGGTTCGAGTCGTAATGGTCAACTTTTTCAAGTTTCGAAGTTCTTGTTTATTCTTAAACAATTCGCCAAAAAAAATAGCAAGACCTACATTTCAACCAAATGTTTCCAGCATAATTGAAAGTATCTTTGAATATTGATGAGTCAGTCAGTTTCTCGATTTTACGAAGCTGATATCCAAAACTAAAACAGCGATAACACAAGAATTGGGTACGTTTCGTAAGGTAAACCATCTCAACGTAAATATTATTCATTTGAACAAACAGGCAATTCAAGTTAGATGTATCGCATTACTGTTCTATTAAATTTTTAACTTCTGGTAAAGAAATCCCGGTTTGATAAAATTAAAATGACTGTTCAAGTTTCATCCATAGAAAGACTTATTTACGGATTTAGTACGCATTTATTTGATGTTTACTATGATTTCTTCCAATACCGGGTTACCAATTTTTGGAACATTTGGTAAAGAATCCATTAAAAATCATGATCATAAAACCAAGTGTTGTTTTGTATATTAAAATTGTAAACGACACACTATAACAAGTAATATATAGAAGTTGTAAATAAAAAAAAGAAGAAGATATTATATGGCTTTTTTGGCGCAATGCTGGTTGAACATTGACATAATTTTCAATCGACTTATTTTCTCTATAACTGAAAATGTCTTGACTACAATATTTTATTGATTACAAAACGTATATTTATTATAAAGAGTTCATGAAATGTCGAAGCTATAGTTGTACCTAAACTATCGTGTTTGTGTCCTAAATAATTTAATAGGATGCTTCTGAACTAATTTTGTAGAAAAAAAGTCGTGTTGACATAGATTTTAAGTTCTTCGTTTTCCTAATACGGAGTATAAAAATAAGTTACAAAAAAAAGAACGTCACATGTATACACCATGAAATGAAGACATGAAGCTATAAAATAATGTTATGTTAGTATATTTTATATATAGCTTCATTCTAGTACGAATAAAATTTAATACATGTCACCTACAAATACTATTAAAGGATACTAATGAAATTAATTTATTAATTAGAATTACTTTCGAATAATAAAGTGAAAATGTATCAAATGTTAATATAAAGATTATTAAGATAATCCAAGAAAACTATAGCTTTTTTAATTAAATTTCAAATTTTGCCCCAATTTCTAGAACAATTATTTGTATTTTATAAATACGTATTTCGAATACAAAGTCGTCATCATCAGTATGAATTAAGCTAATCGTAACTATCTCCGGGATATGGACTCAAAGAAATTTGACACGTGTCTCATAATGATTTTAAAAAAGGTTTTATCTTTTATATGATAGAACTGAGGTAATACCTTAGGCAGTGATTCTCAAACTTTTTTCTGTGGCGGTACACTTTTAACGATTTCAAAATTTGACGGCACACAAGGAAAAAGATAAGTTTAAAAGTTGTTTACTTACCTATAATACACTGCGTAAAATAGTTTATGATAATAATTTTGAATGTTAAATAAAGTAATATGTACTACAAAAAGAACAGTACGTTTATTAAGGGATTAATTACAAGTTAATAATACGAATACTTTTAATGAGAAATTTGAGCTTGATGTTTTTTGATAATTTCATTTATATTTGGTCGTAAAAATTACAATGCTACTCATATCGTCTTCTACATTTAACAGTCTCGATCTTTTTTTCGATTTTATATTGGTTAATACTTTACTATATACATTTCTAAAATTTGGCGGCACAATTTAAGAATTTGACGACACACAATCAATAGTGCCGCGGCACAGTGGTTGAGAATAACTGACCTAAGAGATTACTTGAGTTAACTGACCAATTAAAGGATTAAGTGTCTGATGAACCCAGCCCACTACGTCGATTGGCGGTAATCCTTTTCTGACCATATAGTTTTGTTATTGACAATAGCGTTAGGGGGTTATTCGCAGCTAACCTTGACATTAAACCATTTTGAAAATGGTTTAATTTTATTAATTCAGAATTTGGAATTGGCCCATTGTCTAAATTCATGATTTGTTTTCTTAATTTGTGTATATAAATACTTTCATATTCATCTAATTTTGTGGGGTTTTGTACCGATTTTTATGAACTCCCGTTCATAAAAATTGAACTAGTAAGTCAAATTCTAAGCGAATATATTACTAAACATGGTTCAATTTTAATGTACGGGAATGTACGATATTGATGCCTCTGATAAATGCACAGGATTTCAAATGGGATCTGTCTGTACCTATGTGAACATACCAAATTGCAAAATTAATAAATCCAAGCATTTCTGGAAATGCTTTTCATTTGCATTTTTCAAAATAGATTCTACACCTGAAGAAGATTTGGTGGTGTCTAGCAAACTATACAAATTGTGGTGGTGTCTACCACCTTCAATGTGTTACGAACTCACCTTATTTACAAGTAACAATATAATAGCATATACCAGGCTCTAATCTTTCAAGCCTAATTGATTTATAGTTTTTAGTTTATCTTTTTAATTTTCATTTGTATCGTTACTAAACGTTCTTATTTTTACACAAGATGGAAAAGCCGTTGAAAACTCAACGAAACTCCACATTTTAATGCAAACTTTCTGCACCTACGCTGTAAAAAGAACAAATCATTAAAATGTAGGAGATTTGTTCAAATCCGATAATATATGGTCCGGGTTTTTTCAGGATGATAAGCATCAAGCTGGTACTTTGTAAGTAGCTTCGTTTTGACAAGACGCACAACTTGTTTAATTATAAAATTTTGGAACACGGTATCGAGATTTTCTGGAAGCCGTTGAACATTGAAGATGGGAGAAAATTCCATTGAATTTGTAGAACGAAAATTTTTCCTCGTTCTTCATTTGATTATGTTACAATTAAACTTCAAAATTTTGATATTTCGTAATTTTATAGATTTCAACGTACTCTTTTAGAATTTTCACTTTGCCACCTCGTATTTTTGACACTTGCGCCGCGATATTGGAAAAGCGCCACATTTATACCAACACACATATTTCCTATATACAAAGATATTACAATACGCGTTCAAAAACTGGCCTACTATGACTTATACGGTCCGTCGCAGATATACAAGGCCACCTTGCCATGGAGCCCCTTCTATTGAATATCTCTCGACAGAGCTCAAATATCATGCATGAATCATCAGTACGAATCTTTTGTACCCAAGAATGTTGGTACGAATCTTGAGCCCCAAATGATTGTACTAATTTTCTAACGATTTTTCCTGAAAATAGACGGGGAATAAGTTTTTTTCTGATAAGATATATCTTAAGATATATCGTGAAAAAACATATATCACCATGCAAATTTTCAACTTCTTACAATATATATTTATGAAATATCAAAGAACATTGCACATTGGACAAACAATAAAATTATGTATATATACGATGAGAAGTAAATTAAAAACTCAAAATGATCCCGCGTAATAAGCGAACCAAAATATTGAAAACATGCCAAAATATACGATTACAAAGACACGCTATAATCTTTTAATTTAACATCAACAGTGACACGCAATGATCATCGTCTAGCGTTATTTTTATTTCACTTATAAGAGGGTATTATTAAAAACAGGACCAAACAATAATAATATTAAAATTGTACCCTTAATTCCCTAATTTAAGTATATATTAAATTAAATTTCATTGTTTCGTCTATGTGAATACAGGATGTAACAGAAATATAGTGACGGATAATAAACAGTTATCACTTTTATGTCTTATCGAATGATTCACCCACCCCCCCTCTACGGCCAGGGCCAGATTAATCATTAGGCAGAGTAGGCAACTGCCTAATGCTGGCGCGCGCACAAAAGTAATTGAAAATGTTTCATAGAGTGGAGTAAAAACTATGGAATATGGTATTTCCATGAATTTCTCTATAACTTGCGGTTGTTCGATCGTTAAACAGTAATCGTTTATTACAAAAATCTCAAGTTTAAACATTATTGCATATTTATGGATGATTTCTTATATACTTTTTGTTGTGAAATATACAGTGTATTTATATTTTAATACGAAATTTTTTCTTACTGTTAATTTGTTGTACTTACAAAATAGTTGAATATTTTGGTAAAAAAATGAGAAGGTGGTACTCACCTGAAAAACGAAAGAAAAAAACAAAATTAGTCATACAATTATGGTTATTAAAAAACATTCTCCCCTTAAAGTTGTAACATTTTATTAATTTGGCAACATTGTATTAAATTATATACTAGAGCTGTCACTCATTTACTCTCAGAATAAATTTGAGCGTTATGCAAATTTTACTGATTTGTTTTTGATGTGAAAACATCTAGGCTATGCAAGTATGATTTCATGTGGGGAGTGAAATGAAATTACAGATTAGAAAGTCACGTTTTCATAGTAACGATCGGCTATGTTACAGTCGGTAACCACCAGCATTCGTGTTTTTAATGTCGAATTCAACATTGTATATGAATATAACGCTTTTTGACGGATAGAATAATTTTGGAAATAAATCATTTGTCAATAAATTTAAAATATGTTAATATGTTTTCATAACATGCCCGTGCTCAGTCCCGCGCATTGAGTCCCGCGCTCAAAACTTGGTTTTAACTTGGTGGTAACATCAACAATAATTCATTGGTTTTAAATAATTTTCATCATTTATATTCAGCTAAAATTGTTTTTCATAAAAGTGTTATTAATTAAAAAAGAAATAAAAAGAGAATAGAAGAGAAAGTTTATGCAGCTTCTTTGTGTTTGGATTAAATAAATGTATATTTTGGTCTGAAATTTTAGCATCTTGGTCCAAAGAAATCATCATTTCAGTTTAAGAATTTCAAGATTCTGGAGTCAAGAGTCAGTTTATCCTTAGTTAAGATAATTTTCTCAAGTCAAAACTATAGATATCAAGAAACTTATTTCCTTATACCAAATATATATTATTATATTATTTTCACTGTAAGAATTAATGCATTACAATAACGTCTTTTCTAATACATCCTGTGTTGAAGAATTTTCAGACGTAAGTAAATGAAAATTCTTGTATATAAATATAAATATATATGCATATATAGACACACATTTTCCTCGAATATATATTACACATATGATGAAAGAGATATGGGCGGAGAAGTCGGCGAAATGTGTAACTCGACTATAGAGTAACTATACGTTTGTATTAGTGCAAAATAACAACACATACACAGACATACTCACAAAGGTTTTTACATAATTATTTCATCTTATGTTGTTGTGTGACAAGTGAAAGCTTTTCCATGATAATAAATACGATGAAAATAAGATGACAACACTACTAAAGCAAAAACAAACTAACTCATTCCCATCCCTATTATTGCATGTTGTGTCTCACTCAACAACAAATTGAGAATGAACATGAAGCAAGCAAAAGCATATAAAATAATAATCATAATAATATAGGACAGAGGAACACATTATGCTCATAACGTTTGTAGTCGTGTAGCTGTAGGTGTGGGAATGCATGGGAGGAGATATCAATGTTAGTACGGAGGCGAAGTAATTAATTCAAATAAATCTTTGCAATATTGGTTCAAGCAATGCAAAGCAAATTGGTACATATTCTTCAATAAGTGTGAAAAAACTTAAAACCGATTACGAAAAAAGCACGAAACAAGTTTTAAGAACGTATAAATATTTATCGTAGTCAAACTCGCCCAACTGCGATGCACAAATCAAAACTGTAAAAATTCCCTGTATACGAGAAATATACACAAGCCTCTACAACTTGTTAAGTGTTTTTTTTCGTAGTCGGGTTTTAGTTTTTTAAGCTTAGTTATTTAAGACTGTTTTTCGATGTAGAGAATCTGTGATTTAAAACCATTCATTTGATACTAAATTCGATACATTAGAGTAATATTTTGTTGCTTAACGAATTTTAGAAGACGTCACATAGTCTATGACACGTGGAACTCTAACGCGAACCTAACGACACCTCAATTGTCAAAATATTATAAGTAGGTTAGGAACTATACACAGCAACAGATGAACATACTAACATATATATATATATATATATATATATATATATATATATATATATATATATATATATATATATATATATATATATATACATAGACTGCTAAAATCATAACCCTGCGAAGTCGGGTAAAAAATTATATATTTTCGGAATCTGTGAATCAAAACCATTCATTTGATACCATCAACTCGATACGTTTGTAAAAAACTAGCATATTTGTATATATGCCAACAGAAGCTAAGAAACGCGGAACTCTAAGATGTACATTCTTTAAACCCCCCTCAACGGACTTCCAGCCATACCACTCTCCCCTCCCACAATTTGATAACACATACTCTTGTAAAGAGTGTAATTCAACGCCAGTGTGGTGTTTGAAACAAATACGTACAGATCAACATAAATTTGGCGCTTCGGCCCCGAACTATGTATAGTATGTGTTATAAAGAGATGTTTTTAGGGATAAATGATGCTGCTGATGCTATTCCTGTTTTCTCTGCCTGTGTGTTCTATGTTTATTAGTTTGGTGTAAAACCCAACACAATATATATACATACGTATATAAAACAGTTAACGTATTGTTTTCAAAGTAAACATTATCACAGTATTAGAGAGATCTGTATGTACCATGATTTAGGTAGGTTTTACCTTTTTATACCCGGTATATGTAAATATACAAAGTATATTAAGTTTGTAACGCTTTGTAACGCTAGAAAATATTGATCGCAGACATGAATCGTTAGCATAGGTGTTAAAAAAATGGTTTAGTTCGACCATTTCCGCATGTCCGCCTGTCTGTCCTTAAACACAATAACTCAAAAACGAAAAGAGATAACCACCTGAAATGTGTATGTGTGTTAAACTCGGCCCAAATGTGTCCCTCAAACTCGGCCTTGCGCACTAAACAACTTTTGTTGTAAACTTTTTACATAAATTCAGGCTATACTCGTACCGGGTATTTCAGCCATTAACTCACGTTAGTTGATATTTTCACTTTTTTTTTGGTAAATTCAAAAGTATTAAAAAAAAGTCTTTATAAACCTGAAAAAAGATAAAGAATAGAGTTGTTTGAAACATTATAAACGAACATGGACGAAGATTTTGGAAATTCTATACACATAATAATAGGGCAGAGATCGGAATGGTGATATGAAATTCCCTGACTCAAATTCCCTAATCATTTAAAATTGAAGATGAAAATCCTAAATGTCTCTGAATTTATTAAAACTTTAGAAAAAATGGCCAGGTATTGAATTGTAGTAAAGTTCATATTCTACAACTTTACTACTTTTACCCTAAACAACTATCCACTATTTTTCGATTTTTTCTATATTTTGTGTTTTTTGTTTCTCTTGACCGATTCTATCTATTAACGAATATGGCCTTTCAAATACCAAAACCATATCAGATCGGAAATTTCATTTTGATTAGACTAAAATTGTAACCGCCAGAGAGTTTAGAAATACATGGAAAATATATTTATTTATATGTATGTATGTGTCCGTAGCCACTTTATATAGATCATTATTTATAATAAAATTTGACGGAGCTCTTACGTAACGATTTTTCTACCTGGTATATGTAAATATACAAGGTATATTTAGTTTAGTCCCGACTTTGTATAGCTTGAAAATATTGATCGCAGGCATGAAAGTTTGGCATAGGTGTTCATAAAATGGCCTAATTCGGCCATTTTCGCATGTCTGTCCGTCTGTGAACACGATAACTCCAAAACGAAAAGAGATAACGAGCTAACGTGTTCTAGAGCAAAAAAGTAAGGTCAAGTTAAATGGGCAAAATCGGACCATAGTTGGGCAAAATGGGAAAAACTGTCCATCATTGTATCCACAAAAGATAGAACAAAAATGTAAAGATAAAACGCATGTTCCTTTTTTAAAAAATAAACAACTTTTGTTATAAAATTTTTTACATATATTCAAGATATACCGGGTATTTAAGCAATTAACTCAGTTAGTTGTTATTTTAACTTGATTTTAAAGTCTGTTTAAAAATAAACAGACCATTCATGTACACATTAAACCTTGTCTGTTATCTGTTTTTCTGTTTTGTCTATCCGTTCACACCATATGATGTTAGTGTTTTAAACGGTTTTGTCGTTGTCGTTATTATGCTTCCAATATTATATATACACAAACCGTCCCTTGCAATTGAACCAATTTGAATTTGACTCTCAGCTAAGTCAAAGATTTTGATTGTGTATTTTTACACAAACCATTACATACATAACTTCTTAATTATAATATTGCTCGCGTGATATAACCTGTCTTTGAAACGGTGCCAGATAAGGAAAATGTTTAAATACTTAAATAATGTTTAACTCATAAAAACAAACAACTTTTGTTTGAAATCATTTTTCACGAATCCAATATTTATGGCGTACATACAAAATGTATCCCTCATTTACACCAAAACTATGGAATGTATTTAAAAAAAAGGTGTCAAACAAAATTTGTTTGTTTTTTTAAGATCAACATTTTTTGGATTTTCCCTATCTTGCACCGTTTAAAAGATAAGTTATACCACGCGGACACGGATGCATGGAACAAAATATAATTATTGCATTATGCTTTTCCCTTTAAACGGTGCAACTTTAGTAACAAATATTTTTTTCCAAAATGCATATATCAAAAAGTATTAATGCGGAAACTTTTCAAATGAACACTCGATATAAGTATTTCTGTAAAATGATCCAACAATAATATATGTAAAAATGGCGTGAAAAGTCAACTATCATTTCAAGTTTTAGAATTGATTTGTACCTTATTTATTCGGGTTTCGGATAAATGTTTCGAATAAAAGTTGTTAGTATAGTTATAATGAACAACTTTTATCCGAAGCATTTTTTCGGAAACCGAATAAATAAAGCGCAAATCAATTATCATTTGTCATTTGTACATATATTTGTATATATTATTGGATCATTTTACAGAAATACTTATACCGTGTGTTCATTTGAAAAGTGTCCACCTAAATATTTGTTTTATCGACTTTTGACACCATTTGTATATAATATATTTAAAAAAATATGTAATATTTATTTCTATCGCACTCTTCAAGATAAAAATTAATAGATATTTCACATATTTTTCGTCATTATTTCTTCAACAGACATGTTATTTCAACAAAAACACTGTGCACTTTTTGGATTCAGTTTGGTGTAGTTTTAATGCGAGGGAGTGTACATATATACATCACATAACACATATATATAGAAAATAAAGTTTTCGAAAGTTGTTTTTAAATGTTTGTTGTGTTGTCATACCTAAAAAACATTTAATAATATTTCTATAAGGATTTACATTATGATAGAAACAAAACTTTAAATGAAGATCAACAAAATAAATATAAAAAAACAGCAAATAACACAAAAAGTTTATAAAAAAAGTTGTTAACTTCAAATTAGAATATTAAATAGTATTTTATTTACAACAAGATATATATACTTTCCTGTTTCGAAAAGTAAAAGACAACTTTCTAGATAATGCCCTTTTTTTATTTCAAAAGGATACATTTGAAATGAAATCGTTTCAAAATTGTTTTCTAATGCGCTTACTATTAAGTTGGAGAGGACGAATTAGTTGTAATTATAGTGGAAGGAAACACTGAAGCTCGACAAATAACTTCATGCAGAAGTTCATTAATAAATAATTCATAAGAGGGTTTTATTATAAAACTCGCTGAAAAACCCGGTATTACTCAGGCTTCAAATACTCTAATGCGGGTAGTACACACTCGACGAGAGCACTCGGCGAATGTCTCGGCAAGACATTCGTAAGGCGAGGAGCCGCGAGTGAAGCTATGTACACTCTCGCCGAGTATTCGGCCGGCCATACAGTTCTCGTTAGTTAGTCTCGTGACTTGGTCAGATATTGCGTTGGTATGCCTGAAAAGTTACATTTTTAAATTAAAATTACGGCGTAGTAATAGGAAATATGCATGAAAATTTTTTTTCACTTGAATTGAAGCATGTTTACTTGACAAATATCAAGGTAAAATTACTTTTTAAATAACTTTAAAAATAAGTGAGATATGAATGATTGAAATTCCCGATTAGACAAAGAGGGTGATAGCCCTCTTGATATGTTATGTGACATCATATTACACTTTGACCATTTAAAATACACGTAAAACTCCGTTTTTAGTATTTTTGCAAGAGACAGATAATAATCTTTAAAAGCTTATAGCTTCCTTGATATTTGTCGGATTTTAATTTCGTTTTTAAATATTATTACAGTATTAACAGTATTTTCATATTCTGAAAATAAATGTGAAAAAAAATTTTCATGCATATTCCCTATTATGTGATTAAACTATTAAAAATAATTACTATTCAAATGAGTAATGACACCTATAAGAATAAAGAAAAGTATTCATAAATTTATACAGTTTTTATTTATTTTCGTGTTCTACTATTAAGATTAATGGGTACAATTAAATGGGTTGATAGTTCAACATTTAAAAATCGCGATTTATTTCTGAATTCTTCAATTTATCCCAAATGTGTCGAATTTAAAACAAACTAAAGGAGGGAAGTTCAATCCCTGAATGATAGATACTTTCAGGTATAGTTTACCCAAAACTATAAGCAAAAGTCTATAGATTTAAAAAATGTCCTAAGAGATTCAACTGCATTCAGCATTGGGCTTAATAACATAGCCGAAAATATCTAATATTGTTTTCTGACATAATTTACGCTAACGATTCTTGAACATGTGTTCTACCAAGTTCAAGACATAGGCACGGAAAATATCTTGATAATGTTTATCCTGTATCACCACTAAAACTTTTTAGTGCACCTTACAGGAATATTTTACATTTGAAGAGATATTGCCGTAATCAAAAGGGGTATTCAAGCGTAACGTTAAATTTATATGTTATTTTTCAAAGACATGTGTATAAAGTTATTGGAAGACGCCAAGGATTTTCTCAATCGAAAAATAAGCTAAAAGAAAATAAAATTATTAACTTACTAAATAAATCAAGCGTATTATTAAAATACGGAAAGATCACATTACGATTGTAAATAATAAATAAAAAAATAAAATAAAAAATATAAAAATTACAAACATCATCAATTTAAATAAAATAAAAAAAGGTTTGTTTCCTTTAGAAAACGTACATATATGTTTAATTTCCACGAACGAATACGCACATGGAGTAAAAAAAGGAACCAAAACACGTTGGTATTTTTCTACGAAACTTTGGGATTTTAACGCCTTCTTTAATCTTTGAATTATTTATTTCTTGGAAACAAATTAACTTTACAGATTTTAACTGCAAATTTTTAAATTGTTCCGTTACATAAGGCAAAAAGTATTTATCGGGTGGTGGCTTATTTTTGTACTTTTAATGGGCGTTTTCGTTCTCTGATCTGATTTATGGTACATAAAAAAGTTTAATGATTTATTTCAAATAAATGTTCGTGAAGAATCCGAAATCCAAATCATTGTAAATTTTTTGTACTCTTCTTTTGCCCAAACGTACGCTTTCGTACGCTTAAATGCCCAAAGCAACGTTGACACGGAACGTGTTTCACGAATCTATAAATCCACGTCGCATTAAAACAAAAGATTGATTCGTTAAATACGAGATGTATATTTTTGTCGCATTTGTGATTGGTTTTTCTATAGAAGGGTCAAATTTGTGGCATGCATCGTTGAGAATTAAGTTTTTTATGGATTGATAACTTCTACAATTGAAGAAATTTTCACGATTAATAAAATACGTTCCTCCCGTATTAATATATATATATTTATAGATAAAAGATGGTAATTCGTAACATTGTTCAAGCTTAAGACTCTAATTTCCATCTCGGATTGTAATAACATGTACAATATAAAAGAAATAAAAATAATATCGACTGGGTCCACCTCATAAAAAAACCGATATCAATGTTGTGCAATATTTTATATTCGAATAAAATTTATGAGTTATAGAAATTATTATTTACAGTATGCTCCAACAACTATTAATCCACGAGAACAACGAAAATAATTTCAGTTTCAAAATAGATTCAATCGATAATAATTCCAACGTTTAGAAAGTTATATTCACGAATTGTTTTGCTGATTTAAATACATTCAATGTAATTATCGTACCTCCATAGATGATTTATTTATCACGAAATAGACAATTTCTGAATAATCATTATTATGTCTATTAAAATAGTTTCACACATGACTTATAGTTTAACTCAATGTGAGAAATTTGATTATTGTTATTATTATTATTAATTTAAGTACAATATAGCGCATATTTATAAACCCTAACGGGTACAGAAAATGGAACAAGTTTAAAACTAACAGTTGTTGTTTCATAATACATGTTTCATAATACAATATAAAATTAAATAAAATAACTCACAATTCTCCTTCAGCCTTTTCGTGGGGTTAAGACTTCTATTTGACAAAGTAAAAAGGCGGTCTCGTCTATCTAGTTGAACGTGCTCATTTCAAAACATTGCAAAACGGATCAATTCAAGTTTTCACCAATAGATAGAGCCTTTCAGCGATCTATAATTGATAATTGTATGATCAATTTTTATAGATGATTGAATGATTTTTGCCGAACCTATTTTTATGATAAAACTTACCGTTTGCCAGAAAAATGCAAAAATCGAGAATTTCGAACTTTGACCTTAAATGAATTTTTTTCCGATGGAGGATCGATGGGGATTTTTCAAATTTTATTTGTAATAGTGTACCCAACTTCTGTACCAATTTTCAGCTTTATGCGAATTATTGTTAATTGAAATGTGGCGTTGGCCGTAGTATCAGTTAGTTGTAATTTTCACTTATTTTTGTTCCACTTTCTATACCACTCAGTGTTTAAATTAATCAAGCGAATTCTATTCAATATGTGTACATTTTAATTAACAAATTAACGCATTAACGTACGCGAAACGAAACTTGACTATTAATTATGATAAACATTTTCATCACACATAGAATTAATTAGAGTTTAAGTCCCTGATGTTTTTAATTGAAATTTCAATGTTTAATTGGACCATGTTTGTGCGTAAATGTTATTTTGCATTTCTTACCACGAACCATTTCAAGGTTTACCGGTTTTAAACAGGTTCCTGTCAAATAAGTTATTTAACATGTTATTTGAACCTGTTGGGGTGGGGCATCTGCCTGTCAAACCATCCATTTTGTAGGACACAAGTTTTTTCAAGTCTTTATTACATTATCTCTCAATTTAAATAACAAATTAACTGTTACTGATAAAATTTTTGCTATCGTCAAACAAACAAGTTATTCTCTTACGCGCTTCGCTAGTCAATATCATGAGAATTTTCGCAAGAGACAAGTTGGGCGTCTCGTCGAAAGGAAGATACTGACAAATATTTTGCCTGTTACTAATCATTAAAAAAAACCGTGCTGTACTGTGGACTATAAATCTCACAATATAAATATTGGACAAATACTGAAACACACTGTATTTGTATTTCAGAGAATAGCAAACATATATATTATTATATATTTTTTTGTAAAAAGTATATTTGTTTTGGATTAAAATATATTGTTATTTGATTAATAGTTAGAAAATACATAGAAAATTTAAGAAAAATTGAAGTTCACAATCAGATGAAAATCATTGACGTACAGTTAATAAATTATTATAGCAAAAGAAGAAAAACGATTATTCAATATTTTTTTCATTGAACCATCATTTGCATGTGTTTGACTAATAAACTGTGAGATTTATTAACTAAATTCAGGAAATAAAATTATAGAAATCGAACTGGTGCGGGTTAATAATCAAAGGTACAAAAATACATGTAAATACAACAGATTTATAAAATTTTAAGGTAGTTCCAGTACTGTCTTATATAATCAGGACAAAAATTCTATTTGCTTTTATTATAGAACAAATACACAACACATAGATATATTCAGTATTCATATATACAAATTAATGCAATTTAAAAAAAAAAAAAATTTTAAACTTTTAAATTTCGAAAACAAGACGGTAAAACGCGATTTAAAAAAAATTTATTTAATAAATATTTATCTTTACTATCCTAGTTTTTTTTTAATGCTGTGGAGTATTTTTTTAAATACAAAATATAATAGTTGGGCGGGCATGAAGTTTTACATGCTTCTAATGAGAGAGAGAATGATTACTTTGTTATTAATTATATCGCGTTCTGAACGGTCAAAAATTCTGAAACTTCAAGATTTATTAGAAAACGATATTTTTAGCCTGTGAAAAAAAAATGAGCAAAATCTGTCGAAAAGTGGTTTCATGCTGAAAAATCCATAAAGATAAAAACAATCATTAAATCAGTTCCAAGTACACACAACGCCTTAAGAAGCGCGGCTACTTAGCTGGTAGGACAAGACGTAAGGGATGGATATAATTTGTATATCGAATAATTGTCTCGAAACTTAACTATCAACAAACAATTCCTCAAATTTTAATTAGAAATCAAACATAGAAATTAATTACAATTGAAAGACACTGATATTTTGTTCAAATACTGTGTGTGTACTATATAGTATACTATATGTATATATAGTATATTAATTTAGATTATTCGAGTATTTCTAAATGGTAATTACTAATGACAAGACGTTAGTTATTATATGGGGTTTTGCATCTGAGAGACGGAAACACTACAATAATAACAGAAATCGTATACCATAAATCAAGTTGGTTTATCGTCGCAACAATACTGCAAACTAAATTATAATATAATGTCAACATCATTCAATCTAATGATGCATACATTGTTGTCATACCATAGCATAGAGTAAGTAGGCTATGCAAATCACGTTTAAATGTTTAAGCGAAATTCCCGAAGGTTTAACAGGGATTTTAGTTAAGTTATTAAAATATTATTTTTTTTTTAAATCATTAAAGACGTTGAGTAATTTTTTCAAACATGATGAAAATTCTTTAAAACCAGTGCGATCATATATCAATAAAATTTTGCAAGTGAATTGTAAGTATTATTGCTTAAATAGGCACGAAATTTTCTACATTGATCAGGAGATGTATTTGTTAAAAATTTTTTTTAGATCTCCCGATTTTATCTTAATGTCAGTATCAGTAATTAATTATAAGTATATTTATCTTGCTCATTATTCCACAAGAGATTCTAGAAGTATATGAGCGACATTTATCTACTTAATACCACTCTTAAACTGACTTAAGTTTGTGAATGGACAAAATTAGTAGACTGTACTTCTCTCGAGATAGAAGAGATAGAAAAAAACTTGAAAGACAAAAAATGTTTAAAAGTAAGCAACTTTTGTTTTTTTTATTAACTCAGTATTTTCCGGGTATTTAGAAAGCAATTAACTCAATTAGTTGTTATTTGTCACCTGTTTCATATTACTTTCAAAGAAGTCACCCAAGGCATTGTATATTTTTTTTAGTTATGTATCCAAAGAACAAAATTGATTATGTACACTCTAGTTCATAAAAATTGAACCACCAATAAGTCACATTCTAAGCATATATATTACTACATATATGAATATTACATACAATAACACTTAGAATGTTTCAACTGGTTCATCTTTTATGAACGGGAGTGTACGTTCAGTTTTCTGCCTATTTGCATACCTTGCATGAATAATAATACTCAATTCAGATTACAACATAGGTATGATTTATCAGAAATCAAAATTGGGTTGATTTAAAACAATGGTTTATATTATTATATTAAATGAAAATTATTTATTAATATCAATAAATTCAATAAATACGAATAATATAATTTTATACATAAATATATATGTTTTGTCATAAAATATAAATTTTCGATATCGAAAACAGTAATAATTTACCTCCAACAAAATACACCTATTAAAATATTTAAGTTAATATATAATATTATAACAACATAATACTAGGAGATTCTCTTAGAGAAGTTTCTCTTAAACAAAATAATTAATAATTTCCACAACACTGAAAATTTAAGTTTAATCACTAATTATTGAGTATATTACTAATTATTGTATATATTTTACGCAGTTTAATGAACATTTGATTGCGAAAATGATGATATAATGGTTTTACTTAGTTTTGGGTTTCTTTTTAACTCTTCTCAGCATTAATAACATGTCGCTTTGCTGTTTGTAAAAATTATTGTTTGTAAATTTATTTGTTAATCAATTTAAAGTATAAAAAATTGACATTTCAAAATGTGAAAATTTAGATAAAATAATTATGTGACATTAAAAATTGATTATTATTTCGTTACACCCAAGATTCAGCCATGTTTTTTAATCCACGCCCACAGGTCAGTTCTCAATACTATTAAACGAGTAACATTTATGTATCTATCTATTTACTTATTTGTTTGTAATAGCGTTCTCGAAAACAGCATCGTTAAATTTCGATAAAACTTCATGATCAAATATTTTTGACTTAAGGGTATTCTTTTATGTTTTTAGTGATTTATTTAGTGCTAATTTTTATATGATATATTATTATTCTTGAGTTTTTTTGACTGACACCTTTCTATTAGAAATTAACGGAAAACTTTCTCTTTTTTATCCTTCCGTGCTTGATCAATAAATGGCATTCCTTTTTCAATCCATTCGGTATCCGAAATATAGTTTGAAACAAAACCTGTTAGTATTTTTAAAACAAATAACTTTTTTTCGAAACAATTCTTCGCAAACAGAATGAATTCGATACAAATCGTCTATAAAAATTTGAAAAAAGAAAATCATTTATGGAGTACACACATGGCCGCAAAAGTAATGTCTATTTTTTTAAATTTTGTTTTCGAAAAAATGCTTCGAATAAAAGTTGTTTATTATAAATTTACTTTTGTTCTAAACATTTTCCCAAAAACCAAATGAATAAAGCACAAATCAAGCATCAAAGTGCTATTGTATGTAATATACTTAGTAATATATACACTTAGAATGTAACTTACTGGTGGTTCAATTTTTATGAACAGGAGTGTACAAATATTTTTCAAAGTTTTATAGTTGATTATAAAACTTTGAAAAATGAGCGCTACTTTTGTTACCATCAGTAAATTAATTGCAGAGCTTTCATCAATAAGATTAAATCGCCTTTAAGGTTGATTAACCTTTCCTATTAACCGTAATTAATCATCTTTTAAAATTGTATCTTGTAATCTAAACTAAACGATAGAGTGTTATAAAATTAGTTTATGTAAAACATTTAAATAGAAAATTATACACCACATATGACATACACCAGACCAGTAGGACGGGTTGAAAGGAAAATTCAAACACACATTTATCGATTATACACTGATAAGTGTTAAAATTATAGTTTTAGTACGTAGATAGTGTGATAATAGTGTCAACCATATATTTTAAAACTGATGATAACATCACACACTTTACTGGATATTATTAACCCTATCTACGTTAGTATACATCGTCTATCCCAGTATACATCAGGACAAATGATATGAGGAAAGGTATCCTCTATATACACTCCCGTTCAAAAAAAAATGAACCAACCTGAATTGTTAATTTTCTTACATTTCATAAAACTCCTCACTTTTGTTACTCTCTGTATAATGTATAATTTTATTAGTATATTCACCAAATATATTTAATCCCAATATAAGTAAATCCCTTTTTTTCTTGTATTGATATCAGTGTATATATATCCTTTTTTAATTTTGAATATAAAAAAATAGTGTTTAGTACAGGCATAATTGCACTTTGGTCCCAATTTTTTAAAGAAATTTTTTTTTAACAATTTGATAATATTGTTGTTTTCGAACGGAATAAACTTTACTCATATTGTTTGGCTACATGCAAACATAAAAGATTTTGTGACTTTTTAATATAAAATTGATATTTTAGAATGTATAAGTTATAAAGTATAAAAAACTCACAAATTTAGCCATTTTCTACCCATTATCCACGAAAATGCATTTTTAAAACGAAAGGTTTTCAGCTTCAACATTATAAAGATAAACCCATAATCTGAGAGTAATCCATAATTTGAGAGTATTTAAACAATTTCGCAAATCTCAAAATATGAATGTTTCGATGCTGTCCAGTTGTGATTGTATTTAATATTAATATTAGTTTTTTTTGTGTGTGTAAATAAAACAAAAAAATACTTAAGTAGTATATTTTTGAAGTGTGTAAAGAGAAATGGAATTATAAAACTGTATTTATATTTTTTTAGAGAACATAAATTTTATATCCGTGTGAGTGATAGACAAAGTCAGCCTTTAAATCATATATCTAAAGTAAATGCGTGTTATATCTTCCTCTTACATATAAATTAAATAATATATTATATCTGTAAAAAACATTTACTATAAGAATAATCAAAATTGTGAGAGACTGATTCGCTTTAGGTCGGTTCGTTTTTTTTTTTTGAACGGGAGTGTACATTCACTTTGTATTTAAAGTGATCAATGCGACGAATAAATATTAAAAGGTGATCATCATTAATAACATACATGGTATAGATACCGTTTATATATAATGTGATTCTGAAGTTCTTTACTGTATCAAAATAGAACACATTCAGGTTTGAGACCGAAATGGTATTATGACTATTTTGGAAATCACAAAATTATAGCAAAAAACGAATATACCTTTAATCCTATAATATATACAGCCCTTTGTGTAATTCACTGACTCACTCACGTAAACAAATTCTAACCCACTTCTAAACGTGCTAGAAAGATGCGGTTATTTCAGAAAACTCATAAAAATCAGAAAACTTTAACTTTCCCCAAGCAACCCTCCAGAAAATGAGAACAGTTCCCAAATATACCGTCATTACTTCCATACATGCTATAGAGGTTGGATTTTTGCATTTTGTCAAAGACGTAGAGTCAATGCCAAAGGCGGCCCCGTGTGTTAAGGGAACGGAGTCCTCTTGCGAGCTGTTCGAGTAATAGTTTATACAGTGAAATAAAGAAAACGTGTCAAAACAAACCGGCTTCGTTGTATCGTTTTCGTTTTTTATACATAAAATTTTGTGAATGTAACAAATGGAAACGATTAAAATAATAACATGAACAAATATAATAATAAAAAAAAAAAAAATTTAAAAAAAAATTAAATAAACAATGGAAAGGATCGATCATAAAAATGATAGCAGCAAACAACAAATCGTATTCGAATGAACTGAGACTTGTATTAATTCAGATTTAAAGGTCCAAGTTATCAAAAGAACCAATCAATCTAAATCATATGCTATGATCACGCGATTTCGTTTGTTGATATGGATGGACTGTGCAGCTTGAGTATACTATAATCAATTCAATTATTTTCAAGAATTCTAGATTTACTTGAAAATTGTAGAGTGATCATATCTCGGAAACTACCCATCAAATCAACTAGATGTTTTTTATTTCTTGGATTCAATTTATTACTTGGTTTTTTATTCAATTCGAGCGAGTCAGATTATAAGCATAAATATTACTGAAATATTATATACAGCCACAATTAGAATAAGTCAACTGGTTCAAATTTTCTACATGTTCCCAATTTGAAAGAACTTTACAATTGGGGTAAATATTAGCTAAAAAGACGAAAATCATGTTCCCTTAAAGTGGGCGGTTTTCGTGATATCGTCTGAGATCTAAAAAGGGAGGGGGGTTTATGCGGAAGATTAAGAGATTCAGTCAGTTTAAACATTTTGGGTACCTAAAGTCAATCAATATTTGAATCAACTGTATACAGGTAAAACTGTTAAGTGGTGGTAAACCTACATGGAATGGAGGTTAGACTGGTGATGAACCCAATCACTTTGATAATGACACCAACTCAACAATTTCTGCAATACTCTATACGGATATACAGAATGATTCATACGCTTTGATATCAATTTAAAATGTGGATAATTCTGAAAGTTAAACATATTTCATCGACTAAAATTGATAGAAACCACCATATGCATAAAACAAAGTACTTGCTTCCAAGTATATGATAGAAAAAACAAAATACAGACGAATTGAAAACCATCCTCCTTTTTGAAGTCGGGTTAAAAATAATAGCAATTGCTACATAGATTTGTAACAGTGCGAAAAAAAGTAATCGTTACGAATTTCATGAATAGAGTTTTATTATCTACTCCGAAAATGGCATCTATTTTCAAGTTTTTGCAGTAAATCTGTGTGGAATCTCTTTGGTTTTGAAATGAAAGTTACTCATAATCGTTTTCCGTTGCAAAAATACTTTTACAAAAACAGCTTTTTCGTCACAAATCGACTTGAAATATTTTAAGAAGAAAAGCCACTTTTATTATCGATGGTACATTTACTTTACAATGTACAGTCAGTGATCATGAGTGGTACGCAGATGTCTGTAGCCGATTTGTGCCAAAACTATCACTGACTGTACATCGCATTTGTTTTGAAATGTAAAGTATGTAGTAATTGCTACAACATTTACGTTGTACTAATAAACCAGTAGCAAAAGAAATTACTTCATTTTAATCTGCTCAAAAAATACATGCGGTAACTAAACTAAACGCCATAGTGACAGAGTGATGACATCACACAGTAAAACGTATAGAATGCTCCTACATTATCAACATTGTCGAATTAAATGGTTATTACATCGTTTAAATCAATGTATCGACAATATCACAGATTCAATCGTTTTTCATGTTAATTTATAATACTAATAATATTCTTTATTCGATTTATAGCCCGGTAGTTTGTACGATATTACCTTGCCGAATATCGGGATGAAACAGTTAATAAAGTTCAATTTTTTTTTCACATCCATTTGAGTCGATAACTTGGAAACAATAAACTGGGTAGTATTTTATTGAACGGATCATTTTCTACAGATCAAAATAAATATTAAGGATGTACAAGCACTGATGTATAAAATTAAAATTTAATTTAGGCCCGTCATACCGGGTCTAACAAAAAAGATATTTAAGAACAAAAACCTGAGATTTCGGGTAATTAAGGTACCGCCAATAGAAATAAAATTTACCCGAAATCTCAGTTGTTTTCTTAAATATCTTTTTTTTAAGGCCCGTCATAGCGGAATTTTATTGGATCAATCTACTTGTTAATATTCCTATTTTCTTTTGCATAGTTTTTTTTATTCGTCTTATTTTATCCAAGTGAAAATTATCAAAATATATCAAAAAAAGTGTAAAAATATGGGTTTCCCCATAAGACCAATGCAATAAACTCGAACTTTAACATTAAATAAATAATTCAAGACTCTAATTTTCGAAAACCGAATAAATAAGGCACAGATAGACAGATAGATTGTTGAGGCTGTTCTGGACGGGACACACTTCGACCATAATGTCCATTGTGATACCAACGACTGTATACGACTTTCATATAAACTATGCCGATACTCATCTGGAGTTCGTGAAAGAACCTGCAGAAAACCTTCATAAGCATAGCCGTTTACTTCGTTCTTGTCCATACGCTGACAGTTTAGTCAATTAACCACCCTCTTTTTTTTTAATAACTGCCGATGTCGGGATTCGAACCCATAACCTCCCAGTTCCAAGTAAATACAACGTTTTTACAAGCACAAATCACACGCGCACAAAATCAATTATAAAATTTAAAAAAATTGACATCAACTTTTGTGGCCAAGTAAGTATACATAGCTAGAAAAGTGAGATGCTTATCTTACAGGAGAATTAATAAGTTAGACACAACACCAGTTCCAACAAACACTTTCAAGGTTACCTCAACCAACATAATGTCACCAATAAAATAAATTAAAGTATGCATAAATAAAATACATACCGAACATTCGGTAAAGTTCAAAGAGTTATATTACAAACAAATAAAATAATAGCATTAATTTAATCTAATAATTGGTGTGAATATCTACACATAAAAAGAAGAATAATAATAATGTTTTGTTATTTAAAAAATAAAACAAAATTATTTTAAAAAAATATAAGAATGAAAAATAATAAATCAAAACAAAAAAACAACAGCAGTAGCAGCAGCAAAATGGATGCGGAAAATGGGAAACGACAATCACTAATGAATGAATGAGAGTTAAAACTCATAATAAATGATTACGAAAATATAATAATATAAAAATACACACACACACACACACACTCTCTGGATAGATAGCTGGATTGGAGTAAATTAATTGAAATGTGTAGAGAATTTATTTTCTGTTTTTATAAAATAATCACGTTTTTCTCATTTCAGTCGGCTTGTCTCATCTTAACTGTGTGTCCCAGAAACATTTGTATGCATAAAACGTTGTAATCTCGGTAGAAATAATCAAACAATACGTACAAATTTTAATAAGAAAATTGGATACCCGTTATTCCGTTGAATTGGCGATGGAGATCTTAATATTTGGATCAAAATCATATAAACTACAATATCATCTCTCAGTCGATACTGAATTACCTAAAATGTCCAAAACTATAGAGTGTGTAAAAAAAAAGGTGGCATAGCTATAGGATATTCAAACTAAATTTGTTTGTTATTCTAAAATAAACTTTTGTTGTTTACACACTGTTTTAAATTTAACGCGAGTTAAATTCGATGAAAAACTCATGAAAATAAATTCAACCGTTTTACTTTAACAGACAGTGAGGTTGGTTTTTTGGTATTGATTGTCATAAGATTGTTCAAATTTAGTATTAATTTAAAAACTAGGCGTGACTAATTAAAATCCATCTTTTGGGTAGACACCGAAATAAATTATTTGTTTGTGGTCGTTTCTTTTGAAAGGGATGAGTTTGGAGAAAATAAACAGTAAAAAGTGTATTTACTATTATGTGTCGTACAAATGAATTTTCGAACATTCATACAAGTAGTACATGTATATATTTACATAACCGATAATAGTAACGTAACTTCTCGCATAGAATTCGACGGCCATTACTACTCAAACAACTAAATGAACTCAAGAGCAATTGCTATGAATCGATCAAAGCGAACCAAGTAGCTAAGCGAAATATCAACACACTCATTATTTCACTTTCAGGATGACCATAATAATAGTAAACAAAAATTAACAAAGGAATGATTTTCCAACTACTCTTAATTTCATCGAATTTATGAAGTTAATATTTTACAAAACTAATTTTTTTGGTTGAAAACATTAGTTTTTTCATGGCCATGAAACAAATTTCATGGCATTTACAGATTCTCCCAGACCTAACACAAATTTCCTTGCTATTCCAGGCTTTAAAGGATTTCCAGGTCTGTGGCCTTGTCTTAGGTTAAATTAGGTTAGGTTGTAGCAGCGGCCCCGGACGGGTCACACTTAGACCATGAGATAGCTGACTTTGATAAGTACTATGCCGATATTCATCAAGAGTTTGTGAAAGGAAACTGCAGAAAACGATCACAAGCATAGCCGATTACTTTCCTTCTTGTTTGACAGTTTAGTCAATTAACCGCTCAATTGGTTTTGTTCGTAAATTAATTTAATTGACAAACTGCCACCGTTTGGAATCAATCGAACCAGCAACCTTCCAGTTCCGAGCAGAGCGCCTTTAATAGTACGGCCTCCCGGACTGGTTGGCTTGTCTTAGATAATTATGAAATCTTAATGAGCTCCCATCAACAATATTAAAATTAATTTAAGGACGTTCCAGCACTGTGTTTTATAATCAGGACAAAAAACCGGTTTGATTTTATTATAGAACAAATACATAAACACTCATATACAACACATTCACTGTTCATATATACAAAATAATGTAATTTTGAAGAAAAAAATAATTTTAAACTTTTATATTTCGAAAACAAAACGGTAACACACGAAATTTTTTTTAAATTTATATAATAAATATTTATCTTTACTCTCCTAGTTTTTTTTAAATTCTGTTAAAAACATATAATAGTTGGGCGGGCATGAAGTTTTACATGCTTCTAATGAGAGAGAGTGAGAGAGAATGATAACTTTGATATTAAGTATCTCGCGTTCTAAACGGTCAAAAATTCTGAAACTTCGGGATTCATTAGAAAACTTTATTTTTAGCCTGTGAAAAAAAATGATCAAAATCTGTCGAAAGTGGTGGTATGCTGGAACATCCTTAAAAAGAACTTTGTAATATTAATCACTGAAGCACCGTGTACATTCAACATAATCATATCCTTGTCTATCTTATACATTTCCAATAGCATGCCATCCTTCATCAAACATAACGTATTTACTTGAATCATTCTACTGTATGTTCTATATATACTCGTATAAGAGAAAACAAAATCTTTTATTTTTTGTAATAAATAGAATAATAATTTACCATACTACACAAACCCCCTGTATATTTAACTACACTGTTAAAAATAATGGTAATTTTACAAAATAATTACTGTATATAAGGTAAAGTAAAATTACAAATCTTAGTTCTGAAAATGCGAATTACTTTATTGAAGTAAGATATTTTAACTCAATGCAATTGCAATATTAGATAGATTAGATAGATTGTAGAGACTGCCCTGGACGGGCTACACTTCGACCAGAAGGTCCATTGTGATGCCTAAGAATGTGAGTGGAGTGGAAGGAATTTTTGTGTATAGACTAAGAACTGGTAGGATATGCGGCTGCAGCCGACTATGATAGGAACTATGCTGATATTGATCTGGAGTTCGTGAAGAAAACTGCAGAAAACCTTCTCAAGCATAGCCGGTTACTTCGTTCTTGTCCATACGCCGACAGTTTAGTCAATTAACCGCCCTTTTTTTTTGTTTTTTTCTTAATAATTGACAAACTGCCGATGTCGGGATTCGAACCCATAACCTACCAGTTTCCAAGTATGTATCTACAACGAGTCCTAGTAATATGTCGCTTACTATATAGTAATTTTTTATTCGCGGAGGCAGTCGGTTGTAATTTAGGGTATATAATCATATCATTTGAGGCCAGTAAGTATCGTTTCTCGGCGCTTTGGCTAAGATCGAAGTGACCAAGCATATCCATCAAGCACTTGTCGTTTCATCTTCAATGAGGACGGTTGATGAAGATTCTTCATCAACCGTTCTGGAGCGTATAAGGGTCGATCCACACTATAGTGCCGATCACGGTTCGTTCTCGATCTGATAAAGTCTAATCATCATGTTCACATTATATTGCCGATCACGGTTCGTTCTCGATCTGATAAAGTCTAATCATCATGTTCACATTATATTGTCGATCACGGTTCGTTCTCGGTCCGATCTCGGTCTTATAGATAATACAATCTCAGTATGCATATTTATGCATAATTACCTTTTTCAAAAGTCCACATTTGTTTAGTCATAATTAAAGAATTGTCAAAACAATAAAATGTTTTCAATTATTAATAATAATAATAATGGGCTTTAACCTCCGTTTTTGAGACACGACGGTCTATAACAGAGGCCACCAGCATTTTTCAACCTTTATTAATTTTTAATTTACATTTTTATGATGTGAGTGGAGGATCAGGAATTCGTATGCAGAGAACGAATTGGTAGGTGTGCGGCTGCAGCCGACTTTGATAGGAACTATGCCGATATTCATCTGGAGTTCGTGAAGGAAATTGCAAAAAAAACCTTCACAAGCACAGGTACCGGTTACTTCTTTCTAGTCCATTCGCCGACAGTTTAGTCAATCAACCGCCCCATTAATTTTTTAATCGACTAACTGCCAGGGTCGGGATTCGAATTATTAAATAGGAATTTAATAAAATCTTTCAAATTTCAAAGTCAGTGGGTAATAGCTGACTGAACCGGGAACAGAGGGCATTCACAATATCATTCACATGCCGTCACCAGTTCGATCTCACTCAAAAATATTCTTCGAGACTAATCGTGACTGGAGTGTGATTGGACCGGGACTTAACTGTGACCGATAGTATGAATGCACACATTGTTTCTTAACTTGATAATATTTTACCGTACCGAAAACGAACCGTTACCGGCACTATAGTCTGGATCGACCCTAATCGTTCCAGTAACTTATCATATAAATCTCTATTTATTAATTATGAGTTAAAAGTGCTTAAAATATAGATTGTACAAATATAATTTCTTATCTAGTTGAGAGGAGATATTTTGTGAAATTACAATATTACTATAGTAAAATTCGTAAACTATTTGGTGGAGAATAATTTGTAAAATTGCTATATCTTTATTGTAAAATTACTATAGTAAAATCACATTGATTACTATAGTAAAATTCCCAAATATTTTTGTAAAATTACTATACTTGTAAGATAGGATTACTAAATGACTCTATTGTAAAAATTATAGGAAAAATACTATACAAATATAGTAGTATTACTGACGCATCTTGGCATAATACTTTGTTGTAATGGAAATTAGTGAAATAATTTTTAAGACCTCAGCACACAATCTAATTGCAAAAAGAAAATAATAAGGAAAATAGTTATTAAATTTGGAAAATAAATTACATCAGACAGACATCTAGATTTAAAATTATTTTATTTCAAAAAAAAAAGAAGATATAATTTGTTTTATAACAAAACTAATATTTTTTTAAATTAACATAAACGCTTATTATTGTATAACTTATGTACGTTTTAAATTGGGTTACTAACTTTATTGGGATAAACAAGATTTGTTTTTTTAAATGTTTTTTTTGAATCGTCTAAACATGTTGTTGTGACGGTATATAAATCCGGAACCTAACCCAATTGGAGTCTAAAATTCAGTCAGAAAGGAACAGTGGTGCGGTTTGAAATTACCATTGTTGAATTAATCATTGTTAAACATTAGTATTGTTAGAATATAAATAAAGAAATTGATGAAAAAAATGAAGTATTTTGTTTTGTTTCGAGTATTACAATCTGTAGTAGATTCAACAGTGCTCCTCTTTTTTAAAGGTTAAAAGAGAGCCAAGATACCGCGACAATTATAATACTTCCTATACTTTTATTGTAAAATTCAGACCAAACTTTTTAACAGTGTACGTTGTGTTCGAGAGTGTAACATTACTGTCAAACTGTTCATCCTCCATCCATCCACATACCCGTCTGTCCGCCCGCCCATCAGTCCATATCGTTCTGTTCTGCTGTGTACTTCGTTTGTTCATCACTCGACCCGACCGATATGATTCACTTTATTCCAATTTATTTGTTAATTTCTAACATCGAAGAGAAGAGCAAGAGATATGGTTTTAATGATTATTATCTTTGTTGTAATAATAATAATCATCATTATGATTGTCGTAATTGTATTCTTAACAAGTGTTTGGTTGAGTTTATATGATTTAGTATTCCATGATCGTAGAATTAATGGCCATCATTTTAATTTATGCCTTACACTTGCAATTACGAGTTTATTTGAACAGTTGGATAGATAGATAGTTACATCTTGGGGTCTAAAAAGTATTGCACTTCGACCTTATGGTCCATTGTGCTACCCCTTCTACTTCATTCCGACGAGATATACTTCTTCCATATGTTGGCAATAGCCAGGAACTTGGCTAATCAGGTTTTTCTGTAGGTTCATATATTCGGTTTTTTTTTTTTTTTAATTTTTATTATGATGATGGTCGGTAGTGTGGGATTTCTACCCACAAAAAAAAACCCCTCTTCCCTTTCCCCACACGGAGGTGCAAGGAAGACTGAATTGAGACCGCGTTAGCATAACTTCGATCCAGTCCATGCTGCGTCTTACGACGTCCTCTCCTGTTTCACTGGTCTCTCTCAGAGATCTGTTCTTTCAGAATGCGCTGCGCGTAGGCTGCGATTTCATTCCAGGTTCCTTCTTGTTTAAGCATAAGGTTCACTAGGCTCGTAGCATATATTCGGGGTGAGATGCATCGAATATCCTGTATCTGCTGTAGCCTAGAGGTTCGCAGTCAAAGATAATGTGGCTGGATGTTTCTTCATTCTCGCCACACAATCTACACATAATGGACCCGTTATGGAGTCTCATTGTGTGCAGATGCTTCCGCAGGAGATAATTCCCGGCAATGAATCCGGTAACCCTCCACGGTTGCATCCTGTTCAGCCTCAGTGCATCGTGAGATAACTTCTTGGATGCACTCTGAAGCAGTACCTTAAATTAAGAGAAGGGACTGATCTCGACTGTATACCGTTAATTTTAAACAAAACTAGTGCTCATTTCCTTTTTCGAAATGTTACAGTTGATTAGTGCAAAATCCATTCGGTTTACCGAAATATTGTTTGAAACAAAAGTTAAGTTACTATTGTTAAAACAAATAACTTTTATTCGAAACATTTCTTCGAAAAAAAAATGAATTCGATACAAATCGGATTCGATAAAAATTTGAAGAAAAACCCACAAAATTACCGATAATTTTTTTAAGTTTAATAATTGATTTGTGTCTTATTCATTCCGTTTTCGAAAAAATACTTCGGATAAAAGTTCGTCATTATAAATATACTTACAACTTTTATTCGAAACGTTTTCCCAAAAACCGAAAGAATAAGTCACAAATCAACTAACGAAAATTTTGAAAAATGAGCGCTACTTTTGTAGTCGCAGGTACAGTCGACGCCAAAAGTAGAGCTATAATTTAAAAAATTTATAATTGATTTGTGCCTTATTTCGTCGGTTTTCGAAAAAATGCTTCGGATAAAAGTTGTTCGTTATAACAATACCAACAACTTTTATTCGACACAATTTTCCGTAATCTGAATGAATATGGCGCAAATCAATTATACAATTTTTAAATTTTAGCTCGACTTTTGGTGCGGTATGTATACATACTCAACGTGTATATATTTCTTAATCGATTTCAATCAACAACTTTTTCATAATAAAACTAAAATTGTTTCAACAACAACAACAAAAAACTATAAAAACACTTATATATAAAATTTTCAATATAATATTTTCTCAACTAATAACTTGTATTTTATTACCGTTCTCTCTCTCTCTCTCTCTCTGTTATTTTCATGTTTTTAAGTATATATACAATAATATTCATACATCAATCTTACTAATAAACTATAAATCGTGTGTCTTGTCTCACAATCTAATCTAATTGTGTTTATATTTGAAATATGACATTTTGACATGATGGGTTGTTGGCTATATTTGTTGTATGGCTAGTTGACGTATCATTCTACACTGTACAGCAAAAATAGTGGCGCACTTTGTAAAATTCATTTAAATTATCTTCTGTACAATTTTTTTGCATATCAACTACATTTTTATAAATTTGTATACCGTCTGTTTAGTTTACATCTTCGTACAGTAGATCTCCCACGAGTATGAGAGAGTACATATGTATACATTAAGCAATACAACAAGTTCTCATTGGGGATCGTATTCAAACATACACTATGTTTAATTTACATCTTCGTATAGTAGATCTCCCACGAGTATGAGAGAGTACATATGTTTACATTAAGCAATATGTATGAGAAGGAGGTCTTATAGGTTTGTGTTGGTTGTCTGTCGTACGATATGCATTCAGTTAGATGACGCTTGTGGAGTGGGGTTTTTTCAAATCATAACAACTGATCTGTTCAATTAAAAAACCCCACTCCACAAGCGTTATCTAACTGAATGCATATCGTATGACAGACAACCAACACAAACCTATAAGACCTCCTTCTCATACACATTGCTTAATGTAAACATATGTACTCTCTCATACTCGTGGGAGATCTACTATACGAAGATGTAAATTAAACATAGTGTATGTTTGAATACGATCCCCAATGAGAACTTGTGGAACCTATGCCATCACACACCAGTGAAGATGAAACAACAAGTTTCATGGTTATACATAATTAACCAAACAGCAAGTATGGTTGAATCAGTCTAAGTGGCCGAGCGGTTTAACGCGTTATGTCTGCGCAGTATGCCTACTTGGAACCTGAGAGGCTATGGGTGAATCCCGATATCGGCAGTGTGTCAATTATTAAGAAAAAAAAGGGGCGATTAATTGACTGAACTGTCGATGTATGGACAAGAACGAAGTACCCGGCTATACTTGAGAAGGTATTCTGCAGTTTCCTTCACGAACTCCAGATGAATATCGGCATAGTTCCTATCAGAGTCGGATGCAGCCACATATCCTACCAATTCCTAGTCTATAGACAAAAAATTCCTTCCACTCCACTGACATTGATCTTTAAAAACCTGGAGAAGTTAAGATCAAATAATGAACTAGCAGAAGAAAATAAAACCTGGGGGAGGGGTGTTAATTCAAGTCTATGGCTCAGACTCGTGTTTATTGGCACTGTTTTCTTGAGGACATACGCCCTCTCAGGATCACAGGACATACGCCATAGTAGTATACGTAGTAGTAGCGGAGGAGGTCGAAGCCTGGTAAGACCCTTAACATACAAGGAGTTTGTATGTTAACTAAAATATGTTTGGTTGTACGGTTGTAGCCGACTTTGATAGCAATTATGCCGATATTCACCTGAAGTTTGTGAATCGAACCAGCAACCTCTCAGTTCCGAGCAGAGTGCCTTTAACAGCTCGACCATTCGGACAGTACATAAGTCAAGTTAGTCAGTATATATTTCTTTTGTCGATACAAGGGTAAAATTGTACAAAAAAAAAGAAACCCTAAATAAGTTACGGGAAAATGACTGCTCTAATGACTGCCTCAAGGCATACTATTAATAAAGTTCGCTACAACATCTTGGGTGATTACTACCCATACTATGATCTCCTCTGAGTTACCAGGAGGATTAATACATCTTATACGAGGGACAAGTTCATCCCTAATATTGGATGTCACTCTGGACTACGTGGTAGCAAACTGAAAATCTGAAATTTGAAAATTTTGTTTTAATTTTCACCCTTCATAATCGTTTTTCTACGGCTTCTGAGTATTATTACTAGTGCCAAAACTGTTAGAAGAAGACTAGCTAAAAAAAACTTTATGCAAATTTGTCTTTTTTTCCGTAAACTATTTTTTTGTTGCTATTTTACCCCCAAATCAACAAAAACATACAAATTTATAAATAAGTTTCAATTAAAAAAACATTTTTTAAAAACAAGCTTTTTATAGTAAAACTAATATTCAACAACTTTACTTCTTATATGTTTTTGAATTCTTTCACTATTAAGAGAGATATACCAAATTTTGTATTACCCCCTCCATCTAAACCCCCTTTCACCTTGTCGATTCTTGTCATACTTACCATAAAAATGAACCAACATGTAAAAATTCAACTCTGTAGAATTAGAGGAAGTGGTTCTAATTCAGCTTGCAAGATTTGCAAGCTGATTTACATACATACATACATTGCAAGTTAAATAAAAGCTTGTAAAATGTAGTTGTTATTTAAAAAAAATAAATTCAAAGAAAATATTTTAGACAGAATATTTCAAAGTGCGCCACTGTGTTTATTTACTGTACAGTGTACAAACTCACTCACTATAAAATAATAATGATAATAATTTTATCTAATGGTGTCCAATGTTATTAATATTATATTTATATATAAAATATATAATATGAAGTAATCTTTATATGTCAGTCATTCAATTTATTTGTCTTTGAACCGTTTTATTTTGATAGTTTTGTGTAATTTAATGACACAAACTTCAAAATAATCGATGTAGTATAGTGACACTGTTCTGTTCTACTACACTGTTGTCTCTCGTAAGTATAATCATTATGTGATCTATAATGTAAAACACTTTATTTGAATTGTTTTCACTATTATAGTAGCCAACTGATTTTAATGGTCACTATTTATCTATATGGACTATATAATATATATATATATATATATAGGTACCGTGTGTGTTCACTGTGTTTAAGACAGAGGTGAGCAGGAGTTGACTCGGCCAAGCTCTGAGTGAGAGGTAGGGAAGAGAGATAGAGTTACTACAGGGTAACCTACCAATTATTAATATTTTCTTTTTTTAATTAAAACATTTTCTGAAAAAAATATAATAATACCAAATCTTTTTTATGGTCACTATTATACAAAGTAAATAATATAATTCAATACATACTCATTCAATACATCATTCAATACATATCTTTTGAACCTTTAAGTTTACCGCTGGACCATTGTAATAAAACTAAAAGAGGGAAATTTTTGCAAAGGATAATTTAAATATAATTATAGTTTTGGAAATTCCAAATAATTTGTCTAAATATTTTACTATTCGTATCCGAGAACTAATAAAGAATTATTTACCTGATTTAATTATTTTTTCTTCGTATGGAGTATGCTCAGTATAATGTCATGGGAATTTGATGAATTAAGTTAAGTTTTACATAAAGTAGGAATTTGAGTTCTTCGAGTTAGTCTACTTTGAATTGAAAAAGTGAAAAGTACTATTTGTAGTAGTGGAAATTATTTTTCGCATAATTTGTTTTAAAAAAAAAATAAAAGTAGTGAATTTATTAATGGAGAAGACATCGCAAGCAGTCTTGGATAAGTTCAGCAGTGGAGGTGCGGCGCCATTTGCTAAGAAAAGGAGGATAGTTTTTGGCATCAACGAGTGGGAGCATCATTTTGGTATATACAAGAAAACTGATAAAGAGCTAATTTGCCTATTTTGTGGAAAAACTTTTATTTATATAAAAAAAAGTAATTTCCAACGTCATTATACCGTGAAACATTCTGCCGAGTTTGATAAATTCGAAATAGGTACAGCAGAACGCGATCGCGTAATTTCTGTTTTAAAAAAAAATTATTTTGAACCATCATCCGCCAAAAAATTATATATTAATAAGGATGAGTTTACAAAAACCGCGTTATCTTTCAAAACAGCGTATAGAATCGCGAAATCGCGAAAGCCATTTAGTGAATGTGACTTTATGCAGACGGTAGTGGAAGACTATGTGGACTCAATGTTCGGTGGGACCTAACTTGAAGAAGAATGTAAACAATTCGTTAAAGAAGTCCCAATTTCTCGTCGAACAATATCACGGCGAGTAGAAGCAATTGATGATAACATGACAAGTCAATTAAATGAAGACATTAAGTTTTGTTATTGCTATTCATTGCAGTTGGATGAATCGACCGATGCAACAAATACTGCGCAAATGTTAATTTACATTCGTATGGTTTTCGATGATTTATTTGTTAAAGAAGAACTCTTTGCGATGATTTCCCTACATCGCGAAACGACCGCCGAAAATCTCTATGTCGGAGTACTTGCACGAATAAAATCATTACCATTAGAAAAATTTGTTTCACTTACCGCGGATGGTGCAAGTAATATAACGGGTTGTAATAACGGTTTAATTGCACTTTTTAAAAAAATCCCTGAATTAAAAAATCTTTTATCATTTCATTGTATCATACATCAGCAGGCAAAGCCTTTCAGTTACGGAAATTGAAAATATTGTTATAAAAAAAATTAATTCGATTAAAACGCGCGCGTTGAAACATCGTTTATTTAACGAATTCGCGAAAAAAAACGATCCGGAATTTAGGGAATTAAAATATTATTCTCAAGTTAGGTGGCTTAGTAAGGGACAAATGTTTGCACGATTTTATGAAAATTTAGATGTAATTGTAAAATTTCATGAAGAAATCGGTGAGCCTTGCCCTGAACTAAGAGACTTTGATTTTACAGCAACTTTAGCTTTTCTCGTAGATTTAACTTCAATAGTTAATTTACATAATTTAAAATTACAGGCAAAAATATTTATATTTGGGACGCGGTTAGAACTATTATAGAATTGAAAAAAATTTTAGAGATGGCGGTAAATTTTTTTGGTGGTTTAAAAATTCCAAATAATTTTCCTAAACTATTACACATTGCGAAAAAATGTGTGAAGAGTGATTTTACTGAATTGTTTTTAAAATATAAATGTTTATTAGAAACGGTAATTTTACAATTTAATAATCGATTTAAAGATTTTGAAAATATAAATCTAATGAGTGATTTTTTAATGGCCCCTTTTAATAGACAATTTAAAATTTCCACTTTAATAGAAGTTTTTCTCAAATTTTTTCCGGATTCCAATGATTGCGCGTTATTAAACGAAATGATTACCCTTCCAACAAATTATAATTTATTAGGAGCCATGAACACAAGCACAAAAAGTATTTGGGAAATCGTCGCAGAAAACCCATCTTCGTTTAAATATCCGGAATTATTAAAAATATATAAAAAACTTAGTAGTTGTTTCGCATCTTCTTATCTATGTGAATCGGGATTTTCACATATGAAACATATAAAATCAGATTCGCGAAATTCCCTTACGGATAAACATTTAGAAAATATAATGCGAATATCCCAAAATACATATATTCCTGATATTGAAAATTTATCAAAATTATTCAAAGAATAATAATAGAAAACGAATAATTTTTTGTTTGTTTCTTAATTATTTTATATACTTATCCCTTTCCATTTTATCTCTTTATTTCATCTCCCTACCTATTCCTATCGTTCTCCTGATGGAAGACGCCTACCGTCTTCCCGTGGTTTCCATCAATTATTATGTTATTATTTATTAGTTATTAATTATGTTATTATTATTATTATTGTTATTATTATTATTATTATTGTTATTATTATTATTATGTTTTTTGTGTATCTCTCCATACTGTAAAAAATATTTAAACAATAAACAATTTTATAAAACTATTTCTAAATTGATTGAATAAATTATTGGGTAGTAATCGGTAGGACAACCTGTATTGAAACATCGTTCCGTCTTGCTTCAAAACATACCTTCTATACTTACTCTCACCCAGCTTATGGAGAGCCCGTAAGGCTCAGACGAGCTGTCTGAGCCCACCTCTGGTTTAAGACAGGCAGTACACTGTGAAAAATAAAATAGTGGACCCAACTATGCCAGGTAGTTGGCCGATACTACCTACAGACAAAAAAATAGCACTTAGATAGATAGATAGATTGTAGAGGGTGCCCTGGACGGGCTACACTTCGACCATAAAGTCCATTGTGATGCCTAAGGATGTGAGGATGTTAGTGGAGTGGGAGGAATTTTTGTGTATAGACTAGGAATTGGTAGGATATGCGGCTACAGCCGACTCTGGTAGGAACTATGCCGATATTCATTTGGAGTTCGTGAAGGAAACTACAGAAAACCTTCTCAAGCATAGCCGGTTACATCGTTCTTTTCCATACGCCGACAGTTTAGTCAAATAACCATGCCATTTTTCCTAATAATTGACAAACTGCCGATGTCGGAACTCGAACCCATAACCTCCCAGTTTCCAAGTAGGCATCCTGCGCAAACATAACGCCTTAGACTGCTCCTCCAGTTGGACTGGTAAACTGGACCAACAATGAAAACTGAGTGTTCATTTGAAAAATACCTACTAAATTTTTTTTAAATGCATTTTAGAAATAAATGTTTCAAATTAAAATTGCAAAAGTTTAAAGGAGAGGGGGGGCACATAATACAATAATTATATCTTTGTTCTATGCATCCATGCCCGCGTGCTATAATTTATCTTTTAAATACAAAGAAACTTTATCTAATATAACTTTTCAAATGAGCACACGGTATATTCTTTAGGGTGTGACGATGATAATATATATAGGCAAACTTTAATGATATCTTATCAGTAAAATAATGTGTATATATATATATATATATATATATATATATATATATATATATATATATATATATATATATATATATATATATATATATATATATATATATATATATATATATATATATAGGATCCTACGACATCCTTATTACATTAAGCATATTATATTATTAGCCGATGTATTGTTTGTTGTCTCCAGGTAAACAACATAAAAGGGTCATCCGAACACAACATCACTACACTACGCTCTACAGTGTAGTGATTACACCAGTATGTATGTAGTCGTTAAAGTATAAAATAGGTAATTGTTTTCTTGACATTTTTCCGGAATACACTTTTAGGGGTTATGTAATCATAATTATAAAGGACGTTGTGTATTTACAACATAGAAAGTCATCTTCTATATATATATATATAAACGTTAATTAGCCTAAACTTTGTTGATGATGATGCTTGTCTGCCAATTAGTCAAGACATATTTACATAATTTTATATTAAGGATAATACATGCATATAAGGTGGTATATTAAAAATGTTGGAGGGGAGACGTTTTTAAGTCATTGATTTTTAACATTGTGTACTTTGTATGGAAAAGTTAAGGCCGTTGAGTCGCTCCAGTCATGTTCATTAGGATTTAGTCCACGCGGATATTGGTAGATAGATAGATAGATACTTCTTAGGGTCTAAAAAGTATTGCACTGCAACCTTATGGTTCATTGTGCTCCCCCTTCAACTTCAGTCTGACGAAACTCGCTTCTCCCATATGTTGGCAATAGCCAGGATCTTGCTTATCAGGTCTTTCTGAAGGTTCATATAGTCAGGGTGAGATGCACCGAATATCCTGTATCTGCTGTAACCTAGAGGTTTGCAGTCAAAGTTAATGTGGCTGGATGATTCTTCCTCCTCGCCACACAATCTCCACATAATGGACCCGTTATGGAGTCCTGTTATGGACGCGTATAGAAATATCGTGTTGTTAACTTGGCAACCTTGTTTTTCTAATATACTATCGCTTTTGAACTGGCAGAGTTCTTTGCAAAATAATCAGCTGGGTAGATAAGTCCCGATTTTGTAACGGTTGAAAATATTGATCGCAGAAAAATAATGTTGGTATGGTTGTTCATAAAATGACCTAATTAGTCAATTTCTGCATGTTCGTTTGTCTGTCTGCCCGTGAACACGACAACTCATAAACGAAAAGAGATAGCGAGCTGAAATTGTGTGTTCTAGACCTAAGTAAGATCAAGTTCGTGCATGAGCATAATAGGATCATTTTTGCACACAATTATCAAAATTGTCCATATTTGGATCCGTAAGAGATAGAACAAAAATACAAAGACAAAAATTTTTTTAAATAAACAACCTTTTTCGTTTTTTTTTTTTTTAAATAAACAACATTTGTTTGCAACTTTTTTCATAAGCACAGTATATACCGGGTATGTAAGTAATTGACCCAGTTAGTAGTTGCACTGAATGTTGTATATTTTTCATAAGAACACATATAATTTGATTGTACACTTAGATATCGAGAGCACGGTAGTGCGCAAGGCCGAGTTTAAGGGACACATTTGGACTTCTCACTACAGTGCTATTATTACAGGAAATATTAGAACGTTATTTGACCCCGAAATATCTTCTGAACGAAAAGAGCTACAGTGTTAAAATTTCAAGTTATCGATACTCTACGGAATTATAAGAAACCGGTTTTTTCAATAATCGTTAACGAATTAACTGTTAAAAAGTTATTTCATTTCAAAAACGCAATATTCGCAGTTACGCCTTAAAAAAACGCGTATAGCATAAGTGTATATCATAATTCTACGCTACTTCCAGATATCCTGTAAAGTTGATATTTGGCATACGGGTAGATCTAGTACCCAAACCAATGGGAAAATGGCGAAAACTGGAAATTTGTATCGGAAGAAAGAACATTTTTACAATTTTCGTTTTAATCAAATTAGCATTAGAACGCATATATTCATCTTATTCGTTGATATTTTTATAGAGTCCTATCTGATTGGATGACACTAGCTATTTAAATATGGATTTGTATTAGACAATATCATAGTAAAGAACCATGTAGAATTTTATAACACGGCAGTTTTTAAAATTTTATAAAATTATAACGCGGCAAGTTTTAAAATATTTGAAATCATCAGAAAAAATAACTTGCCGCGTTATATAAAATTTTAAAAACATACTAAGGGAAAACTCACTCTCATATCACTTTTTAAGAAGGAACTACATTAAGGATTTTCCCGAAAACTCGGCCCTTTCTTACATTTATGTTTTTGGTCGGATTAATTATAAAGTGCATTTTTTCATCCCAGCCAACAAAACGTTATGAAAACGATTTTCCTAAACGGTTATATCAACAAAAATGTTTTATTGATTAACTACAAGAATGTCCATTGAATCCAACGACCTTACATCATTTGTAATTAAAATTTTATTTTCTCAATCCGTTGCAATTATCTCTAGATATGGATAGCAATTCAGTATGTAATTTACAGAATGTTTTCGATGTCTAAAATCAAGAAGAATTTTGGATTTTTACATTTTGATGAAAAGATAATGAAAAGATGAAAAATACCATTTTATACAGATCGCCTGCCTGTATAAACACGATACTTCAAAGACAAAAAGCGATGAAATTTCAACATGGCCTTTGGACGCCGAAAGCACATGCGGTATTATTATAATCTGTAGTATATTGTGGTAAAAAAATCTTGTAATCTGTGATATATTAAGGTAAAAAATCAATGATGTTTGAATAAAACGTGAAATAATTCGATTCTTGAAAACTGTTTGCCTGTCAAAACAAAAATACAGCTATTTAATATGCATATGCAATAGATATCAGTGGTTAAACAATGTGCTGTACTTTGTATAAAATTTTCAATTTAAAACACAGACAGAATAACCTTACAGTTGAATAGGCAAATTGAATTTTATATTAAAGAGATACAACAGAGCAAGCAATTCAATATAGCAAAACAATCAAATTGAAAATAAATAAATGACTCGTAATAACGCCGAATGATTACTACCCCAAAAAATAAAAGGCTAAGGGTTATTCTTTTTGTTTTAGGTTATATCCTGTCTGCTTTTCTATTCGACAATAATAAACGGTACAATTGAATGCACTTAGATTCATCGAACATATATCGTTAAATGAATGCATTCCAATCTCTTTATTCTCTATACGGTGCTATTTATCTGTGTGTTGTTTTCAATATATGTGGTACAGTCATCAACGTCAAATAGTTTTCATGATTAATAATCAATTTAATTCAAATTTTAACGCGAAAATAAAAAATTTGATTAATTACTCAAGAAAAATTTTTACATCCGACAAATTAATGCGTCAAGTTTTCCCATTTTTATTATCAATTAAAATTTTAAGACAATCAAGCAGCAAAATTCTTCATCCCTGATAATTACTTTCAAAGATTACAGTAATCAACACCTACAAGTGGTATTCTTTTCTAATATTTTTTTCTTCGATTATTTCTGGCCATCTGGTTGGCAAGTTCATTTTACTAATTCTAATAATATTCTAATTCTTCTAACAATTTCTGAACTAATTGCAACACTATGATTCATATGGAATCTTTGGGTAGTCTCAGAAGTCATAGAAAAATGAACCCGAAAGGTGTGCATTTAAAATAAACGATCGAAATTCAGATTTTGAAATGGGCCGCACGTAGCCTATAATGAAATAGAACATGTATGGAAAATTTGACATATCTCCCTTAATATTCGAAAAATCGAAAAATTTATAAGAAGTAAAGTTGTAGGTATAAGTTTTACTGTAATTTTGTTTCATATAATTATTTATGTTACACTAATATTTACAGAAATATTGACTGTTTAAGATTGTAAATTAAATTCCTTAATGTCTGTACACATTAGAGTTTGAGCAAAAATGAAAAGATGATGAATTGTAGCAAACATGATTTTCTAGAACTTTATTCTTTAAGCATTTTTCGATTGTTCTAATATTAAGAGAGATATTTTATATTTAGTGTTTTTTTCTTTCTTTATGCCCTTTCCCCTTGACGTATGTCGTTTATTAAGAAAATTGGCCTTGCAAATACTAAAATCATATACGACATTTCATTTTGATCAGACTAAAATTGTGACCGCTAGAATGTGATATATGTATTCCAAGGAACTTCGCTAAGTTGAAGCAGCTCCTGCGTAACGAATTTTTTTATAACATATTTAATTTGCAAGAACTTCTCTGCATGCATTTTTCCAAAGTGCGACACTTTTTTTTTCTGTGCAGTATATTTATATATATATATATATATATATATATAAAATATTTACAATGGCAGAAGGGATTTTCTTTAACCAGGTTAATATGTTTTCTTCAAAATATTTACTCTGAGAAAGAAATCCTTGTTATCATTCAAGAATGTGTTCACTTGAAGATACTTAAATTACTGATGTCAAGATTCTTGTGTAATAAATATATTCTCTTCCCTATATATGAGAATCTTCTTCTTGGTTTACGAATTGGTTTACGTCTATCAGTGAAGGTATACGTTTTTTTTCTATTGCAAACATTAAAAATTATGGTTCCAAATTATTTTTCATTTTTATTTTTAGAAAGTCAATTTATACCACTTAATCAATTTATACCAATTTATACCACTTAGTACGACCCTGGACTTTTCAATATTCTCGAACACATATAGATAAACAACAAACTCTCATTATATTTTACACAGTATTTGTTGTATATCTGATAATGTCATTTTCTAGATAAAATACGATGAAAATCAGTTGCAACATCCGTCTTCCTTTTTGTAGTACCCTACAAAGCAGGAAAAACGAACCGTGAAATATATAATAAAAAAAGGGTATAAACTATACACTTTCAGCGCAGTACTTTCAATTCCGAAAAAGGAGTTTTTTTTCAAAATAAACGGTTTGATTGTACAATCGATGATGTAGTAAAAGCCAAAAATAATATTATGAATAAATTTGTGACTTTGATCAGACTCAAATACAATCGTAGCGCGCATTGAAAAAGATTTAACTATAAATATTAAGGTAGTTCACTCGTTAGAGTCAAAGCAAAAAGTATAAAATAAAATATGATTAAATTACTTATCACAACAATGTCAATTGAAAATAACTAGTAAAACATATAAAGTGTTGTAACATTTATGATACAATAATAACTATCTCATTAGAAACATGTAAAACTTCATGCCCGCCCAATTAATAACTATCTCATTAGAAGCATGTAAAACTTCATGCCCGCCCCCAACGATTATCTGTTTACTGTTTTGCGTTTTACTGTTTTGTTTTCGAAATAGAATAGTTTCAATTTTTATACCCTGTATATGTAAATATACAAGGTATATTAAGTTTAGTCCCGACTTTGTAACGCTTGAAAATATTAATCCTTGACAAAAATGCTTCACAATGATATTCATAAAATGGCCTAATTCGGCCATTTCTACATGTCCGTCCGTCTGTTTGTCTGTCTGTGAAGCTGATAACTCAAAAACGAAAAGAGATAACGAGCTGAAAATTTTTTTGTGTATTCTAGAGCAAAAAAGTCAGGCCAAGTTCGATAATAGACAAAATTGAAATGGGTTTCCCCTCGCTGGGAGGGGGGGAAATATACGTCTTTGAAACCGCAGAGATAGATAAAAAATTTGTTAACAAAAAATCTTCTTTAAAAACCTTCTTTAACCCGGTTTTTTCCTGATTATACAAGACAGTACTGGAACAACTACCTTCAGAATAAAGAAGTCAGTTTAAAACGAGATATTAAAACAAGTGTAACTTTTATAAGAATCGATAGAAATAGTTGAAAACCCGGTAGAAAAATTTGAAGTAAACACACATTCGTAAGTAAAGTTAAAAACCATTCAAAAACGTTTAGAACAAAAGTATTTTTTGTTAGTTTAGTAAAAATTTTCAAAAACCAAATTCATTATGCATAAATCAACTATAAAATTTTGCAAAAAAGAACGCCATTTTTGAAATTGATAGTACTCGCAACAGTATACAACAGATCCGATTGAATGGGGATAAAAAAAATTTAATGAATTTTTTTTTATCAATTTATTTATACATATATTTTTTTAAAGTTTTTCACCACAGTTTTGCCATTACCCCTATTTTGTACAACACATAAACAACACAATGTAAAATATTTTGTTGTGGTACTATATATACCAACCGAACGAAATGCTATTATTCATTTTTGTTGTATATGATATTATATTCAAATGATAAATGATTCATATTATTGTGTTTAAAGTAATATACTTTTTCAATTTTTATATATCAAGTACACGAATCGGCTGAAAAAGTGGGTCAGTATCACAAATCAACTTTTTTATGATGTAATACGCAGTCCTGTTTACTATCTAGGTTCTTGTATCGAAATTGTTTTTTTTAAAGTATCCATACGTGATAAAAAAAGTCTGTGTACTTATGTACGCATGTAAGAAGTTATACTTCTTTCTAATAACTTATTAAATAATATTAAATAAGGTCAACACTACTATTAGGACATAAAACTTTAAAAAAATTCGTTACGCAGGAGTTGCTTCAACTTAGCGAATTTCCTTAGAATACATAAATCACTTTCTAGCAGTCACAATTTTAGTCTGATCAAAATGAAATGTCGTATATGATTTTAGTATTTGCATGGCCAATTTTATTAATACATGACATACGTCAAAGGGAAAGGGGGGCATAAAGAAAGAAGAAAACACAAAATATAAAATATCTCTCTTAGTATTAGAACAATCAAAAAATACGTAAGGAATAAAATTGTAGAAAATCAAATTTGCTACAATTCACCGCCTTATCATTTTTGCTCAAACTCTAATGTGTACAGAATTATTAAGGAATTTAATTTTCAATCTTAAACCGTCAATATTTCTGTAAATATTAGTGTAACAGAAAAAATGATAAGACACAAAATTACAGTAAAACTTAATACCTACAACTTTACTTTTTATAAGTTTTTCGATTTTTCAAATATTAAGGGAGATATGTCAAATGTTGTGTTTCCCCCTCCCTGTAAACCCCCCTTTTCCCTTGTCCGATTTTACCCATTAACGAACTTGACCTTTTGAATACCAAAAGCGTCTCAAATACCAAATTTTATCCCAATAAAATGAAAACTGTGACCGCTAGAGTGATTACAGACACACACATATATATATACTTATATATATATATATCCATAGATATATATATATATATATATATATATATATATATATATATATATCCATAGATATATATATATATATATATATATATATATATATATATATATATATATATATATATATAAATATTACAGATGGTGGTTTTCGACATCTACTAGGTAGGATCGATGGACATTTGAAGAAATTTTTGCGAAATATTGACTTCGGTACGGGACCAATAGCTCTATTTCCTTTCAGGAAATTCCCTAAAAATGATATAGTAGTGGAAAAACTACATTCGAAAAATTATATATTGTATCTAAATATTTGTGGTTTTAGTTAATTGAATCTAAAATACGATTATGTAAAAGAAAAAAAATTCGTTACGCAGGAGCTGCTTCAACTGCGAATTTCCTTAGAATACATAAATACTCTCTAGCGGTCACAATTTTAGTCTGATCAACCTGAAATGTCGTATATGATTTTAGTATTTGCAAGGCTTATTTAATTAATAAATGACATACGTCAAGGGGAAATGGGGGCATAAAGAAAGAAGAAATCACAAAATATAAAATATCTCTCTTAATATTAGAACAATCGAAAAAAGCGTAAGGAATAAAGTTGTAGAGAATCAAATTTGCTACAATTCTTTACCTTATCATTTTTGCTCAAACTCTAATGTGTACAGAGATATTGAGGAATTTAATTTTCAATTTTAAACCGTCAATATTTCTGTAAATATTAGGGTAACAGAAAAAATGATAAGAAACGAAATTATAGTAAAACTTAGTACCTACAACTTTACTTCTTATAAATTTTTCGATTTTTCGAATATTCAGGGAGATATGTCAAATTTTGTGTTTCCCCCTTCCTTTAAACCCCCCTTTCCCCTTGTCCGATTTTACCCATTAACGAACTTGACCTTTGAATACCAAAAGCGCCTCATATACCAAACTTCATTCCAATCAGATTAAAATTGTGACCGCTAGAGCGATTACAGACATATATATATATATATATATATATATATATATATATATATATATATATATATATATATATATATATATATATATATGTATATATATATATATATGTCCATAGATATAAATATATAAATTTTGCAGATGGTGTTTTTCGACATCTACTAGGTAGGATTGATGGACATTTGAAGAAATTTTTGCAAAATTTTGAAGTCGGTACGAGACCAATAGCTCTATTTCCTCTCAGGAAATTCGCTAATAATATGAAAAAATCGCAAAAACAAAATGATATTTGTTCCCGATGGTGATGAAATTGACTAGATCAGAGAAATTAGACCCAAAAACCACAAAAATGGTTTTCATTTGACGATTTAGTGAACAGTTTACTAGATATTGTGTGAAATCTTATAAAAGTGTACCCAGGAAGTTGGATAGTAATAAGAGAAATATACAAACGAAACGAAATTTTATTTTTTGAGCTCATTTGACAATCTATTGAGCGGTTTAAGCCAGAATCTATCCGTCAATCGCGAAATCAACTGGATTTTTTCGTTTTTTAGGTCCAATCACCATTTAAACTAAAGTTTTCATTTAAATCGAGGACTAAAACTTTTTCTTATTGATTTAGTTTTTTCCAACAGTACCTCGAACGATTTGATTGAAACTCACGGTATAAGATAAATTGTAAATCCAAAAAAAATTCGTTACGCAGGAGCTGCTTCAACTTAGCGAATTTCCTTGGAATAAATAAATTACTCTCTAGCGGTCACAATGTTAGTCTGATCAAAATGAAATGTCGTATCTGATTTTAGTATTTGCATGGCCAATTTTATTAATAAATGACATACGTCAAAGGAAAAGGGGGGCATAAAGATAGAAGAAAACACAAAATCTAAAATATCTCTCTTAATATTTGAACAATCGAAAAATGCGTAAGAAACAAAGTTCTAGAAAATCATGTTTTCTACATTTCATCACCTTATCATTTTTGCTCAAACTCTAATGCGTACAGAGATATTGAGGAATTTAATTTTCAATCTTAAACCGTCAATATTTTTGTTAATATTAGGGTTACAGAAAAAATGATAAGAAACAAACTTACAGTAAAACTTAATACCTACAACTTTACTTCTTATAAAATTTTCGATTTTTCGAATATTAAGGGAGATATGTCAAATTTTGAGTTTCCCCCTCCCTCTAAAACCCCCTTTCCCCTGGTCCGATTTTACCCATTAACGAACTTGACCTTTTGAATACCAAAAGCGCTTCAAATACCAAATCTCATTCCGGTAAAATGAAAACTGTGACCGCTAGAGTGATTACAGACACATATATATATATATATATATATATATATATATATATATATATGTATATATATATATATATATATATATGTCCATAGATATATATATATAAATTTTACAGATGGTGATTTTTGACATCTACAAGGTAGGATCGATGGACATTTGAAGAAATTTTTGCGAAATTTTGACTTCGGTACGGGACCAATAGCTCTATTTCCTTTCAGGAAATTCGCTAACAAAAAACACACAAAAATGAGACACTGAATAAATTAGCAACGTGTAACATATTTCTCTGGATAATAATTACAGTTAGTGAATTCATACTAAATAATGAATTTGCACTTTATCAATATTATTGAGTGTACATAGCAACGTTGTAGTGTATTTATATATGTACTGAGCGAAATTTGTGAACGAATATTCATTATATGTTCATTTTAGATGGCTTAATTACAGCTCGCATTGCGTAAAGAAAAATATTTGTTTTATATTGTTTTATACCTAGTTCAAACAAACAAATTTGCTATACAAAACAACCAAACTTGTTATACCTAGGAACCATTACAAAAGGTCAAATCACATAAATAAATAATGATATTTTTAGCACAGCTAACCCCAAAAATATGTGAACCCAAAATATTTAATTGCAGTTGAATTAAAAGCCGACGTGTATTTTTGAAGAAGTAGGACAATAAATCACTCCAATATCATCAAGAACATGTAATTCATTTTTATATAATTTATACGTTTTTCCATTTTCCATATCGATAAGTATATTCATATGGGAGAATATTTAATGTCATAAAGGCATCGCAAAGGATGAGGTAACGAGATGAAAAGGGGATAGAGTTAAAAATCAAAAAAAAGTTTTTTTTTATCTTAAACATATCATCAATATAGTTTTTAATACCAATTTGTCATAAATTTAGCTGGATCATTTATATTTGATTTTCTTTACATTTAAAAAGTAATTTTTTATAACAACAATACATTTGACAGATTTTTTGATATTTCTGCACTTAATGATTTTACGTTTACTGTCTTTTGTCAAAGTGATTGACACATTTTTTTAAAATTTGTACAGGAAAATACTTTTCTGATACTGATTGTTTTTAAACAAATTAAAAGTTTTGTATACAGGTAAAGTATTTTATTTAGATAATATACTTTTTCTCGTATAAATTGGTTATTTTATTACCCTCGAATAGTCTCACACAATTTAAAAGTTTAATGAATCAATCTGGAACAGCTAATTTGTGAGTTCTAGTATGGGAGAGAATGATCGTTATTATTTTGGTAAATAGCTACACCGTTAGCTCTTACATTAGAACATTTCAATTTGACTATACAGGTGAAATTAGGCACATAAATGTCTTCATCATTATTACTCAATGTTTCTGATAAAACAAGAATATTAGAATTACAAGTCACATTATGTTATATATTAAATGTATATATTGATAAATCTGGCCTGGTCTTGGTAAATTTCACTACCTCTGATTCGAATGTAAATAATGGATTTAATTCCAGTCTTTCAAACTTTTATTTTAACGGAAGAAGTGACACTGTTCTGTTCTATATTAATAAAATGTAGAATCATTGGTTTTAGATACAATATATAATTTTTCGATTGTAGTTTTTCCACTACTAGATCATTTTATTAAACTTTTATGTCCTAATAGTAGTGTTGACCTTATTTAATATTATTTAAAAAGACGTATAACTTCTTACGTGCGTACATAAGTACACACAGACTTTTTTCATTTCGCATTTAGTATAATACCACCAAGGCTTACAAAACAAAGCTTTTGGTTTCAAAATTTTTTTGACGATTAGTAGATTTTTATTTTGCTCATTGTTTCAGGTTGTTTTATGAAAATTATTGTCTAGTCGTGATTATTCAAAAAACGGGTTTCATTAAATTGAATGGTTGTTTAAAAAGGAGACAAAACAATTAGTTCTTGCAAATTTTTCACCAACTGACTATGTTGCTGACACAGCCGCTATGTTGGAAAAAGGACAAATATAAGTTTTTTTTTTTTTTAAATAACTAGTTTTCTATTCATTCAAAATGTGAAAATTCAAAAATTATTTAAATTTTAAAAATTGTAAAAAATAGAAGACAATTTATAGTTTTTAATTTTTTTGTTTTACTGGATGTTTTAATATCAATTTCAAAATGGGGTTAAAATTCATAATTATATAGATTATAAAAAGTATCACCATGACCTCACACAGTTAGGTAGTTGGAACTACTAACGGACAAGTAGTATGTTAGTGTTGTTGTTTTATCACCAATAAAATAAACATATATCTCATTGAAAAATACATTAAAATCACATTTATATTTAATAATATCATACTCACATAACAATAAAAATAATTAATATACATTATATATGACCTTAACTGTTGAATGGCTATTGTGTATACGTATTTGTATTATAAAAGAAATAAACCAGTATTATTTATAGATTAATACAAAAAAAAAACAAATTAAAACCAAATAAAAAAACTTGAATGCGTAAAAAATTAAAGCAAACTAAAAAAAAAAACAACTCACGTATTTAAATACATTTCGGGTAGCAAATCGTAGAGACAATATTTTGAATTTGATATATATAAAAATTACATATTTGTGATTTGTGCCTCAACTATTTGGTTTTTGGAATTTGTTAGTATTTTTATAATAACAGTTGTTAGTATTTTTATAATAAACTATTTATATACGAAGAATGTTTTCGAAAACCAAATAAATAAGATACAAAATCAACGTAGAAATTTTTAAAAATGAACGCTACTTTTATGACCCATGTTACTTTACTTATTTTCATTCTTGTTTTATTTTACGCAGTGGAGTTTATTGATTGTTTGAGTTAATGTTTTTTTAGTGTGTTTCTTTCTAATCAACTTAAAATTAAAAATATAGTTTTACAATTTCATACGATATGTATGAAATCAGGGCGCATTAAAAAAATTTCTTTTAATAGTCTTTTTATTCTGAATGAAAGGCATAATCTCAAGAGAAAAAAGAGTTACAGCAAAATCGTTTAAAGAGCAATTATACCTCGGAAACTATCTTGCAAAACCAATTGGATTTTTATATTTTTTGGGTCCAATTTATTTTATAATTAATTTAAATTCAAAAATCCATAACTGTATAATCCATGGATTTTTGAATGATTGATTGATTTTTGTGAGTGTTAACACAAAAATTATGTTCAATTGCCAATTTGTTGAGCAGTTTACAAAATATCGTCTGAAATGGTATAAAAAAGGGTTGCATGAAATTATATAAAGACGGCAAATCTCAGAAAACTTGATTTTTGTGTATTTTGAGTTCATTCCTCACTACTTTCTTCCTTTTTAATTTTCATTCAAATGGATAGCCAATTTTTTCTAAAGAGTGTTCCTTACATTCTCTTAAAAAATTGCATCGTCTTGCATTTCAAACGAGCAACACTGCTCGTTTAGAGTAATGGTCATCATTTTTTCTTGAAAACGCATACAGCAAAACAAATAATAACCAAACCGTGTCTGCTTTTTCTTAAATAGGTCCTTTTCTACACGTGAAAGGTTTAATGAAAGTTATCAATAGCATTAAAAACAGTTGGTATAACAAAAATTACATTGCTGTTCACACATTTTTTTTAATAGCTGTAATTCTTTTGTTAAATATTTCTTTCTTTGTCAACCGTGTCACATGGACACAGTATACCAATCACAAGAAAGGAGTTATCAAACATACGCAAACACTGCACTTATATATATAGTTACATGCAATATAGCATGTACAGTTGCATCAAATAGAAGCTTTCTCTATATTGTTATATCTAAAAACTTGCTCGATAAAACAGTATATTGAAAACTTGCATTAAAACTTCCACATGCAAAAACATCCTAAAATAGAAACATTTTGAGAATAAAAACAATTGCTATAACATTCGGAAAAAAAAATCGTTACGCAGGAGCTGCGTCAACTTAGCGAATTTCCTTAGAATACATAAACCACTCTCTAGCGGTCATAATTTTAGTGTGATCAAAATGAAATATAATATCTGACTTTAGTTTTGGCAAAAATTAAATTTATTAAATAGCCAAAATAACGATTATAGTTACTATGGAAACGACAATCAAAATTTTTTACAGTAAAATATATATGTATTCGTATCAAACAAACACAAAATATTAAATATCTCTCTTAATTATACAATAATCGAAAAATGTATAAGGAGTAAAGTTGTAGAAAATCAAGTTTGGTACAATTCATTACTTGATCATTTTTCTCAAACTCTAATGTGAACAGAGATATTTAGAATTTTAAGTTTCAATTTTTAATTGTAAATATTTCTGTAAATATTAGTGTAACCGAAAAATGATAAGAAACAAAATTACAGTAAAACTTAGTACCTACAACTTAACTTCTGATAAATTTTTCGATTTTTCAACTATTAAGGGAGATAGTCAAATTTTGTGTTTCCCCCTCCCTCTAAACCCCGTTTCCCCTCGTCCGATTTTACCCATTATGGAACTTGACCTTTAGAAAACCAAAAGCGACTCAAATACCAAATTTCATTCCAATCGGAATAAAACTGTGACCGCTAGAGAGTCCACAGACATTTAAAAAAAGTACATATATCTATCTATATACACATATACAAATTTTAGCGATAGTGATTTTTAACATCTAATAGGTAGGATCGATGGACATTTGAAGAAATTTTTACGAAATTCCAACATTGGTGCAAAAACAATAGCTGCATTTCCTTTGGAGGAAATTCGCTAATAATTCTTCACTACATAATAATCTCTCTGTATAAGTACACAAATTGAAATTAAATTTACATACACAATCAATATAGAGATGACCAAATTTCTACCGCATAATTTAAATAATACGATTTTATACTTTATATACCATTTATTTATGTAAATAATTATATTATTTAATTAATTAATAATACGAATCGATCGTTCAAAATTATATATTGGTTTAACTGTCATACAAATACACAAATTATATATTATTTTATTAATACCAAAGTGAAAATTTATCTTTTAGGTTCTGTAAATGAAAATGTTATGCTATTATGTTGTTTAAATCCAAAATTTAAATTGTCAATTATCTTGTGAATAAAATTTATATATTTGGACACACTATATTATTTGTATACACTCAATACAGCCTAAATCATAATAATTTTGCGAGTGGATTTCATTAATGAAAACATAATTATGGTACGACAACACTATGGTGAATTGAAATAATAATTGTTATTGGGACGTACAATACTTTGACCCAGTATGTAAACTAAACACTGTTTCATAATGTGAGAGGGAATCCGTACATATAGTATTTTGAACAGTAGCGTATTATTAAGTAATCTAAATTGGATATACATTTATGTATGTTTGAGTATTCAATTAAATATATATATAGACTTACTGATTTTATGTAAATTCGTTTTTTAAGGAAGTAAAATGTCTATGACACATGATTTTTAACTTCAAACAAGTCAAATATTTTGTGGGTGACTGATTATCGACTAGCGCGCTAGTTTCTTCATTTAACGATAGAAGAAATTATAACTCTGGTAATTTTACAAGTAAGTAGATTTTCCTTTAACTTGTAAAAATAATACTTAACTTCTGACACGTAAATACTTATATCAATATTTATTAAAGCGTTTTGAAAGAACAGCACCTCTAAAAACAATAAAAATGAATTTGTCTCCATCCATAGGTTTTAATATATATGTTCGAGAACACGCCTCAGATCAATCCCTGACCGATTTTAACAATTACTTTTATAAATTCGTTATCTATTTGAATAGAACCCTGTTCTTCCATAATTCGTTGAGTTGGTTAATTTCTTTACATAAAGTTTCTACATAAACTCATGCACAACTTAAATTTATGAAAAAGGGGAATCGTTGGGAATATATTATATTAGGCCCATTTCAAACGTAATAAACATTAATGAGAAAAATGTTTAATATTAACATGGTATTTTTCTTAAATAAATATAGAGTTTATTGTGGGGTTAGTTTTAGTCTTATTTCTTGGGAACTACGCAAGCTCAATGCAAGATATACCTGAGAAGATATACTTTAGTATAGATTTCTTAATTATATTTACAAATAAAATTACCATCATTGTTTTGTGTTCTGTAATCTGGAAAAAATCTATTAGTCGAATCTCAAATGGCGGCAGTATACTTTTGGCGACACACGGCGAGGCTTAACGAGCGGGAGAGTAAAGAACATGCTGACACGGGCGAGACCGAGCGCTGCGAGCCTCGCTCATATCGGATCGTCTCGTCTCAGGAGCGCTCCGTTTCGAGTCGGTTTTTGGAACACATTTCAAACAGAGCGCCGAGTGTAAGCGCACTGATGGCACTCTTCTCTACGCGACATAATGTGGATTTTAACCGCCGTTTAACGGTTTTATCCGCTATTCAAATGTCAATCGCCATTTAAATTGTATTTAATTATAATATAATACTCCTCGCCATGCGAATGTCACGCCAAAACATTCATCGAGACTGTACTGCCGGTATAAAGGTAGAAGTTTCCATATCTGGTAGGCAACCAACCACTAGATCCTTCACTACTGGGTCAAAACATCATAGTTCACCGAAAGGTATTCCAGTTTATCTTCTATGTCTTGAAATATTTTCCAATGCTTTGGAGATTTATTTCAATGGTGGTATTATCTTTGCTGTTGAATTTGTCAAAAGGTGCGTTAGTTATTATAACTTTCGATACGACTATAATGTAAGTATATTTCTCAAATGATCAATAATCATTGAAGATGAATAAAATTTGTCATTACAAAGAGATTGAACACATGTAAGTAATATCAGCTATTACAGAATACCTACATACATACACTATGTTTAATTTACATCTTCGTATCATAGATCCCACGAGTGTGAGAGAGTACATATATACATATACATTAAGCAATGTGTATGAGAAGGTGGTCTTATAGATTTGATATACAAGCATATTTTTCATAACTGTTCGAGTGGTCACCAACCACTCAAACCTATAAGACCTCCTTCTCATACACATTGCTTTATGTATACATATGTACTCTCTCATACTCGATATGAATATTATTCACTATTTTGAAAAATATGCTTGTATATTAAACCTATAAGACCTCCTTCTCATACACATTGCTCAATGTATATGTACATATGTACTCTCTCATACTCGTGGGATCTATGATACGAAGATGTAAACTAAACAGACGGTATAGCGATACTGGTATGCTTTGAGATAACGATTATTGGCTAATCGAAACTACGTTCACATCAAATAATTTCTGTTTCAATACAAGTCAATAGTTTACTTAAACAGTATAAATGCATACCTGCATTCCTTAATATCTACTATCTATGTGCAGTACTTGAGTCAGTTAAAAGCATTTCGACATGTAAACATATTATTATCAATAATACACACATAAGATTTATATCCCAAGTAATTACATCTGGTCAATTATTTTCTAAGCATTAACTAATCCTAATTTAATCAGGATTATGGGAATTGACTACATGTTTCCAGGAATATTTTATCGCTTAGAATTTTCGTATTAAGTTTTTCTAATCCGTTATGTTGAAACCTCGTCAACTTAGCAAAGGTAAATATGCAAAATGGATTTACGTAGTACAATACTTAGGTGCTTTTAAGGTGCTGCTTTGGTGCTTAGCTTAATTTGGTGTTTGTAATTTTAGTGCTTTTTGGATTTAGCCAAGAATCCAATCTCAAATATTCTCTGCTGACTTGATATGAAACTAGCAGAGCTTGTCTAGAAAATTCCGCCAAATTGAATTAATTTTTGATATCATTACATGAATTAATCTTATTAATAAAATTTATGTTGCATCTCGAAATAATTTTATTTCAAGCATGAGACTAGCTGTTACATGAAATACGTGTCTCAAACGAAAATAATTATTTCGCTGAAAATATGATCGCATCGTCAAAAAAACTACAATTTCGAAGGTCTTGTTTTCTTATGTCAATAACAACGATTGTGTTATGTCAATAATTTTCTTATGTCAATAACAACATATTTTTGACAGCCTGGCAGTTTTGATGTCTTTGTCTTACAATATTTAACGCTTTTTTTTATTTGACAAGAAGATTTTTTACAGACTTTATTATTTCTGTTCGTAGTTCGTAGTTTTTTTTTCTGTTACAGATTTAATAATTTGTTAATATTTAATGGTATTACCAAATTAAATATTTGGTAATATTTAATGTATACAGACAGCAAATGGGTTTTCAAAAAATAATTCGAAATCTGATTTTTCCACTGCAAATAATCAAGATCTTACTTAAATTTTATGCAGTTTAACCTAGTTGGCGCGTTTGGTCCACTGCATAGTTATTCATTAGTTTCTGGCGCTTTAACACACTCCAAAATCTGTTACCTTTTATTTTAACATTCAAATTCAGGGAGCAAAAAAATGCTATTTAATCACCTTTTCTAATACGGTGGTAGAACATAGTCAACAAAATAATATTTTGAAGATTCCTTTCGACCTTTATCGCTACACAAATATTTGTATGGATTATTCACTAAATATTGTTGAATGCCAAGCACACAGTTAGTCCGGTATTATTTAGAATTATGTATTATATCCATACATATAATATCTTTGAAACATTTCAATTCGAACAATATTTAGTGTAAATACCTATTCAAAGATGTAATACAGGGTAAACGTTTTGAAAATTTCTATGGTAATAGGGAATATGCATGAAAATTTTTTTTCAAATTTATTTTCAGAATATGAAAATAATGTTAATACTGTAATAATATTTAAAAACGAAATTAAAATCTGACAAATATCAAGGAAGCTATAAGCTTTTAAAGATTATTATCTGTCTCTTTCTTGCAAAAATACTAAAAACGGAGTTTTACGTGTATTTTAAATGCTGAAAGTGTAATATGACGTCACATAACATATCAAGAGGGCTATCACCCTCTTTGTCTAATCGGGAATTTCAATCATTCATATCTCACTGATTTTTAAAGTTATTTAAAAAGAACTTTTACCTTGATATTTGTCAAGTAAACATGCCTCAATTCAAATGAAAAAAAATTTGCATGCATATTCCCTATTGTCGTTGCTTCAATAAATTTAAAAAAATCAGGTCAAATCGGCAGATCAAGGTATATTTCATTTAGTCATTTCCAATCATTGATTTCAAGTCATTAATTATTATTGCAAATGCTTCGAAAAACCATGATAGGGTCGATTTTAGTCCATTTGACTAGCATAGCAATACTTGATTATGTAATTACAAAAAAGTTTACAAAAAATATAGAGATCGAAATGGTGCTATGCAATTCGTTGACTTTGTCCCTGTTTGACTTGTCGCAAATATGATAATTCATTTCCTACGGAAATCAAGATGATTTAATGATTTTCAAAATATAAAAATACATCAAACCACCTAAATGCTTCCATGATTCTCATCATATTACCTGATTTTTCCAGAATTTCAAAAAGACTTTCAAATCCTGATGTATTAAACTTTTTTGAAGTGAAACTTCTTATGGATGGTAGTAAACTCAAAAAACTTGTTAAACTATATGTCCTTTTTGTATTAATTGTATTTTCTCACTCTGTCATTATATTTTAGAAGGTATGTCTTTTATTTTTTAAAGCTAAACTATTTGTACATTGCAATTTTAAGTTGGAGATAGATAATTCTCAAAGAAAAATAATATCCCGTTGTATTAAGAACAGTACCAAAGTGATGCAGATATATAAAGGGACTTCTTTAGAGTATCTATGCGTTTTAGAAGAGAGACAGACGCACACCCTTTATTAATTAATAAATAAACGAACGATAAAATCGACCTAAGAGTGAACTCATAGTGGACATATTTAGATATATAATTGTTTGTCTGTTTGTTTGCTTACGTACACGTATACATATTAAATATATTGTCACATAGTGGGTCAGTAGTAGTGGGTAGGTGGACCTCATTCCCTTACATTACAAATTTTGCTTTATATATATATATATATATATATATACATATATTGTTGTATTATAGAATTGTGCCAATATACAATACACAAAGTTAGTAGTACTATGATTTATTAATAACAAACCAATAAATCTATTTAACTGTTATATCGGATAGAGTAAATTCTAGTCCGGGCAATTTCGATAAATTGGTTTCGTAGTATCGAATAGTCGATTTTAGATTACTAAAAAATATTTATCCCAACATTTTATAACTATTAATACATCATCGATTATACAAAATATCTGTTTATCTTAAAAGTACCAAGTTTATTAAAATCAGATGATTTGGGTTTGATAGATCGAGACAGTTTGAAAGTTTAAAAAAATTAAAGGATATTATAGATAGTTAAACTAATGTGTAACAATTAGCTGGCCAGGTAATTGTAACAGAAGGAAGGTATTTTTACGGGATTTAGATACTTATATATCTGTTCCACATTGTTCATGTAATTCGTCGGTTGACTCCTATAATACTTCACAGACAAAAATGTACAGCGTCGCACACACAATTCATACATCAGCAATAGGGAACATGCATGAAAATTTTTTTTCACATTTATTTTCAGAATATGAAAATACTGTTAATACTGTAATAATATTTAAACACGAAATTAAAATCCGACAAATATCAAGGAAGCTATAAGCTTTTAAAGATTATTATCTGTCTCTTTCTTGCTAAAATACTAAAAACGGAGTTTTACGTGTATTTTAAATGGTGAAAGTGTAATATGACGTCACATAACATATCAAGAGGGCTATCACCCTCTTTGTCTAATCGGGAATTTCAATCATTCATATCTCGCTTATTTTTAAAGTTATTTAAAAAGTAATTTTACCTTACCACAATTTATAACCGTTTTTTATTTGTCCAAGTTATTTTAAAAGTATTTATTGTAAAATATCCAGTCAATGTAAATTAGAAATTTATTTGACTTGATTTGACAGATCTGACAATAAACGTTTTAAATGTTTTGTTATGACGTTCACACTGTATGAGTGTATGTGTATATGTTTTTACTGTAAATATTTATAAATTTTTGTCTTTCAGTTATGTCGTATAGTTTATTTGTCCTCTAACATTACACTTATGAACACCATTACACTCAAGAACACCATAGAGTATAGGCCATACACAATTTGCATAGCAACCGAAGTTTGCTGACAAAACCCAACAGATTTTGCTTTAAGGATGTTCAAGCATACCATCACTTTTCGACAGATTTTGCTCATACTTTTTCACAGATTTTAATATCAAAGTTATCATTCTCTCGCACTCTCTCTCATTAGAAGCGTGTTAAACTTCATACCCGCCCAACTATTATCTGTTGTATTAGAAAAAATACTCGACAGAATTTAAGAAAAAAACTAGGAGAGTACAGATAAATATTTATTATATAAATTTTTTTTAAAATATGTGTTTTCGAAATATAAATGTTTAAAATTATTATTTTTTTCAAAATTACATTATTTTGTATATATGAACAGAGAATTTGTCTATGTATTTTATATGTGTGTTTATGTATTTGTTCTAAAATAAAATCAAACCGGTTTTTTGTCCTGATTACATAACACAGTGCTGGAACGTCCTTAATAGTTATATCAGAATTACTAAACTTTGAGGTCCATAACATTCAAGAACCTTTTGTTCTTCAAACACACTGTACATAAATATAACAATACAAGTAAGTCCTATACCTATACCATATGTGTTTCTCTCAATTGTTAATAATGTTTTATGATTGTGTATATGAGAAATGTTTCAATTACTATTAATGAAATTTATTATTTTTAATAAAGTAAATGAATTCCAAAATCCATTATACATTTAATATATAAGCGGCTTATCATTATATATATATATATATATATATATATATATATATATATATATATATATATATATATATATATATATATATATAGTATATATAGTATATATGTCTGTATGTATTAAATGAAAATTTGATACAAATTCGTAAGATATGTATGTATATGTGTATTAAGAACCTGAATATTGTAATAATATACTATATTTGTTATATGACCTTCAAATAAAGAAGTTTATTCTAGAAGTTTATTCCTACTCCTCCTCTATCATTCGGATAAGAGATTTGTTATCAACGAAACAAAAAGTTTTTGAGAGGTATTTCTTTGATTTATTGTCAGTCTCGTTATTAATATTTTCTAAATAAATAATAATTGAAGATTTCTTAATAATGTATTTTATATACGGAATCATACATTCATTACTATATACAGGCTGTAATCGACATGACTAGTTATTGTGATACGAAATTGGTTCGTATCTCAAAGTCTTATCCGGCATTTACAGTAAATGCACCGAGAGAGCCCATCCATATAAAATGATAGCACATGGTCTGATATGATTGGTTCGATAACTTGAACCTTTAAATCAGAATTAATTCAAGTCTCTGTTCATTCGTAGGCAAATTCATCATTTCGATTGTTTTTTTGATTTTTTTTAAATATTTAATTTTAGTTTTTACTGTTATATTTGTTTTTGTTATTATTTTTGTTGTTTCCATTTGTTATATAAATATTGATAACAAAATAATATGGATAGAAAATGAACACGATAGAACGAATCCAGGATGTTTTGTCATATGTTCACGTGCTTTGAGCATATTTGTTGACAAAGATGTACTATCTAGCTTGAGTGTACTATACAAATTATAAAATTTTATAATTTGTGCATTATTTATTCGGATTTCAGAAAAATGCTTTGAATAAAAGTTGTTAGTATAGTTATAATGAACAACTTTTTTCCGAAGCATTTTTTTCGTAAAACAAATAAATACATAAATAAATTATAGAATTTTGAAATGATAGCTCGACTTTTGACCTTTTTTCAAATATCAACAGCTGCGGAACATGATTACTTGCGCTAAACCAATTGACAGAATATGTGTATAAAATATATTTTGTAACAGGTCACAAAACATTTCATCCTGATTCAATTATTTTCTAATTCGAGTGTACATACATTATAGTGTTTAGATTATATGAGATAGATATACTCACGTAACTCGAAACAAGTTCAAATAATAGTATTTTCTAGTAATTACAAAGTATAAAGTATGTGAGTGAGTATGATTGAAAATTTATGTTATGTGTGTATTGAGATTATGTTGAAAGTTTGGTTTTGTAATTTTGTCGTTCGAGCGAAATTTTCATTACAAATTATAATTGTTCATTTATATGTGTAAACAATAATTATCAATAGTACAGTTATAATGAAAATTCAATCAGTATTGTATATCAATACCGATGTACTATCGACACCATAAAAGATGTTTCGTTTTCAAAATTATTTCAGTTAATTTGTACCAATTATTCATTCGGGTTTTGGGAAAATATTTCGAATAAAATTATAAATATATATATATATATATATATATATATATATTTATATATATATATATATATATATATATATAAATATATAAAATTTCAAATTCGTCCCCTTTACCTAGATCAGTTTTTTTTGTATTATAAATACGTATTTCGACTACAAAGTAGTCATCATCAGTATAAATTAGCTAGTCGTAATTTACTCGTTGACAACTAGAAGCAGATTAAAAGTCGTGATCAATAGACAAAAATAAAAATAAATAGAAAATTAACTAAATTAAAAAATACTAAATTTTAAAATAAATTTTAAATTATATTGAAATTACTCTTGTTAAAATTTCTTTCATTCACATTTACTCCTGTAAACCTTACCCTTATTAAAATTACTCTTATATTGTCTCAGGATATGTTACTCGTCGCTAACTTGGTGACAGTTTCACAGTTGTGATACTCTCTCTTATAGAAGCTTCTATTTTTCACTCATAGAGCTTTCAGAGACTAAACATGACGGGACCAGTTTTCTCGCTTACCCAGTTCTCACTTACTCAGGTTTGACTGTATATAAATAATATATAAATTACCTAATTTAAAATAATAAATAGTTTACGAATGATATTATATTTTCAATTTCGGAATCTTCGTTTTTAAGACCAGTAAGGATGAGCTCTCACAGAAAGAAGGGCAAACTTAAAATTATTAAATTCCCTTATAATCCTAGTAAAATAGAATAAATGATATTAAGAACTTATAGTTAATCAATTTTCTTAGAATTTATCACCTGACTAATTTCTCTATAACTCTCAATGTTGACATTAAATATTTATACAATAATTATTGATAATAATTAATATCACAAGTGTCCGCACGATTATATGATTTCAGACGATTTTCGAAGGCTAATTTTTGACTCTAGCCAATAAATACAATACCTTTTGAATATACAATTCATTAGTATTCATCAATTAATTATACAGTTTGCCGCACAGAAAATTGAAATTAGTTTATTTTTTCTATAAATTTGGCAATCTTTCTCGGTTTTACAAATTCATAATTGTTTGTGTGAACTTATTATCTCGCATCGTTCTATCTATAACATCATAAATGTGTCCAAATCGAAAAAACGTTCATAAGATAAATTGGAAACCATATTTTTGAAACAAAACTAATAATAATAAAGAGCCTTTAATGTGAGGTAACAGTCGAAAATATATAAATAATTAAGAGATCCACACCTATGTTATTTTATTTAAAAGTTTCAACACGATTTAAAAAAATTAAAATTCTGACAATAAAAATATTAGTTACGACAAGATTCAACAAACGCGATTAACACAATTTATCATCTGATAAATGATAAGGTGTTTGAAAGGCGCCAACGAATGATTGTTTATCACTGTAGCCTTGGTTTATGTGTACTTAGGCTTTTTATTTTAATGAAAAAATTTTAATTTAAATACACAAATAATAGCGATAAAATAAATGAATATTGTGTGTTCAATAATCGATGTGATTCTAATCAGTTTCATGGAAAAATTTATCAAAGAAATTGTTGCCGATACATATTTTATGTTCAACAGAATGTAAAAAAGAAAAATATCAAAGTAAAATTGTTTTTAAAATTTTTGTTTGAAACATTATCGGTGAATAAGGTGAGACTTAATATTGTCATCACTTTGTCAACACTTATATTAAAAAGTAGAGTCTGTAATGTACTCGAGTCTTAACCTTAGATTTCTTCAATATTTGGATTCCTATGAGTACAGTACATGTTTCCCTGAGCTAACTGGAAACTACAAACAAACTCATATATTGATTATTAAATATTCAGGCAAATAAACGTTTATTTGAAAGTCCAAATCATTATCTTTTATTTAACTTTTAATCAAATATATCAGAGGATATCTTGGTATATTCCTGCCGGTTCAATGAACGTATGTATCAATTTTCATTGCTGGAACCAAAAATGCAAATATCCATTTTTTTTAAATAATTTTTTTTAGAGAATTGAATAGCTTAATTATGTAGTTATTCTCCCTCAAAAATTTAAAACCTGTTGGCGATCATTTTAAAGAGTAATTATTGATAAAAAATTAACTTTTATCACAGCGTCTTATGGACTATATTATTAAAGTAGCCACCATAATAAATAATGTTTATAAATATTCTTTGAAATATGCAGTTTATTACAATTGCATTAAAAAAATGGTGTTGACGAACGTTTGAATTAAAACTATTTTATTAGGCTTGTTTTTGTCATCATATTTAGAAAACTGGCACATACATATACACTGTCAAATCAAGTCAAATCAATTTCAAATTTACAATTACATTTACTGATATTTTACAATAGATACTTTTACAATATTTAGGACGAATGAAAAAAAGTTATAAACCGTTGTAAGATTATTGATATAATATACAACTTTTTTAAAATCCTAAATAAATTTTATTAAAGATGATACTCATTTGACTCAAGCGTAGCACATGAACGTCCTTAAATCACCAAAATACGATTTCGTACACTTTGAAAACCTATCTAGATGATTTTAAAAAAATGCGCTCACAGATTTTTTTGCATACTGATAATCAGCTAGACCCATTTTATAGATATGAAATTAATTTTCTGTATAGAACCCCATTTTTAATCCGACTTCAAAAAAGGAGAGGGTTATCAATTCGTGTGAATTTTTTTTTATAAATATGAAATTAATATTCTGCAATGTAATTATTATTTTAATTATTATTATTTTCTGTAATTATAGACTAAATAATCAAAGTTCATCGGTAAAACAGTAAAATATTATTATTTTTATTTGAAAATATTGTTTTTTTTTTGTATGCGTCATAATCTAACGAGTAGATATGTTGGGATTTTTCATGCAATTTTTCTATATATTTGATGGAGTTTTTGAAAGAAGGCTTATGACTCATACCAAACGATACCTAACTACAATAAGTTAGATTGACAGTGTTTTGGTATAAAAATTGTTATGTAGAAATTGTTTATGCTGCAAAACTTTTGTTTAAATACTTTTCTATATTTATACTAATATTACTAATAAGTTCAACTTAATAAATAAAACAAATATTTGAAATTTTCGTAAAATCTCATTATTTGACTAGTTTCAGAACACATTTCCTTCCTCAGAAATAAAAATGAATTTTTTTTTCCATTCATATTTCTGAGGAAAGAACTGTGTTCCGAAACTAGTCAAATAAAGTGATTTTACGAAAATTTCAAATATTTTATTTATTTAATAATATAATGGATTTTCGACGAGGGACGACCCATTCAATGTAAAAAATAAGGTCTACGTTTTCGGGGATATGAAAGAGTAGATTGTAATGAATTATTAGCAGAATCGGCTCTCCTTTTTCAAATTGATCTCGTTTTTTTTTTATATTTGCTCATTCAATAAACACATCATCTTGATTAAAAAAATATCTGCAAATTATTTTTAATATTTTAATAATAACATAAACGTTAAGAGTTTTTATCAATATATTAACACCTACACAAGGTTTTATACTTTTATAATTTTTAACTGACATGTGTCTGCTTAGATAAAAAAAAACAGCGTTAAGCGGCGAGTTAAGCAGCGAAAGGCCGTAAATTTTAATGATATAATTATCGCACGGACGTTGATTGAAGTAAAACTAAACTACATTACAAACAAGCCGTAGCAAATAATTATCTTTGAGTCTTATGTTTGTACCACGTAAGACTCAGAGATAATTATTCCACACGATCCAATTCCCAGTATTTATTAATGTGAAAACATTTATAGCGAGAGTGTACAAGTATGATATCATATGGGTAGTGAAATGAAATTTCAGATTAGGCCGTCACGTTTGCATTGTAACGATTGGTATGAATATCCATTGCTATTGTATATAAGATCTGTTTTCACATCATACCTGAGTCCCCGACTCCAAACTTGTTTTTTTCTGAATACTTTTAGTAATTTTTTACGATGGGACATTTAAAAAGTGGTGTTTCTCCAATCGTAAGTAGAAATAAAACAATCAAATTTCGTCTTATCACGACTGTAGCGTCTAATATTGAAATTTTTTTAAAAAGTAGCAGCATTTAATTTACAATTACAAAATCCATCTTTTTTTTAAATTCATTTTTTAATTTTTTTGTCGTATCTATTTCATTTTTCGTACAAAAGTTGTTATAAAACACCACATTGTTTATCATTTCTAAGCGATGGTTGGTATAATAGTTGGAAGTAAGAAAAATGAGGTAATTGGTTCACAATAGCAAATTTGTTTTCCCGTTACTGTCCGATATTAGGACCAGCCACCAGCTCCCTAACTATCTACTATAATTAAAGCATGAATACATGTATAAAAAATAAATTAATTAGATTGCGTAATTCAGTAAATATATAAAGTTAATGGAATGAATAGGTTCTATGTAATATGGAAACCATTGCTTTACACAACCTTAATTTATAGAATATAGAATATGATGTTATGAATTATAATTTCATATTAATATTATTTTTTTATTTAGTCAAGTGCAAGAAAAAATTTAAATATCATTTACAGAGACACATACGGCTTTTTCAACTTTATAGTATTCAATAGTAAGCAAAAATTTTGAATTATTAAGTACATAGAAGTTTTGTAGGTAGAATTGTGAATTAAAAATTGAAATTTTATCGAAATTAAAAAGCGGTATGTTTATGCCAGCAAAGAAACGAGTTTTTGATTATTGAGACGTTGAATTAATAATTTTTTTATATTTCATTATTTAATACACAAATTAGCAAAATTTGAAGGTATTTGCGCATAACGTTTGTAAAACAGGTTTAAAATTGATTTTATAACATGCACAGAATATTTAGCGGACAAATAAATATATATTGCTAGTTTGAGATCAAAAAGTAAAAAACTTATTTCAAGATAATTTACCATTTTTAGATTATTTAAAACTAAAAATAAAAAACTTTGAAACGATTAGAATAATTTAATTCTTTTTAAATAATTTGACCATCCAAGTATCACACCCGAAAATAATATTCTTGAAAAATAAAGTTAATATTGAAAATCAAACATATTCTATTTTTGTATGTTGAATGGCTGAAATTATTTGACAAAAATAATTTTCAAATTTTTTTTTTTGAGAAACTAGTTCATTCGCAATATATAAAAGAAGTTGGTTTAACTTGTAGAAACACTTGCTATAAAATTGTTACGTGTATTGATTAAATCTACGCCATATTGAATGTTTGATTTAATTACTCGGAAACAGGTGTTTCTTTGAAATGCATCAGAAGTTTTGTTTTATCGATTATATAAATCGTCTTTAATCAAAATATTAAACAGCATGATTTCTCTCATTCGGTTACATTTTTACTAATTTAGAAGCATTTTGTTTTGTTCATAAACATTTTTCGCCTAGATTCGGCAAAAAATCGAATGTAAATACATACTCACGTATAATTACATCAACATGATGTTTATGAGGCATTTGCATTAAATTTATGTTGAATCACTTCAGTTTCAGAATAAAGTAGTTATACGAGCTTTGTAAGCAATTTTTCAATTCAATTTTTCATCATTCGATTTTGGAAATCCTCATAGTTTTGGTCTCAATGTACACTTTTGTCAATATTCACGACTTTGTTTTCAGAATTTTCTGAACGATTCATTTGGTGATAAGGATGAAAGACATCAGTTCTTAGGAGTTTTATTCCGAAAAATAATAGAGTATAATAAATGTGTATATGTATTTGTTCTATAATAAAAGCAAACCGATTTTTTGTTTTGATTATACAAGACAATGCTGGAACTACCTTAACATATTTTTTCAATACAGTAATTAAATACATTATTGAAATTGATACGTAGAAGCTAAAAATGCCAACCTACAATAATTATTACGATAATACACACTGCTTATGTGAATGATGAATATGTGTTGTTTATACGTCACATGTATAGACCAGTAGCTAGCAGCGAAATAATTATTGTTTAGTGTATACTAATGATTAGTTACGATCGGCTTGAAACGAGGCACGTATTTGAAAAAGTTTTATCCTAATCAACTTATAAAGAGTTGGAGCCCTCCATAAGACATGAAGAGAGACAAGTTGATTGTACTGTCCCTCTCCCTCCTTCTGACAAATGTTAATAGGTGTTGCTTTTTGAGGAAGCGGTCTAGATGTTTTGAGGTTTCATTTACTTAATTTCTAGTGACGTATATTGTGGATGACTCCTTACATTAAATTAAAAACTTTCACTGGCCGAAATCGAAATTCTCCGAACTATTTCTTGCCTTCGTTTCCATAATTTTATGATTTTTCAGATTACCCGCGCCAACAAAAGCGTCTTACAAATATCCACTAAAGTAAAATTTCTTGAATAGTTTTATAGTTGATTTTTGCCTTTGATCCATTCGGTTTTCGAAAATCGAATAAAAGTTGTTGAATATACTAATAACAATGAATATATTAACAACTTTAATTTGAAACATTTTCCTGAAAACCCATTAAGACACAATCAAGTCAACTATAAAATTTTGAAAAAAGAACACTATTTTTGTGGCCAATAGTACGTTTCAAAACATTTACATGTATGTTAAGGACGCTCATGTATCTTGATAGTAGATAAACAATTTTTTTTAATGAATTGACTAGCTTAATTATATAGTTATCCTCTCTCAAAAAAATTTAAAACCTGTTGACGATCATTTCAAAGAGTAATTATTGATTAGAAATCAAACTTCTAACACAGCGTCTTATGGAAAACAGAATTTTTTTGTACTTAAAATTATAATAACTATATTATTAAAGTAGCCACCATAATAAATAATGTTTATAAATATTCTTTGAAACGTGCAGTTTATCAGTGTACAACTTTGTTTAAATCGTAAATAAATTTTATTAAAAATAGTATTCATTTGACTCTGAGCGTAGCATATGAACGTCCTTAACTTACTGCTTTAGCGGTCCGTCTAATATTAATTAATATTAATATAATACCTAACTTTCACTTTGTATATATGTATATATTATGTATAATGTATACAATATCATCCAATAGATATCATCCATCCATATATTAAAAGGTTTAATGACCTTATTAAAAATATTACAAAAGAGATTTGATTATCACTATATATATAATATTATCATATATTAATGTGAGATATTAAATATTATAATATATAGCATTCAAAACTTACAAGTTGAATAGTTAATTTTATCTTTAATTACTTAAATATATAAATTGATTTCCATAACTATACTCATAAAGTGAACATCATATTGGATGTGTAAGTTACAAAAGGAACCTATAAATAATATTGTCTTTATTTAAGAGGTACAGCAGAGAATTTATGGATATTAATTTAATACTTGAAACATAAATTCATAAGAAACTTTTAAACTTAGTTTTAAACACTGCTTAGCTTATACAAGGTGGTGCAAAAGTACCTTCACGTTTTTAAATTAAAAAAAGTATATGAGAAGTAAAGAAAATTTCATAATATTAAAGTGCGTTTCTTGAAGTTTTTTTCCAACTATTAACGAAAAATGATGTTTACAAATGATATCCCCTTTCGCGCTGAAAACTATGTGCTCTTTTCAGCACATCTGACCTTTCGTAAAGTTTCTTGTGATATCCCCAAAATCTCTAGCCTAATATTCCAAGTTGTTCTAAGCCTAATATTCAATAAGTTGTTCCAAGCATTGTGGCTTGTTTACATAAACCCTTTTTTCACATAACCCCAAAGAAAATAATCAGTAATATCGTATGGTTAGAAGAAGCATATCTGACATTTAAATATCGTCGCGATAGTTTCTCTGATCAGAAATAAAGCTTCTTCCGTTTTCAAAATAAAAAGTTACGATATTTATCCTTTCTGCAGGATGGTATCGCTCTATATCGAAACTCCTAAGAATTTACTATAATCTAAAAAAATATAAACTCAATAAATATTAATTCCAGAAAGAATTATTTAATTTACCATCGTGAAGGTATTTTTGCGCCACCCTATGCAAAGATTTACTACTAATATACTGAAATGACTTACACAAGGGTTTACTATTATATTTAAGTGTCTAAAAATAAAGTTTACGTTTGACAATTTTTGAACAATTTTTATCCACTTCGATAAACAAGTAGTAGAGTTTTCTTCGTTCTCTTTCCAATTTTTTCTCTAGAACTGTCGATTTAATTTGGATTAAAATTTTTAGATAGGTTACGGATAACGTAATTTCCGTGCGAATCTTAAGGATTATTTTAAGTGGATGAACGGAAAATACGTTTTTAGGATTAATTCTTTGAAATAATATACCCTTATACAAACAAACATTAGTATTAGTGGTAGCCTATCTTAGGAATTCCAAGGACTGCATGTAAACAGATGATCAACGAGTGGTCAAATGCTAAACACCGTGATCACTAGGAAAAAGTACCGCGGCAATAGCTCGGGAAGGTACTGCTTCAGAGTGCAACAAAGAGGCAATCTCTCGATGCACTGATGTTGAACAGGACTCAACAGGACTGCGGAAGCATCTGCACACAATGGGACTCCATAACGGATCCATTATGTGCAGATTGTGTGGCGAGGAGGAAGAAACATCCAGCCACATTATATTTGACTGCGAACCTCTAGCTTACAGCAGATACAGGACATTCGGTGCATCTCACCCCGAATATATGAACCTTCAGGAAGACCTGATAAGCAAGCTCCTGGCTATTGCCAACATATGAGAGAAGCGAGTCTCATCGGACTGAAGTAGAAGGGGGAGCACAATGGACCATAAGGTCGAAGTGTAATACTTTTTAGACCCCAACACAAATCAATCAATCAATCATCAGTATTAGTAGTAGTAGCGGAGGGGAGGTCGGCAAGTAAGCTTTTGTAGCTCTTTTTTACCGATGGTAAGGGTTGGTAAAAAAGGTCTAGAATTGCCTACTTGCCAGCCTTTGACCTCCCTTCTGCTAGTACCACTACTTCTTTAGATTTCGCCTGATGGATTATTTTTTACGCCTCAAAAATCGAATAGTCATCATTGAAGAGTAAAAATCGTTCTAAAAGTTTTCGTATTGAAATATTTAATAACATCTTCATTGTTTAAACATCCTTGTGTTATTCTTATTATTATTATTTTTCTACAAATGGTATTTTTAGTTCATTTTATCTCAATAGTAACATATGAACTTTGAACTTATTTGAACAAATAATACATATATGTATAATAATCATTTTAAAAACATAACAATATTATCTTAAACGGTCAGGTCGGTCTGTCTGTCTGTCTGTCAGTCGGTCGATCCATCGGTCCGTACTCTCTCTACCTCCGTATAAGATAACACAAACATTGTCAGATGGAATGAACATACGTAATGCAAATATTTAAACATTGTTTTCTTTAGCCTTTCAGAATGTTTATTTAACGTTTTAAAAAAACTATCATATTATTATTATTTCTTTAGGTATTTGTGTGTCTGGATGAAATTGGTCTACAATGTACCGTATTTTTATTAAGGATGTTCTAGCATACCACCACTTTTCGACAGATTTTGCTCATTTTATTCACAGGCTAAAAGTAACGTTTTCTAATAAATCTCGAAGTTTCAGAATTTTTTACCGTTTAGAACTCGAGATAATTAATATCAAAGTTATCATTTTCTCTCACTCTCTCATTAGAAGCATGTAAAATTTCATACGCACCCAACTATTATCTTTTGTATTAGAAAAAATGTCTGACAGAATTTAAAAAAAACTAGGAGAGTAAAGCTATATATTTATTATATAAATTTATAAAAAAATCGGTGTGTTACCGTTTTGTTTTCGGAATATAAAAGTTTAACATTATACCTTTTCTTCAACATAACATTATTTTCTATATGTGAACAGAATTTTTGTCTATGTGTTGTATATGTTTATGCATTGGTTATATAATAAAATCAAACCGGTTTGTTGTACTGATTGCATAACACAGTGCTGGAACGTCCTTAAATATTATCTCAAACCAAAAAAGTGATGTACTAATCGACTATCAAAAACCCAGTATGAAATGGTCTATGGTTTTAGTATTTTGGGCAATCGATGAATTCTAGAAATCCAAGAATTGATTTAAGCCACAAAAGTAGTAAGATATAATTTTAATATTATTTGAATTTCCATTATTTGGCTATGTTTCACACCTTACTATCAACGTTCAATCGTCCAAAAAAATCAAACCAAAAGATACCATTTCATGCTGGACTTTCGATAGTCGATGGTACATTGTTAGGTTTACGAAAAAATGTTTAAAACCAAATGATGTTTGTATAAGGAACAACTTTCGTTCGAATCATGTTTTTGTAAACGAGATAGATTTGGCGTAAATCAACTGTGAAACAATGTACACTGGATATTCGAAACTTTGGCTGGCAATCGAAATGGTGGTCTGAAACTACGTGGCTATTGCCTGACTACGGGAAAAATTCGCGAACCATTGTTGAGAACCATAGTAACTATGACAAAAAATTTTACTAATCTTAATAAAAGCCTTACTCAAAAATAATAAATAATATAAAAAGAGGATATTTCTCGGAAACTCTCTGTCAAATCGTCAAGTCAATTTCTTCATTGATTTGGAATCGTTGATGAATCAATGATTGGGTTATTTTTTTCTACCCGCTCGCTAAAGTCGCCAGATTCAGTTCCATGCTGCCAACTGGATATTCTGGTTGTTTCTGGAACCAATTTTCCTTAGAAACTAATTTACGTTGTCGATTTACATGAATTTCACTATATAAGGTAAATTGAATTAAAAAAACTCGAAAATCATGCTATTTTGAGGATTTGAAGAATCATAATCGGAATCCTAAGTTCGTTTTTGTTTCTGATAACACGATTTAATGAATAGTATACGAAATTTCATCTCAAATCTTATAAAAGAAGCAAAATATAATCAATATTATTCCCAAAGGAAAACAAGATGACCCACCACTAATTTTATAACAAATATATGTAGATTTTAAAGGTGTCATTTTCTCTGACAGAGATTAAAATTTCCGGACGATTTTCCAAAACTCCAAAATTTTACGGTACAAAAGTTATCTCGCCACACTGTATATAGATTCTCTGTGTATATGTGTCAGATATCACACTCAAATTGATGTATTGATTAAAACATAAAAATTTATTTTTCCAATTACATGTATGTGAAAAAAAATTAAGTGCTAATGAAATTCCAGATAAATGTAATTACTCATAGAATACAAAAGCGGTGTATATACGTATATGGATTTTGATATCTATTTTTTTAATGCGAATTCACTTTTTTATAACCGGTATATAATATATACCAGGGAATATTAAGTTTAGTCCCGACTATATTAAGGTTAAAAATATAGATCGCAAAAAAAATTGGTTAAACCTAATTAGTCCATTTCCTCATAAATAGGGTTGCCACCTCAAAATTATGAAAAGTCGGAACATCAACATATATTATGTCGATCTTGTCTAGAGATCGGGAGGTCCATATTATTTTGTAAACTGGGCAGTGGAAGATTTACCGGGTAGGCAAGGTAGTTAGCTTCCCAAAGAGGTAAATTTAAATCGTTTACACTAAATATACCGCTACTTAAATGACCAGTACTTACTTTCTTTTAACATTATTATTCCAACATATTATTTCTTGAATACTTAAACGTCACAATACTATACCAACATCAATCTGCAGTACGATTGCGAACTACGAAGACACAAGTATGAAAGAACAAGCATATAATATAGACAAACAAGTCCTTGAATTAATTAATTAACAGCAATATGAAAAAATTGGTAGTGTATTGTGACGTTTAAGTATACATAAGAATAATATATTGGAATTATAAGTTAGTAATTGACAAGCTAATCAAGCGTGGTGTAATGGTTAGCGCACTGGGCGCGATATACTAAGGTCTGGAGGTCGTTTCCCGACGAATTAAAGAGGATTTTTTCATATTAATATTAATTAATAACAATATTATTTTTATAATTTTTGTTTCATATTTGGAATTGTTTTTGCAAAATATATTAATTTTGGTTCGCAAAATTTTTTTCCGCTGAACTCGGCAAGTCGGAAGATTTACCTATGAAACCGGGAGTCGGGAGAAACAGTACGACTTCGGGAGTCTCCCGACGAAATCTGGAGAGGTGTCAGCTCTACGCATAACCGTCCGTCCATCTGTAAGCACGATAACTGTAAAAACGAAAAAATATAATGAGCTGAAACTTTGTATGTGTGGTCTAGATCTAAAAAGTAAGGTCAAGTGAATGGGCAAAATTTGCAAAACTGTTCATCTATCGTAAGAGATAGTCCAAAAATTAAAAGAGAAAAAATTTTCCTTTTTTTTAAATAAACAACTTTTGTTTCTTTCAATTTTAATGATGTATATTTTGTATTCAATAAATCACTTTCAATCAATAAATTTATAAATTTGCGTCTTACTTGGTAGTTGATGATTCTTTCAACTACGCCGCACAGTTCAGAGAACTGATTCATTCGGTTCACCGTATTTATACCCGCCGCATAGTTAAATCAACGTAGGTTATTTTCAATTTACACTCTTTTTTTTAAACTATGTATTATATATAGAGGCAAAAAAAAAATCAATATACGATTTAAAATATGATAAAAAATAAATATACAGGTATTTATTTTACAAAAACACAACAAAAAACGAATCATTATTCAACTCAGTTTCAATCCAACACATATAGGATACCCTACAATATATTATTTAAAATGGAAAAAAACACAGGAAAAAATTAAAACTATAGGTAAATATAGGTACGCGATAAAATATTTATTTATTTTTTGAAGTATTGTGTTTGTTTTATAATATATGAAATTTTATATTTAAATATATAATATATACGTTTACTTTATATATGTTCGTATATATCTCTCTACCGGGTGTTTTAGAAATATGTAGTTGGAAATTAATGTCCAAACAAACATTATGATAGTGGATTGACAAAACTGATTTGATCCCAACCCAATATATTTTCAAAATAATTATTAATATATCGCAGGTAGCTCAGAGACAGAGCATTGTTCTAGAATTCCAGAGATCGTGGGTTCGATTCCCATCCAATATGCGTACGATTATTCATATTAAGCATTGAATACATGAAATAAAACGATGATTAATACATCAAGTGAAATTTTTTCTTTTAATTTCAATAAGAGCTATTTTACACATGTAACTTTTCAAGCAACTATTCATAACGCATAACTTGGTGCGCAAGCGTAGTAGTATTTTTGATGAAACTATGTAATTATAACACAATAGACCTGGCTTCTATTTTGGTGAAATCTTGTATGTAACTTCAGATGTAAGAATAGGGTGTACGATATGTTTATATTCTACTTCCTTGTGATTGGTTTACTATGATCATGTGACTGTAATGGTTGACAAAGAAAGAAATATTTAACAAGACGAGAGTTATAGCTATTAACAAAACATGCGATTGATATATTTCGGCATGTGAATAGAGAAGTAAGTCTAGTTATATCAAATACATTTATTGCAATTGAAAACTTTCCTCAAATGTTATATTATTAGGTTAATGTTATATTTGTGTTCAGTGATAAATTACTTTCAATCAGAAAATTAAAAAATTTGCGTCAAATTAATTAATTCAAATACGATCATTCTTTCAAATAAGTCGCACCCGCATAATTAGGCGGAAGGAGTCAGGAAATTTTAATCTTGCCAGAGAAAATGACTCCTTTAGAATCGATATACACACTATAAAAAAAAATTAGAAAGTTGTAAATATTGAAATTATACCATCATAATCTTTCCAATAAAATTTTCAACACAAAGTGGTCCATGCATTTATAGTTTTACGATGACAGACAGCATGACCAGTTTCAGTATTGCGCTCAGCAAAGCTCATAGACTCAAACTCAAATAATACTTGATGGCGTTTGATAACTATAGATATACTCATCAGAATCGAACATGTCACTAGCGAAGTTTTTGTTTTTATTTTATACCACTTACTAGAAGTTTACTTCGCTCATTGGTCTAAATTCGACCATAACCATTATTGAAAAAACTAACTGTTTCCAAAAATTTGTTATTAATAACGCTACTAAAAGTAGCTCGTCAATAGCTACTACACAAAAAAGAAAGAAAAGAAAATCGGTTGACGCAACGAGAAGAAAAAGGTACTCAACTGTTTTGTCTTTGCCTATTTATATATAGATTTAAGTATTAAAAAACACAATTTAATAGCATTTATCCATTTTGATAAGGGACCATTCATAAATTATTTAACACTATTTTCTTTCATTTTAAACACCTCCCCTATGTAACACTAGATAGCAGTTTCGGGACTAGCCCCCACTATCTCAACATAAATACTTTCATTATTTCAATTTTTAGGTATTTAGCTTAAATAGCAATTTTATGTATTTACTTCGCGTTGTTGGATTCGCTATTTTATTTTTTATAGCGTAATTATACTATGTTTCCCATAATTTTTAAAGTTTTGGTAAAATTGAAGGTATATCTAGAGGAAATGTAATCCAAATGATACATAGAAAATATGCCCTGAGTAGGTTTCCAAAAAGAAAATGGATAAAATTTCTCTAAAATATCATATATATAAAACACGGATTAATTTTATGAGATCATTAATTTTGTTTTTTATTTGAGAAGTATGATAACCAGATAACACATTGCATGTGTTATAACACGCTGTATATTACCAGCCAATCATAATTCTTGAAAAAAGGTATACATGTGATAAAAACTTATGAATGAAAAGTTTTATTGAATATTATAAAAATTCAACACATACACATTAAAAACATCATAACTCATATCTACGTCTAGCTAAAACTAGAACCAATGTGATTATCTCATTGTATATACAGCATGTTTACTTAAATACTTTCAAATATCATATATATATATATATATATATATATATATATATATATATATATATATATATATATTTACGTGTAGGTTGACTGTATTTTATTCAATTAACACAGTGCACACTTTTTACTTCAGGTCCGGGTCCTGTAGTATAGAAATCATGATAGCGGAATGAGCCACAAAATCTAGAAGAGGTCACCCAAACCTCTGGAAATGAATAAAAAATTATGTTATAAATTTATTATAATTTGATTGCACACTCTCGTTCATAAAAATTGAACCAGTTGACACATTCTAAGTGTTATTGTATGTAATATACATATATTTAGTAATACATACGCTTAGAATGTGACTTAGTGGTGGTTCAATCTTTATGAACAGGAGTGTACACTCCCATTCAAGATATTTGAACCAGTAACTCTCATTTTAAGCGTATATATTACTAAATATAATATTCTATCTCTGACACCTTGCAGGCTTCTGCAGGTGCATATAACATGTATGGAGGTCTCATCGTCCTCCATACAGGCCCTACAAGTGGGATCATCAGAGATCCCCAAGTTATGTAGGTGGTAGTTCAATCGACAGTGTCCTGTCAAAAGCCCCACCACCCTTCTCAACTGCATTCTATTGAGTTTCAATCGAGCACAGTCGCATGGCCTAGCTGTGTTTATGCACAACCTGGCCTATCGCATGCCCTGCGCAAAGTCCCAGTAATCGAGATGAGCCTGTAACAGCCACCCCTTGATTCGGTAAATTACGGAGCATCATGCTATGGGAATGATCAGCTCAGGTGAAAGGGGCGCTTGAGCTACTTCGTTCCCCTTAACACCAGAGTGACCCGGTACCCAGATCAGTCTGACTGTGTTACTCAGTGCCAGGCGGTTCAGCTCGTCGAAGCATTCATAGACTATCCTCGATTGGAATCTTGACGCCTCAAGGGCCCGAAGTATTTATGGCTTAGTACGATTCAGACAGTTTGAGAAACATAAGTCGATGAAACTTTCCCAAATTTAATACTAATCCGCACCTGCTTCTTATGTAATACATATTAACAAATGTCTATTATGAATTATAATAAAAGACGTATTATTTAGAAAAAAAATTGATATTTTAATTTACTCTCTTTTGTAGGTTAAGTACATTTTGAAAATACAAAAAAAAAAAATCTTTTAAATCAAATATAACGGGAATATTTCTCTCGTCAATACTAAAGAACACAGTATTTACATAATATATACTTCAAACGCTAGGTCATATCCATATGGTGAGTCAAGGCATTATTTGCTTACGTCATTGGTTTTTATAACGTCTGTGAACTTGGCAGGACAAATTTATCTTAGCATACTACAATGTGCATAGGAATTTGCAGTTTTTTTGCAGTTATTTTGCAGTTCAACACATAAATTTGCAGTTCATTTATTTTTTAAAATAACCGTATGCACTGCTAACTTCCGCGGAAGTTAGCAGTACAAGTTGGCGTACAGTGTTTAGGGGACCTCAAAAAAATTTGCGAATGAGCCAGGAATTTGCAGTTTTTTTGCAGTTCTCCAATAAGCTCATTCCCGAATTTGCAGTTCAATTATTTTTTAAAATAACCGTGTGCACTGCTAACTTCCGAGGAAGTTAGCAGTACAAGTTTGTGTACAGCGTTTAGGGGACCTCAAAAAAATTTGCGAATGAGCTAGGAATTTGCAGTTTTTTTGCAGTTCTCCGATAAGCTCATTCCCGAATTTGCAGTTCAATTATTTTTAAAAATAACCGTGTGACTGCTAACTTCCGCGGAAGTTAGCAGTACAAGTTGGCGTACAGTGTTTGGGGACCTCAAAAAAATTTGCGAATGAGCCAGGAATTTGCAGTTTTTTTGCAGTTCTCCAATAAGCTCATTCCCGAATTTGCAGTTCAATTATTTTTTAAAATAACCGTGTGCACTGCTAACTTCCGAGGAAGTTAGCAGTACAAGTTTGTATACAGCGTTTAGGGGACCTCAAAAAAATTTGCGAATGAGCTAGGAATTTGCAGTTTTTTTGCAGTTCTCCGATAAGCTCATTCCCGAATTTGCAGTTCAATTATTTTTAAAAATAACCGTGTGCACTGCTAACTTCCGCGGAAGTTAGCAGTACAAGTTTGCGTACAGCGTTTAGGGAACCTCAAAAAAATTTGCGAATGAACCAGGAATTTGCAGTTCTCCGATAAGCTCATTCCCGAATTTGCAGTTCAATTATTTTTAAAAATAACCGTGTGCACTGCTAACTTCCGCGGAAGTTAGCAGTACAAGTTTGCGTACAGCGTTTAGGGAACCTCAAAAAAATTTGCGAATGAACCAGGAATTTGCAGTTTTTTTGCAGTTCTCCGATAAGCTCATTCCCGAATTTGCAGTTTATTTATTTTTCAAAATAACCGTGTGCGGAAATTAGCAGTACCAGTTTGCGTACAGCGTTTAAGGGACCTCAAAAAAATTTGTGAATGAGCCAGGAATTTGCAATTTTTTTGCAGTTCTCCGATAAGCTCATTCACGAATTTGCAGTTCAATTATTTTTTAAAATAACCGTATGCACTGCTAACTTCCGCAGAAGTTAGCAGTACAAGTTTGCGTACAGCGTTTAGGGAACCTCAAAAAAATTTGCGAATGAACCAGGAATTTGCAGTTTTTTTGCAGTTCTCCGATAAGCTCATTCCCGAATTTGCAGTTTATTTATTTTTCAAAATAACCGTGTGCGGAAATTAGCAGTACCAGTTTGCGTACAGCGTTTAAGGGACCTCAAAAAAATTTGTGAATGAGCCAGGAATTTGCAATTTTTTTGTAGTTCTCCGATAAGCTCATTCACGAATTTGTAGTTCAATTATTTTTAAAAATAACCGTGTGCACTGAAGTTAGCAGTACAAGTTTGCGTACAGCGTTTAGGGGACCTCAAAAAAATTTTTAATTTGCAAATTAATTTTATTTTTATTTAAAAAATAAATCTACTGCAAATTCGGGAATGACCTTATCGGAGAACTGCAAAATAACTTGTACTGCTAACTTCAGTGCACACGGTTATTTTAAAAAATAATTGAACTACAAATTCGTGAATGAGCTTATCGGAGAACTACAAAAAAATTTCAAATTCCTGGCTCATTCACAAATTTTTTTGAGGTCCCTTAAACGCTGTACGCAAACTTGTACTGCCAACTTCCGCGGAAGTTAGCAGTGCACACGGTTATTTTTAAAAATAAATGAACTGCAAATTCGGGAATGATCTTATTGGAGAACTGCAAAAAAACTGCAAATTCCTGGCTCAATCGCAAATTTTTTTGAGGTTCCTTAAACGCTGTACGCAAACTTGTACTGCTAACTTCCGCGGAAGTTAGCAGTGCACACGGTTATTTTTAAAAATAATTGAACTGCAAATTCGGGAATGAGCTTATCGGAGAACTGCAAAAAAACTGCAAATTCCTGGCTCAATCGCAAATTTTTTTGAGGTCCCTTAAACGCTGTACGCAAACTTGTACTGCTAACTTCCGCGGAAGTTAGCAGTGCACACGGTTATTTTTAAAAATAATTGAACTGCAAATTCGGGAATGAGCTTATCGGAGAACTGCAAAAAAACTGCAAATTCCTGGCTCATTCGCAAATTTTTTTGAGGTCCCTTAAACGCTGTACGCAAACTTGTACTGCTAACTTCAGTGCACACGGTTATTTTTAAAAATAATTGAACTGCAAATTCGGGAATGAGCTTATTGGAGAACTGCAAAAAAACTGCAAATTCCTGGCTCAATCGCAAATTTTTTTGAGGTTCCTTAAACGCTGTACGCAAACTTGTACTGCTAACTTCCGCGGAAGTTAGCAGTGCACACGGTTATTTTAAAAAATAATTGAACTGCAAATTCGGGAATGAGCTTATTGGAGAACTGCAAAAAAACTGCAAATTCCTGTCTCATTCGCAAATTTTTTTGAGGTCCCCTAAACACTGTACGCCAACTTGTACTGCTAACTTCCGCGGAAGTTAGCAGTGCACACGGTTATTTTTAAAAATAAATGAACTGCAAATTTATGTGTTGAACTGCAAAATAACTGCAAAAAAACTGCAAATTCCTATACACATTGTAGTATGCTAAGATAAATTTGTCCTGCCAACTTCACAGACGTGTTTTTATAGCCCCTTATTAATCTAGCCAAAATATAATGGAGTCAACCAACACATTGAGGTGAGTAGTGGTTCCAGGCATGATCTGCTTATGAAATTTAGTTCACTGATTTCACAATCGCTTCCGGAGCTAGAGGAGTCCAAACATACAGTTGGTTCTGACAACCCGAAATAGTTTCAAATCAATGTTAAGTAAGGAGTGGTTCCGGATATTATTTACTTACAAAATATTGGTAGATTTTTTTAGTTATTAATTAATTTAGCCGAAATTTGCCGATGTAAAAACAGTCAATTTGATATGATACACGAAATAGTTTCTAAAATTTCTTTTTAATTTCCAATGTTTATCCAGGGAGTAGTTTATCCTTTTGGTGGAAGTTAAATATGCTTTGTTTTCAGTTTTGACGTATTACTCAAAAAGTACGCCTTGTATAAATTTGTAGGACGCAAAATATACAAGTAATTCATTTTTAGTTCGACTAAAAAGGTTATAAATGGAGTTGCGCTCGTTTAAAATTATCGCAAAAACATTTTTTTTTTTGAAATTTTTTAGAATTTGAATCTTCCCACAGACTAGTTGTAGTATGATTCTATTTATAAAAATTTTGTTTGTATATATATATATATATAGGGTGGCGCATAAGTAACGTTATGATTTAATTAGTTAATAAATTTTTTGTTTACGTATTTTTTTTCTATAATTAACTTTGAAAAACTTGGGAAATTTATAATGGAAATACACAGAACAAAGAACCAAAGTTGTTCAATTTTATTTTGAAAGTCAGCATTTGATTATTCAAACACAAAGATCATATCGAAATTTCCTGCATGTTCCGACAATTTACCGATTGGTTCAGCGTTTTCGGCAACAAGGGGCTGTCTGTGATCTTCCGCGTTGAAAACCCCGAAACTTCTACCAGGCGACGTTCTCAGCAGTTGGTGATGTCTAGGCGGTCTTTGCAAAGAATTTTACATACGTTCCAGTTTTTCCCATATAAGATTCAATTGGTTCACGAGTTAAAACCAAATGATGCACAAATACGCATACATAAAATAAATCATAAAGTTACTTATGCGCCACCCTTTAGTGATAGGTGGTGGCTATTCGCACCAAAGTTTTTTTGAATACATTTTTTCAATGCATTCAAAATTTTCGAAATTTTGTTTTTATGGACAAAGCAAGGAAAGTAAAATTCAGAACGACAATTAATAAAGAATTTCTGTTAACAAATTATCATTATCTTTGAAAAATTATCTAAATCCAATTGAATATGTACATTTGATTAATTAGTTTTTTAAAATACATTTAACTATAATTTCGATAAAATTATATCAATGTATATCTACCGGCTAAGGAAGTAACACAATTACATCTAAATTGAAGTACGATATGTCTCTCAGCCAAACAGTTTATTACTCATCAATCTGAACTTTATTGGACTGAAGACTTAGGGTTACCAGCTCTGAAATTTTATACCGATTTATGATTTCATATTTCATACCAAAAACACGCTTTGAATTATAGATACTGAACGATCCTATGCATTCCACTACCATAACATCTGGTAGTTAGGCAGCATAGCATTGGTCTAGAATTCCGGAGGTCGTGGGTTCGATTCCCAACATAGATGCGTATGACTTTCACATCAAGCATTTGATGTCAAATAATGTTATCAATGATCCTAAATCCTCTTAATTCCAATTTAATATTATCAATGTTCAAACATATTATGTAAACGTCAAATTGAGTAAATGCTAGTCACTTCCGTTGGTATAATATAGACGAAAGGCCATCATACTAACAATGAATATAAATAGACGCTAGTTTACAAAAAAAAAACAATTGAAAAACTATTTTTGTTCCATTTTCTAGACCAGACAGTATACATTTGATGATTCATTTTTTTAATACCTTGGGTGTAATTTTGATAAACAGCATATAACTAACCAAATCAATTAATGTTATTGGAAGAAGAAAGCAAAAAATATATAAAATTATTGTGAGTGTAGGCCATATACTGACTGCTATGCCATATTATTTCAATTTTTTTACATTTCCTGTTCCACCTACTGTTTTTCCTATATCTAAGTAAATGATTTTATCTATATATATAGATCTGTAAATATATATTATATATATATATATATATATATATATATATATATATATATATATATACGAGAGATATTTATCTGAAAGTAATAAAATGAAATTATCGGCCATAAATCATTTCAGTAGTCGCTCGGTTGAAGTCAATTTAATAACAATAACTTTAGTTGTTTCATTTTTTGTTATATCGATTTAATGTTTTTTATTGCGTGTATAATGTGTGCAAAATTTAATAAACATAAACATGGAAATTATTAATATATTTACTGGAAGGCAACACAGTGGGTTTTTTTTGTGTTTTACCACCCGTAGCCAGTACTGTTTCCCTTAGTTTCTTTTTGAGTATACCAACAGAAAAGGGCGTTACATAATTTTCTATTTTGGGAGATAGTTGAGCAACATTGACAGCAAATGACTTCAATATCATTGTTTCTTGGTTTACTATAAAATTTAAACCGTACAAATTGAACGATAGGTCTACATAAGTTTTAAAAAAAGTTTCGAAATAGGTTAAAAAAATTTAAAAAAAAAAAAAAAAAAATAACAGATTCCAAAAAAAAAATAATTTTTTTTTCTATGGGACCAATCTGAAAGTAAACCGTTTCAAATAAAACAAGAATTTTCCAAATCGGTTGATAAATGACGGAGTTCTGAGGTAACAAACATTTTTTTTTTAAATACAAACAAATTGATAACCTCCTCCTTTTTTGAAGACGGTTAAAAAGTTGCAAGTATTTTTATCGAACGATAGGTCTACATAGTTCTTATTCATTAGTGTTCAAACGCCCCGTATTAAGAATATCTATACAAGTCTAATAGACCTTTTCATAGGGTGTTGTGCACATGTAATTTTCGTACTGTCTACAATAAGATGAAAAAAGACGTCTGTGAAGTTGGCAGGACAAATTTATCTTAGCATACTACAATGTGAATAGGAATTTGCAGTTTTTTTGCAGTTATTTTGCAGTTCAACACATAAATTTGCAGTTCATTTATTTTTAAAAATAACCATGTGCACTGCTAACTTCCGCGGAAGTTAGCAGTACAAGTTGGCGTACAGTGTTTAGGGGACCTCAAAAAAATTTGCGAATGAGCCAGGAATTTGTAGTTCTCCGATAAGCTCATTCCCGAATTTGCAGTTCAATTATTTTTTAAAATAACCGTATGCACTGCTAACTTCCGCGGAAGTTAGCAGTACAAGTTTGCGTACAACGTTTAGGGGACCTCAAAAAAATTTGCGAATGAACCAGGAATTTGCAGTTTTTTTGCAGTTCTCCGATAAGCTCATTCACGAATTTGCAGTTCAATTATTTTTTAAAATAACCATGTGCACTGAAGTTAGCAGTACAAGTTTGCGTACAGCGTTTAGGGGACCTCAAAAAAATTTGCGAATGAACCAGGAATTTGCAGTTTTTTTGCAGTTCTCCGATAAGCTCATTCACGAATTTGCAGTTCAATTATTTTTTTAAATAACCATGTGCACTGTAGTTAGCAGTACAAGTTTGTGTACAGCGTTGAAGGGACCTCAAAAAAATTTGCGAATGAGCCAGGAATTTGCAGTTTTTTTGCAGTTCTCCGATAAGCTCATTCCCGAATTTGCAGTTCAATTATTTTTTAAAATAACCGTGTGCACTGCTAGCTTCCGCGGAAGTTAGCAGTACAAGTTTGCGTACAGCGTTTAGGGATCCTCAAAAAAATTTGCGAATGAACCAGGAATTTGCAGTTTTTTTGCAGTTCTTCGATAAGCTCATTCCCGAATTTGCAGTTCAATTATTTTTTAAAATAACCGTGTGCACTGAAGTTAGCAGTACAAGTTTGCGTACAGCGTTTAGGGGACCTCAAAAAAATTTGCGAATGAACCAGGAATTTGCAGTTTTTTTGCAGTTCTCTGATAAGCTCATTCCCGAATTTGCAGTTCAATTATTTTTTAAAATAACCGTGTGCACTGCTAGCTTCCGCGGAAGTTAGCAGTACAAGTTTGCGTACAGCGTTTAGGGAAGCTCAAAAAAATTTGCGAATGAACCATGAATTTGCAGTTTTTTTGCAGTTCTCCGATAAGCTCATTCCCGAATTTGCAGTTCAATTATTTTTTAAAATAGCCGTGTGCACTGAAGTTAGCAGTACAAGTTTGCGTACAGCGTTTAGGGGACCTCAAAAAAATTTGCGAATGAACCAGGAATTTGCAGTTTTTTTGCAGTTCTCCGATAAGCTCATTCCCGAATTTGCAGTTCAATTATTTTTTAAAATAACCGAGTGCACTGCTAACTCCCGCGGAAAGTATATTAAAATTGCAATATTACAAACAGCGTGGACGATTGTAGCCCTTTTTGAATACAATATTTGTATTATTCTGCATAAAATACTAGTTTTTGAAAAAGATCTGCTATGCGATTACATCTCTATTTGACCCAGCTATCTTATACTTTACGTGGTAAGTAGTGCAAATGGCAAATTTGAAACTTCATAATTTCAAAACGGCGTGGGCAATCTTTTTAAAATTAGAACTTCGATTGTATGACAATATAACAAAGTGATATCCAAAATTTTGGTAATTTCTGTCGTAGGTTGTCCTGTTATTGCAAAACATAAACATTAGATTCTAATTAATAAACATTTTTTAATTCTTTTTGTATTTTTTTTTAAATTGTTATTTTCAGTCAGTATTTTTTAACAATATGAATAATATAAAATAATAATTGAATAAAATAAATTTATTACTACAGTTTTATGTAGAAAATGGGTTTGGTTTCATGCGTGCCTTTTACCGCGTTATCTCTCATTGCAGTGTCATCGTATATAGCCCAGTAGCCAGCTCTGTAACATATTGCTGAATAATGGCCCATTACATTGGGTTTTTGAATTTCCTTTCCTTTATATGCTACAAGGCCAGTAAGAATAAAATTATCACCATTAGTATCAACTTTGGTTGTTGGTAATTTATTCAATGTAGTAACACAAGATTGTTCAATTAATCCGTAAATTACAAAACAAATTATATCTCCGGTAAAAAAATTAACGCTTTAGATTATGGATACTTATAATAAAAAATTAATTTGCAAATTAACTGCAAAAAAACTTCAAATTCCTGGCTCATTCGCCAATTTGTTTAAGGTCCCCTAAACGTTGTACGCAAACATGTACTGCGGTTATTTAAAAAAATAATTGAACGGCCAATTCGGGAATGATCTTATCGGAGAACTGCCAAAAAACTACAAATTCCTGGCTCATTCACAAATTTTTTTGAGGTCCCCTAAACGCTGTTCGCAAACTTGTACGGCCAACTTCCGCGGAAGTTAGCAGTGAACACGGTTATTTTTAAAAATAAATGAACTGCAAATTCGGGAATGATCTTATCGGAGAACTGCAAAAAAACTGCAAATTCCTGGCTCATTCGCAAATTTTTTTGAGGTCCCCTAAATGCTGTACGCACACTTGTACTGCCAACTTCCGCGGAAGTTAGCAGTGCACACAGTTATTTTTAAAAATAAATGAACTGCAAATTCGGGAATGATCTTATTGGAGACCTGCAAAAAAACTGCAAAATCCTGGCTCATTCGCCAATTTTTTTGAGGTCCCCTAAACGCTGTACGCAAACTTGTACTGCCAACTTCCGCGGAAGTTAGAAGTGCACACGGTTATTTTTTTAAATAAATGAACTGCAAATTCGGGAATGATCTTATTGGAGAACTGCAAAAAAACTGCAAATTCCTGGCTCATTCGCAAATTTTTTTGAGGTCCCCTAAACGCTGTACGCAAACTTGTACTGCCAACTTCCGCGGAAGTTAGCAGTGCACACGGTTATTTTAAAAAATAAATGAACTGCAAATTCGGGAATGATCTTATTGGAGAACTGCAAAAAAACTGCAAATTCCTGGCTCATTCGCAAATTTTTTTGAGGTCCCCTAAACGCTGTACGCAAACTTGTACTGCCAACTTCCGCGGAAGTTAGCAGTGCACATGGATATTTTTAAAAATAAATAAACTGCAAATTCGGGAATGATCTTATTGGAGAACTGCAAAAAAACTGCAAATTCCTGGCTCATTCGCAAATTTTTTTGATGTCCCCTAAACGCTGTACGCAAACTTGTACTGCCAACTTCCGCGGAAGTTAGCAATGCACACGGTTATTTTTAAAAATAAATGAACTGCAAATTCGGGAATGATCTTATTGGAGAACTGCAAAAAAACTGCAAATTCCTGGCTCATTCGCAAATTTTTTTGAGGTCCCCTAAACGCTGTACGCAAACTTGTACTGCTAACTTCCGCGGAAGTTAGCAGTGCACACGGTTATTTTTAATTATAAATGAACTGCAAATTTATGTGTTGAACTGCAAAATAACTGCAAAAAAACTGCAAATTCCTATGCACATTGTAGTATGCTAAGATAAATTTGTCCTGCCAAGTTCACAGACGTTGAAAAAAGACGAGAAGTATTGTTTATTCATTTCTTCGCATTGATTTTTTTGACATCTGTGCGAAACAAAGACAAATCGTGATTTGAAATGAAAAGGTCTATTAGTGTAAGATACACATCTTTCAAAAAAAGTTTCGAAATAGGTAAAAAAAATTTACAAAAAAAAAAAACAACAGATTCCAAAAAAAAAAGTTTGTTCTATGGGACCAATCTGAAAGTATACCCTTTCAAATAAAAAAAGAATTTTCCAAATCGGTTGATAAATGACGGAGTTCTGAGGTAACAAACATTTTTTTTTAAATACAAACAAATTGATAACCTCCTCCTTTTTAAAAGTTGCAAGTATTTTTATAAGAAACAACTATGTAATATAAAGTTTTGCTTTTTCTCTTTCAATTTTCGAAATATTTTGGGAACTTTATATCCCCCTTTCCCCTTGACGTATGCCATTTATTAATAAAATTGACCTTGAAAATACTAAAATGATATCAGATACGACATTTCATTTTGATCAGACTTAAATTGTGACTAGAGAACGATTTATGTATTCAAAGGAAATTCGCTAAGTGACGCAGCTCCTGCGTAACGAATTTTTCTTTTTTAATTTTACAATTGATTTTTGCTTGTTTATTAGAAATATAGTAACAACTTTTATTCGAAAGTTTTTTTTTTTAAACCGAATGAATAAGGCACAAATTAACTATACAAATTTAAAAGCTGACATCAACTTACTTTGTGGCCAAGTGTACTACTAAATATAAAGTATGTATTTTTGATCTCAAATTGTATTTTATACAAAACTGTACCTACTTAAAAATATGAATAGTAATATAATATTTGAATTACAATATATGATCGGTAATAATGTGTATTGAAATAAAATTTGATTGTGGGAAGTTTCAACCTAATTCAATAATGGTTTTATTTTGTTTTAAATATTTTTGTAAGTGCCATATAATGTTTGTTTTTTTATGAACACAATTTAAATTATTACACTGTTTTTTTTTCTCTGTTGTATTTTATAATTATAGTCTATAATTAATTTTAATTGCTCTGCTAAAATATTTTTAATTACTTAACATTAAAATTCAAAACATTTCTTGTTTTTTTTTTTTCAATACAAAATTTAAGCTGTGTTTGCTGTTTTACTGCCTTTCTTATTGGTTTTGTTTTATTCGCTTTAAATACTAATTTATATGAATCGTTGTTACACATCATGTTATGAAACATAAATATTGTCTAACGTCGTCAATTCTTTGAATACTTAATGCATTGTTTTAAAAAAATTACGTGGAAAAATTTCAAAATATTTGTTTTGTTTTGTTAAGGAATTGGATTGTTTAAATACCCTATAAATACTGAATTTATGACAAAAAGTGTCAAACAAAAGTTGTTTATTTTTTAAAAAGGAACATTTTTTATATTTAAATTTTTGTGCTATCTCTTACAGTTTTAAAGATAGACAGTTTTGCCGATTTTGCCCAAACATGGTCCGATTTTGCCCATTCACGATCTTGACCTTACTTGTTATCTCTAGAACACACATACGAAATTCCAGGTCGATATCTCTGTTCGTTTTTTGAGTTATCGTGTTTACGGGCGAACAACTTGCCGAAATGGACTAATTAGGTCATTTTATGAATACGTATACCAAAATTTTTTTTTGCGATAAATATTTTCAATCGTTACAAAGTCGGAACTAAACATAATATACCCTGGTATATAGTATATAACGTATATAATAACAAATGTAATACAAAATCTTTATTATACACATGGCCACAAAAGTAGCATTCTTTTTTTCAAAATTTTATTTGTGCTTTATTCAACCGATTATCCATAAAAATGGTTGGAATAAAAGTTGTTCATTATAAATATACTAACAACTTTTATTCGTAACATTTTCCCGAAAGTAGGAGGATTACTTTTTTGGCCTATAGTACACTCCCGTTCATAAAAATTGAAACACCAGTAATTCACATTCTAAGTGTATTTATTACCAAACATATGTTCATTACATACAATAACACTTCAACTGGGTCAATTTTTATGAACGGGATTATACATGTTTTTAAAAATACAAAAACATATTTTGTTCATTTTTTTTCAAAATGATGACAATTTATTTAACAAAACAAAATCTCTTAGTAAGAATAGTATTTTGCTGCAGAAGAACAAACTATCCACGTTGAAAGATCTGTTTCAATTTACTTTAAAAAAAAAACTTGAAATAAACCATTTTTGTTACAAAAACATTGAAAAACTTTAATGTTAATACCTGTACTTTTCTCTAAATAAAAGGTATGTGTCTGTCGATATATGTTGTATTCTTTCCATAAAATTAATGGTATGATTTGCAAACAAATCCTTTTTACCTGTAAATGCAAATTACCATGTTCTTATTTAACTATAAATTCATACCTGTTGATTAGAAGAAGGAAGATTCATTTAGGTATTAGTTTCAAAACAATAGTTTTTATTGCATTTTGCAGAAATATTACATAAAAAGTACAGTGTCTTCAAAAAATTATTATTTAAATACTCCAGTTCTATCTACGAACTGTGTAGTTAATATCAACAAAATTGAAAAGTGAAATAACATTAAAATCATGATAAAATAAATTTTTTGTTGACTTCGAGTTGAGACTTTTTTACTGACCCCCAACCCATGTTCTCTACCATCTCTATACTCTACCACGCCATGTTTGTTTCCTCTTACCCTATGACCTACCCGTCTTCTTTGCGAATGACAGAACAGAGCTCCACTTTAGTTGATTTTACCTCAGATTCCAACATTTCGGTTGAGCCGAAGGCTAGATACCTCATTCTGGATCTGTAAGGCCATTCTGCCAGAAGGTGGAAGGGCTTATCTTCGCAAGGCTTACTTTTATTTCTATAATGTGTTATACAAAATTGTCCTACTGACGATGATTGCGTTGCAATCGAAATACCGGTATAACTCAGATTAAAATCAACAAACATTTTTAAAGATATTGGGTTGTTACAGTCATTAACTATCCTAAAAGTTATTTCTTTTTAACCCGACTTCAAAAAAGGAGGATGGTTCTCAATTCGTCTGTATTTTTTTTTTTTATTTTGTTTCAGAAGTTAAATATATATAATTAATTCATCTATCACTATCCAACCGAAAAATACAGTCCTTTTTTATATCAAGACGTTGTCAGTTTTCAGGTTAATAAAATGCTTTTTTTAACACATAAAACTTTCCATTAATATGAAAAGTTTTGGGCGTATTTAAGTACTTATGTTTTTACCCCCTTTGCAAAATTTCACTGAGATGATATAATTTTTTACTGAAACATGAAATATATAATTTTGTCCATTCGATTAAGTTTAATTTGATGATGCAGGAATTTTAAAAAATCATTATTGATGAAGTGTGAAACCGCCCTTAACAGCATAGCGATGGCAGCGTATTGACTTGGGACAACTAATTTTACTTTGGGACAATAATTTTTTACTGAAACATTAAGTATTTTCCATAAAACGATTTTAAAGAATCATTATTGATGAAGTGAGAAAACTCGCTTAACAGCATAGCAATGGCAGCGTATTGATTTGGGACAACTTTAGATCGATCAAACACTCAATCAAACCCAGAATCAATAACAGTTATTTTTATAAAAATTACTTTTTTATATACTCGATTACTTTTATCAAGAAATTTTAAGTAATCAATATCCGGACTCTGGAATAATATTAACTATTTAGCATGAAAAACAAACAATTTAATAGCGTGAAAATATTTGTAATATTTCGATGTAATTTATATAAAAAGCCATTAACCTTATTAAACAATTTGTAATACGCACATAAAATAATCAAATTAATAATTAAAAATCAATTAGTAATTTTTTTTTTAATTGTTCAAATTCAATACGATTAAATGGAAAATTTATAATGAAGTGTGTATTGTATCATACCATTTAGGGTCTGTAGAATACAACTCTAAAACTGTGGAAACTGTCATGTCGACATTAAAAGTGTCCGAAATTTTTAATTATGATAAAAACATAAGTCCTCTTAATACTAGTCTTTTACTGAAGAAATGGAAAGACCGTATAAAGAATAGAATTATTTCCAATATCTTTATTCGAAAGCTACATGAAATCGACACAAATGGGCTGAAAAAATTTTATAAGAAAAACGTTGTGCCTTAAGCCGAAATCACGATGCCTTAAGGATATACGAGCTGAAGCTTAAAAAGATTAACGCTTGATTATTTGTTTACATGTAGTTGAAGTGCATATAAAACAATTATAAAAGTTTCAGGGGGTTTACGAGGGTCTTGAATTAATTATTTGATGTTAAAGTTCGAGTTTTAATGCCTTGCTCTTTTGAAGAAGCCCATATTTTTACACATATTTTGATGATTTTTCACTTAGAACAAAATAAGACGAAAAAAAAAAATCTACGCAATAGAAAATATAAATATTAATAAAGAGATAGATCCAATAAAATTCCGGTATGATGGGCCTAAAAAAAAAATTTTAAAGAACAACTGAGATTTCGGGTAAATTTTATTTCTGCGGTACCTTAATCACCGGCGGTACCTTAATTACCCGAAATCTCAGGTTTTTTTCTTAAATATCTTTTTTGTTAGGCCCGGTATGATATGCCTAAATTAAATTTTTATTTTAACTTACAACAAAAAATAATAAACATTATTGTGGACTTTTATGAATGTACTATATAAGATTTTGAAGAATTTTATAAATGGACTATATATCAGCGCTCGTACATCCTTAAGAGTGATGCGCGAACATTATTAGTGCATACTATTCAGGTAGATTATAACAGTAAAAATGACATCAACCCTTTCAAAAAAGCCAATGAAGATTACACTATATTGCAAATAGAACTAACTGAAGTCGGCTAATTATTGTTATTAATTTAACAAAAAGATATTCAGCTATTTCGTGCAATGCTAATTTAGAAAATAGTTTTAAAAAATATTACAAAAAAAAGTGGGTCCTTTCAAGAAGTCTAACTTTCTCTAATTATTTCATACTCTCCTTGACTCACAAGTCGTAAATTTATTTGAAACAATTTGTAACTATAAAATAGCCTCCTACTGTCTAACTAAACTCACACACACCACACATAAACTTAATAAGGGCCCCTTTCTTTATCCAACACATGGCCAACACAAATACTCACATTTATAAATGATATTAATATTAATAAATCTATAAAATTTAATAATGACCTCTCTGTATTATAATACATGTTTAAATATTAATGAACGTTTCTACAGGGCAATAAAAAATATTTGACCTCATTAGGTCAAACACTCGTCGTACACATTTATTTAACAATTATAATTTTTTTTTTTTTATTAGTACCTAACAAGTCTTATAATTTTAATAATGGCGGGCGTTGAAGTAGTAGTTATAAAAGTAATATTATATAATGTGTAGGTAGAAGATGTACGTACACATGGACATAAAAATAGCATTCTTGTTTCAAAATTTTATAGTCGATTTGTGCGTTAATCATTCGGTTTTTTGGGAAATTATTTTGAATAAAAGTTGGTAGTATATTTGTAATGAACAAGTTTTATTCGAAGCATTTTTTTCGAAAACCAAATGAATAAGTCACAAATCGATTATAAAATTTGAAAAATTAACGCTACTTTTGTGGCAATATTTACAATCGGTTGCAAATGTTGCGCTAGCATTTCAAAATTTTGTATGTAATTTGATTTGTGCCTTATTTTTTCGAAAATCGAATAAAAAATTTGTGGCCATATGTACACAACCACACACAAGTGAATCTTTACAGTCAATTTGTGCCGAATCGATTCTTGTTTCCGAAAAAACAAGACATTTTTCTTTTATTCAAGACATTTTTCTGAAAAACAACAAGTTTCGGCACAAATCGACTGCAGAATTATCAAAAAAGGACACCACTTGTGAGGTTGATTGTACGTAAGCGTACTATCAACTCCAAAAATTTCTATCATTTTTTATACCCGGTATATGTAAATAAACAAGAGTATATCAAGTTTAGCCCCGACTTTGTAACGCTTGAAAATATTGATCGCAAACATATTTGGAATACGTGTTCATAAAATGGCCTCATTCGGCTATTTCCGCATGTCCGTCCGTCTGTGGACACGATACCTCAAAAACGAAAAGAGATAACGAGCAGAAATTTTGTGTGTGTGTTCTAGAGCAAAAAAGTAAGATCAAGTTCGTGAATGGGCAAAATCGGACCATGTTTGGGTAAAATGGACAAAACTTTCCATTTTTGAAACCGTAAGAGATAGAACAACAATGTAATGACAACGAATGTTCCATTTTTTTCAATAAACAACTTTTATTACATAAATTCAGGATATGAGTATTTACGCAATGAACTCAGTTAGTTGCTATTTTCACTTGTTTAAATTTAACAATTCATTTAAGTTGAATCCATTCACGGCTTTCGAAAAAATGTTCAGAACAAATATTGTTATTATTTTTGAAACAAACTACTTTCATTAGAAATACTTTTAGGAAAACCAAATGAATTTTGTACAAATCAACTGCAAAAAGTTTGAAAGCCTGACTGCCACTTTTGAAGCCAATAGTACACACATAATACGTTTATGTGTATATTTGAATAACCTCTTACTAATAAACATCACATTATTAAAGTATAATAATAATAATTGTTAATATAATTTAAAAAATATATGTTTAAAGTTTAAATAAAACGTGCTGTTTAACAAAAAAAAAAGTGTTATAAAACTTTTTATACATGCAGTTATTAAAATATTGAAAGAGGATTCATCTCTTTGTAATTGTGGTTCAAACATTTAAATAAGAGAATCTTGGCTGAATTTTCTGCCCTGCCACCCCCCCCCCCCTGAATGTGCTTCCACCAAACACGGTTCACTTTTTACCCCTAGAACACATACACACAAAATTCCAGCTATTGATCTCTTTTCGTTTTTGAGTTATTGTGTTTACAGGTGCACGGGCAGATAGGCGGACGGGCGATATACGAAAATGGGCTAATTAGGTAATTTTATGAACACCTATGCCAAACAAATTTTTCTACGATCAATATTTTTAACCGTTACAAAATAGGGACTAAACTGAATATACCTTTGTATATATCACAGTCCACAGTACAGCACGGTTTTTTTTTCATGATTAGTAATAGGCTAAATTTTTGCCAGTAGCTTCCTTTCGACGAGACGCCCAACTTTTCTCTCGCGAAAATTCTCGATGATAGTGACTAACGAAGCGCGTAAGAGAGTAACTTGTTTGTTTGACGATAGCAAAAATTTTATCAGTATCAGTTAATTTGTTTATGAATACACTCAATCGCGCCAAGTAACGGTTATTTAAGTAGCGCCAAGTAATACAATGTATACCCAATGTATACCCCGTTATTTGAACATGTTCGGGGTGGGGACCTGCCTGTCACATCATCCATTTTGTAGGACACAAGTTTTTTTGAAGTCTTTATTACATTATCTCTCAATTTAACTAACAAACTAACTGTTACTGATAACCAAACCAACAAGTAACTCTCTTACGCGCTTCGTTAGTCACTATTATCGAGAATTTTCGCGAGAGAAAAGTTGGGCGTCTCGTCGAAAAGAAGCTACTGACAAAAGTTTAGTCTGTTACTAATCACTTAAAAAAACCGTGCTGTACTGTGAACTGTCGTGCATACCGGGTATAGAACAGAAATAATATCACAGAAATCACGTGAAATCGTTAAATTCTGTGAGGCACTTGATCTATTAGAGAATTTTTTGTAGATACCTTCAACATTTGATAAACTCCTTTTGGTATTTATATAACGTTTATTACCATACATACACAAGCAGACCCACACATATACGAAGAGACGCGACAATATTGTAAAATATTTTTTTATGATAAATAATTCTTAAGACGTGGTTACATAGTGCGTCAGTTTAACTTACTCGTACACGAACCACGCTTATAAAAACAGCATGAATTAAATTCTCGGGTACACGTAACAATAAAATTATGTTTATATTGTGTATATATATGGTTCCTAGTTCTCCTCTTTAAATAACGTTTATTTGATGATGCTTTGCTTTTTAACCCGACTGCAAAAAAGGAGGATGGTTCTCAATTCGTCTGTATTTTTTTTTTTTTTTTTTTTTTTTTTTTTTTTTATGTTTGTTACCTCAGAACTCCGTCATTTATGAACCGATTTTGAATTTTTTTTTTTTGTTTTAAAGGGTTTGATTCCCGATTGGTCCCATTGTCACCAAATCGCATTCTGATGAGGGGATCCCCGGAAAATCGAGGAAAATACTCATTTTATATGTGATAACCGATTTTTGCGAAATTTTTTTTTTTTTTTTAAAGGGTATACTCATTCATAATGGGAAAATAAGAAAATTTTTTTAAAAACCGACTTCAAAAAATTTTTTTACAAAAAAAAAACCGACCCCAAAAAAAAAAATTTTTACAAAAAAAAAACAAAATGCATGTAAATAAAATTGAAAATCTGTTATAAAAAAATGCTCTTTAAATTAAAAAAAAAAAAAAAAACGGGTAAAAAAAAAAAGTTTTACAAAAAAAAAACCGACCCCAAAAAAAAAAATTTTTACAAAAAAAAAACAAAATGCATGTAAATAAAATTGAAAATCTGTTATAAAAAAATGTGTTATAAAAAAATTCACTAAAAATTAGTCGTTTAAGTAGGTCTACCCATATTTAGATAAATAAAACTAGTTATAGAACTTTAGAGTCACTAAAAAGCGAGAAATAAACTATATTTTGACAAAATGGAAACCCGACTTCAAAAATAAAATATTCTATAACAAAAAATGCACTAAAAAGTAAAAAAATAATTGCATATTCTTGTGCCAATTTTAGTTCACCTAAGCAAAAATTTTTAAATATATATGTACAATTATTGTTATTTTTGGAGGCGGTGTCCAAAAATTATGTGAATTTCTCTATGCTGACACCGCCTCCAAAAATAACAATAATTGTACATATATATTTAAAAATTTTTGCTTAGGTGAACTAAAATTGGCACAAGAATATGCAATTATTTTTTTACTTTTTAGTGCATTTTTTGTTATAGAATATTTTATTTTTGAAGTCGGGTTTCCATTTTGTCAAAATATAGTTTATTAATTTATGATAACGACTACCAGTGTGACTTGCAAAATGAATTTTTTATGAATTATAATTTTTGTTTTTTAAATCTGTAGGTTTCTGGGTGTTTATTCATCAAACATACTTTAGAACAGCGTGAATTTATATTAATATACTTCTAGTTTTCGACAATGGTCTGGTCATTCACGATCAGCCACCTCCAATGGTTTCATTAATTTTAAAAATAGCTATTAAAATATTTAATAAAATTGTTTGAGCGAAATTGAAAAAATCACAGAGTCGATTTTCCGTGAAATAGATTTAAACAATCACAAGTTCCACGGAATCTCCACGTTTCTAGAAAACAAACTTTCAAAACCAATTGAATTTTTAACATTTTTAACCAATTCTAAACAACAAAAATTCGTCCTGTTGGAGTAAAATAGATTAAGCAAATTTCCTCAGAGGCAGGAATGATATTGAATATCAAATTAAGGATGTTTCAGCATACCACCACTTTTCGACAGATCAGATTTTGCTCATTTTTGTTCACAGGCTAAAAATAACGTTTTCTAATAAATGCCGAACTTTCAGCATTTTTGACCGTTTAGAACGCGAGATAATTAATATCAAAGTTATCATTCTCCTTCACTCTCTCTCATAAGAAGCATTTGAAACTTCATGCCCGCCCAACTATTATCTGTTGTATTAGAAAAAATACTCGACAGAATTTTTTTAAAAACTAGAGAGTAAAGCATAATATTTATTATATAAATTTAACAAAAAATCGTTTGTTACCGTTTTGTTTTCGAAATATAAAAGTTTAAAATTATTCCTTTTCTTCAACATAACATTATTTTGTGTATGTGAACAGTGTCTATGTGTTGAAAATGAAACTAGTTTGTTGTACTGATTGCATAACACAGTGCTGGAACGTGCTAAAGTACCCTGATTATCATTATATATATTATTATTATTAGAATATTTAAATTGAAAATTTTTCTGTAAAAAATTAGTTACGAATCAGGTGAACAGGCACACCCTTGACTGATTTTATCCATTAACGAAGGTTCGAACGATTTTACTTTATTTTTATCAATAGTTTATAAGATTTTTGAAACTATCTGGACATAGTCATTAAATGTTCATGATAAAAGCAAAAGGGGCGACTATTTTCTTAAATAAGTTATGCATCTTTTTAAAATAAGAAAAAAAGTTTAAATTTTCAAGGATATGAAAATGCATCGTTTTCCAAAGGTATATCCGAAACTTTTCAGCCCCTAAAGAAAAACTACGAATCGAGTTTTGGAATACCACTAGCTCTTAGACTATTAATCAGTAACATACAAAATCAATGGTTTACCCAGTATAATTTTAGTTATGAAAAGTACACAGTAAAATTTTTTTTGTCAATTTAAAGTAAACATAGTTCATTCAACTGCGCGGCAGGTATAAATACGGCGATCAGAATGAATCAGTTCTCTCAACTTCGCGACGTTATTATTTCATGTAGTTTTGCATCCCTTGTACCAAATTAAAAACGCATTTCCTTTCACTTTGGATTGCGACTTGAATTAGTCACTGTTTTCTATACTATCGCAGTTTCATTTTACGAACTCCAGATGAATATCAGCATAGATCCTCTCAAAGTCCGCTGCAGTCACACATCCTACCAAATTAATACAAATTCCTTGTCCTTCAGGGCTAGGTAAAAAAATTTTGGAAGGCCTACTTGCAAGTTCAGTTTAAGTACTGACTTTGAATACATGATGTTCACATACGATCACTGTATATACTTATATAAGATCATAACTACCAGCTTTAGTTTGATAATAATTTATATACCTATCACAATAGAACATGTCACTAGTGAGAGTAATGCATTTTTGGTGATATTTTATACCGAATACTAATAGTTTCATAATATTTTGAAACTATTTATTGTATAAGTATAAGGACACAATTTAACAATTTCTTCGTTTTGATGATATATAATTCGGTATTTAATAATAACATGGAAACTCGCCGTTCAACAAACATAGTTTCATTATTTCAATTTTTAGGTATTTAGTTTAAATGCTATTTATTTGCCTGTAAGTAGCATCAGCCAGCTACCTAACATAGCTGGGTCCACTATTTTTTTTTTTACAGTGTAATGTTTTTATCGTAAAATGTTCCAGCACTTCTCCAACGAACTTTAATTAAACTAATTACATAACTAACTAGTTTATTATAAAAAAACACAGTATAACACAATTTTAAATGCAAAATACAATTTAATAAATACAGACAGTCTTATCTAAGTTATTGATATAAAGTACAGCAACAAAAAAAAAACACAAAACATGAAAATTAACTTCACCTACACATAAAACAGTCGAGGAAGTTTGTATGTAATCTATATCACATAGTAGTACTATATAGTATATACAATACATGTAGGTACCTAATTATAATGTTCCGGTATTACCACAATATTATGCATATGGGTGTTTTTTTTTTTGCAAGCTAGACACGCAGCATTATATATGTGTTACTATTTACAACAGCACAATTATATTGGTTGATTTTTTTTTATTAAAGTACACTCAAATACAACATATTTGAATCAATAATGCCCATTCGCACCGTTTTTTATTTAATTGTAGCTTTACTAAGTAATACTTAGTTAAGAAATACTTAAGATTCAACACATCAAAACGAGCTATCTTTCTAGTTACATTCTGGTAACTTTTTATTTTCTTGGAGTGAATTCCGAAATTTTCTTAAATTTCTAAATGTAAGCAAGTTAATTTTGATTTCAGTGGTAATTTTGATTAAAAAATTAAAGAAGAATTAAGTACGTACGTTTTTTGGATAAAAACTATGAAATAAAATTTAACATATTTTATTTGTCGAAGTAAGTAACTGCTTGAAATTATTTTTTTATTGCTAAAGCCTATATTTTATATTAAATAATATTGTTAAAACAATTTTGTTCAGATATCAATTATTTTCAGATATATAGCAACAAGCGTCAATATTAAAAAATTCCATTACACAGAGGCTGCGTCAACTTAGCGAATTTCCTTAGAATACATAAATCACTCTCTAGCGGTCACAATTTTAGTCTGATCAAAATGAAAAGGCGTGTCTCATATGATTTTAGTATTTGCATGGTCAATTTTATCAATAAGTGGCATAAGTCAAGGGTAAAGGGGGGCTAAGAGAAAGAAGAAAACACAAAATATAAAATATCTCTCCTAATATTAGAACAATCGAAAAATGTATAAGTAGTAAAGTTGTAGAAAATCATGTTTGCCACAATTCACTCTACCCGATCATTTTTCTCAAACTCTAATATGAACAGCGATATTTAGAATTTAACTTTCAATCTTAAATTGTAAATATTATTGTAACAGAAAAAATGATAATAAACAAAATTATAGTAAAACTAATTTACTACAACTTTCAAATTTTTATATTTTTCGAATATAAAGAGAGATATTCCAAATTTTATGTTTTCCCCTTCCTCTAAGCCCCCCCCCCACCTCCAACCTCGATTTTGCGCATTAACGAAATTGACCGTAACGAAAATACCAAAAGCACCTCATATACCCAATTACATTCCAATCGAATTAAAATTTTGACCGCTAGAGCGATATATATACATATATATACGCATAGAACGTGACTTATGCTCCATTTGCACCAAAAGGGAATATGCATGAAAAATTTTTTTCACTTGAATTGAAGCATGTTTACTTGACAAATATCAAGGTAAAATTACTTTTTAAATAACTTTAAAAATAAGCGAGATATGAATGATTGAAATTCCCGATTACACAAAGAGGGTGGTAGCCCTATTGATATGTTATGTGACGTCATATTACACTTTCACCATTTAAAATACACGTAAAACTCCATTTTTAGTATTTTTGCAAGCACGAGACAGATAATAATCTTTAAAAGCTTATAGCTTCATTGATATTTGTCGGATTTTAATTTCGTTTTTAAATCTTATTACAGTATTTTCATATTCTGAAAATAAATGTGAAAAAAAATTTTCATGCATATTCCCTAATATCATTAAAGTTAGGCTTAATTTTAAGTAATTCTTAAACTGACAAACGAAGAACATTCTACTAAATTTTCGTTCGTTTCGTAGCATTTTGACAAACCTCCCTAACATTTTCAATTGAGCACGAGGGCATTTATATTATTTTTGATTTGAAATAGAATCAATATTTATTATCGATAGAGTACATTAACAAAATTATATGCACACACAAAACAAAACAAAAAACAGTGGGGGCAGTTGAATAACTAACAAAAATGGACTTACGTATTTTAAATCTGCATGACTGATAGCCTTGTCACATCTGTTCAAAATTTGTGCACAATAGCAATAAAATGTGACAATGAAATTGAATCGCATTTGCATTATAAATCCAATTTTTCCAATAGAAATCACAAACTATGATGATGATGACTCACGAGATAAGTTATATAATATATTCTCTCTTGTACTTTGCCATTTCAGATAATAGTAATCAAATAACAGTTTACCTCCCCCCTTGTTAATAGTAATAAAAACACAGGAGATCGATATCGAGACCCCAGAGGAATACATAATCTCCGGTTTGATGTATATCAACAACAGTTTATTTCACTACTGTTCAAAAATTTTTTTACGGTAGACAATAAAAAAATCCCTTCTAATATATTATTCGTTAATATTCAGAGAAATACAATCTCCACGTTTGAATATAATCAATTTTTTATATCATTTTTGTTAAATTGAAATCCCTTTCTTAAATAGATGTTGGGTTCTGACGTTGAATTATTAATATTATATTTTAGCGATAAGGAAGTCAAAATAATAAAAGGCGAGGGAATATCCGGATGTATCGCTAGCCTTTTGCCACCGAGTGTAATGTTAGCAAGAATTAGAAAATATGAAAATATTGTAAACTTTAAACCTATTAACAGTAGTTACTAAGTTTTTCACCAGAGTGGACCATTAACTTGTTGGTCGAAGAGCATATCACGGGGGTAGAGGCAGGAAACAACGATCTACTAGCTCTAGTTTATAATTTATGCATCAGAGAACATATTCAGAGTGCTAGAATTCTCAATAGATTTACAGATCATGTAAATTTTGGAAAAGATCCATAAATTTTATTTTATTTGAGAAGCTTTTTTCGGTTCTGTTATAAGTCATTACTCTCAGACACAGAGTGAAAGCTGAAAGTTTGTGAGTGGGCTAAAAAGTGAGTTCAAGTCTGTGAATGGGTTGATAAAGGGGCGGGGTAACCTATTCGTCGTAAATCGCAAGAGATAGAAAAAATATTTAAACAAAAAAAAGATTTCTTTTATTAAAATAAACAATTTTTTTTGCAACTTTTGTTCATAGTTTGAATAGTTTTGCCACCATTTTAGCTCAAACATATGTTATTACTGAAAATTACAAGCATCTGTATGAGTAAAATACAAATGCATAGAGTACGTTTGTTAGTCACAAAAAATCAGATTTTCACGATCTTTGACCTTCAATAACTTTTTTGAAAGCGCGATTTCATTATAGATTTTTTGATATGTATTTATAATGTCAAAACGAAGAGAATTCCGAAATCTCCACTTTTATTTTTCAAGAGACAAAATTACTATTTGACTTGGTCACAGTCGTATATATCGAGAACTATTGGTCCTGCGTACATTTTGTAAAGGACCTTTTTTATGCAAAATTAACTCAGGAATAAATTTTATACTGACCTCTATTAACGTAAATGACCTCTTTTGTGAAAAAAACCAATTTTCACAACTTTTGAACTTATTTATTTTTATCTTTTCCCTATTCCTCGTATCATTGTGATTTTGATCGCGGGTAATTACGTCACCATGCCGCAAAAAGAGAAAAAGTGTTTACTAGAAAAATCACACATTATATGGAGATTAGATTATGGTATGTCAAAGGAGGATATTGCAAAGGAATATAACGTCTTACACTCTACAATATCAACGGTTTGAGTTTGAAGAATAAGGACAAAATAAGCATTTTTTGAAAACGATTCTTTGAAAATTAAACGGTTGAGGGATTGGTTTTGGACATTTTATTTGCAAACCACACAAAATACCTATATAAATTAAATGTTAATTCAAATATAAAAATATGTATGTAGGTACATATATGTATTGCTTATAACAACTATCGGATATAGCGTCTTTAGTTATGTGGTCTCTTCAATATCATTATATCCGGTTTCGACTGTATATACTGACAACTTTTAGTCGAAACATTTTTATATAGATAACATATACAGTTTAAAAAAATAAATTTAATGCGACACAGATTCTGAAGAATTCAATCAAATAAATCAATGAATCAGAGTTGTACAGTCCAAAACTGATTATATCAGTTCCCTGTATATATTTGTGAATAGAATACGACTAAAATTTTTGAATAACTCAACAATATTTTTCAATTTTGTTTTATTTTTTGTTGTTGTTGGTAATTTATACTTTTAATTAAAATTATGACATAAACACATAATATATATATATATATATATATATACAAACGTATATACACTTGTATCACACACCACAGTTATAGAGTATGTGGTAGACTCCCAAAGCAAAACACACACACAATATAATATTTAATATTAATGGACATTTATAATCAATAATTATATTCCGAAAATATTACATAATTTTATATTACTTTTTTTATTATGTTTATGCAAATGAACAAACCTATACATAGATATATACATGTACTATGGATCACAAAAGTTGATGTCATTTTTTTAAATTTTATAATTGTACCTTATTGATTCGGTTTCCGAAACAAAGCTTCGGATAAAAGTTATTCATTAGAAATATAGTAACAACTTTTATTCGAAAATTTGTTTCGAAATCCGAATAAATACGGCACAAATAACTTATAAAATATAAAAAAATCTACATCTACTTTTGTGGCCAAGTGTACTAAACACTGTAATAGTCATTTTATAATACATTGAACAATATATATATAGTACAGAGGCTAAGTGAGAAATTCAAACTTTTAAGTACTGCCTTTATTAATTTTGATGCTAATGGATTTTTCCGATGATTCTATCCAAATTGTAAAATGAATCATTACGAATTTAAGTTTGTCAAATATTTCAAATTGGTTACATTTTCTAAATATAAATGCATTTTATTCATTTTTCAAAGTAAAAAAAAGCAGTAGTTTTCAAACTGTACTGCTATTATCCACTGAAAAATAGAAGTACGGCTTTTTTACTTCTTATTACCTGTTATGGTTATAGTTTGCCCAAATAATAGTATCAGAAGTGTATGTTGGAAAGAAAAATTGAAATTCTTAATTTTAACTATTAAGATTCTTTTAATGATCATAACATAGTTTGTACACTTTGTAAACTTTATATGTAAACTTTGACATATTTATATATTTTTAACCTCACTTATTTTTATTCTTCATTACTGAGTTTTACCTTTGACAAAAGAATACATATAAATAATTAAAAAAACAGTGATAAAATGCACTAATTAATGTTTTACAGAATATAAAAGCAGTAATCACATGTTACTGTTTTTCGATTTAAAACAATTAAAGACAGATGATCTATTATTTTAGAGATTTGGATTAATTGTGATCTAAAATCACATTTAAATAACTTTTCAAGTCATGTAACATATTAGTAGTCGTTCAATAATTATTATGGAAAATAATATTATTAATTTAGCTTAGAAATATCAAAAACGATTTTAGTTTTCATTTGAAATATCATTTTATCCCAGCAATAGGCTAAAAAAATTTGGACCGTGATTCTGCGTCATGGTTTTGAAGGAACTGCGGGCAAATTTTAAATTATTTTGGGTTTCCACACAAATGTGTTAAAGTAAGCGGCTCTTATATCTCAGGAAACCAATGTATTTATGTTAAAGGGCTTTTAAACTCATAACTGGATTAATTTAAGGTAATGAAAATTACAGCCCTCGTTCCCTGTTTATACTCGGTATATAATATATATCAGGATATTTTAAGTTCCCACTTTGTAACGATTGAAAATATTGATTGCAGAAAAAAAAATTTGTATAGGTGTTCATAAAATGGCCTAATTAGTAAATTTTAGCAAAGATGTCCGTTATTCCGTCCGTAAACATGATAACTCAAAAACGAAAATAGAAAGCGAGCTTCATGTGTATTCTAGAGCCAAAAAGTAAGGTCAAGTTCGTGAATGGGCAAAAATGAGGACCATGTTTGGGCAAAATGGGCAAAACTGTTTATCTTTGAAACCGTAAAAGATGGAACAAAAATCTAAAGACAAAAAATGTTTCTTTTTTTTAAATAAACAACTTTTGTTTGAAACTGTTATTTATAAATTTAAGCAATTAACTCAAGTTAGTTGTTATTTTCACTTGATTTTTCCTCCAGGCATATCACAAATGAAAAGATCAATTTGATTTTTGTCGTTTAACCTCCGTACTAGTAATAAATAATATTACATGTGGTATGAACAAAAAACGATCAGAGAACAGAGACAAACAGACACACGTGTGGAGGTAGGTGAAGACCATATGTTGTGTATTTCATTAATAAATAACATAATATTTTATTTTATTATATTTATTAATATAGGAAACTATTAATAAAGTATGGATAAGATTTGAAAGGAAGGTGTTGTTTTAAATAAAGAGCTAATCGCAAAAGGTTTGCTTGAAACAGTGTTTTTTAATTAAAAATAACATATAATTGTCGATTAAGTGTGAGAATAGATTGAATAATCAAGGGCATCTTCACAAACATCTTATTCGATTTCACTTATGTTTTGGCATCGTAGTTTTCGAACTGTCTTCAATTGATTTAAATCTTCACAGTCACGAAGAATTTTAAGAAGGAAGGTACAAATTCGTGGCTATAGACTTCTGTTCCACGAGTATTGCTACGAGACGAGACGAGAAGGATGGCATTCCGCGAAAATTATTGGTTTATTCGATTCTTGTCCGCCGAGATAAAATTATATTGGCGCTTTCATCGAAAAACAGTTGAAGTAGCCGAGCTGGCTAACACGCTTTGCCTGCTTGGAACTGAAAGGTTGCGTTGGCAGTTTGTCAATTAAAATTAATGAGGCGATTAATTGACTAAACTGTCAGCGTATGTACAAGAAAGAAGTAGCCGGATATGCCCGAGAAGGTATTCTGCAGTTTCCCTTCACGAACTCCAGATGAATATCGGCACACAAATTCATTGTCCTCCACCCACAACATAAAAATGTTTCGATAAAAATTAATAAAGTTTGAAAAAATAATGACGTAGGTGGGGCCTCTGTTAAGGATCGTTGAGTCAGAAAAGGTGGTAAAACCTCATTATTTTGCAGTAATTTCTCAAAATCGAGTTTGGTTGTCTGGTTTCGACTACCGCTGATAACAAATTTTGGCCTCTCATCTCGAAAGTGTGTGATCTCATTTCACACTCACAATTCATTTGAGTAAATAGTGCACAAAATATACATTTAGAACATTTCACATAGACTAAACTTTTGGTTACACCGAAATCGCCGTCGAAATTACATAATCTTATCAGTACGACCTATATGACAATTTCAAAATATATTCAAAACCACTTTTAGTACCCACAATAGACTCTGGAGTTTAATATATGATTATGGATACGGAACACTAAAAATTGTTTTAATACAATTTATATATATTTTTTATTTATACATTTTTTTTTTAATAAAAGTTTAATTAATTTATAATTCCGTGTAGAAATAATCTATTTATGTTAATTTTAATATTTAAAAAAAGAAAAACCTAAACATTTTTATTAATATTCCAAGGTTGTATTATTTGCTAATCATCACTAAATCAACCATGTAACTATAAAAAAAATTGTATTGCTCAATTAGTTTTATATAATATAATACGAAAATACCATATATGTGATTTGAAAAAGAAATGGCTTTCTATATATAATAGAAAAAAAAGTTTTAAATATAAATTTAATACACCTTCTTTTGGGTGACGTAAGACACAAATGTTACACGTGTTTGATTTCTATCAATTTTAAATTTGCATTTTACTGTTATTTGGGCAAATATGGATCGACATTGAGAAACTAGCATCGTAGGTATACCAGCTTTATTCCGGTGGTGAAACGGTATTCGGAAATTATAAAGATCGGAATTCGAATTGCATTGAATTTCTCAGATTAATATTTATTTAAATGTACGGTTTTTGCCTGCGATGTCGTACATGTGAAATGTGACACAAAATTCTTGCAGAAGACACTGTAGTTTTAAATAAATATTAGTTCTGAGAAATTGGATCCCAACCTTTTTGATCCCTGTACACCTGATAATTTTCTGTTCAATCACAATTATAAGTTTCTTTAATATGGACGCACTCCCTCAGGCCTAACATGTGAAGATGCAAAACCATACCACAGTTTTCTTCAAACTTTTCTATACTTTAAGGGATAAACGAGCGATAAATTTCGTCGGCCGTAGAAGACATAAACATGACGCATATTGAATAGGTTGTACAGGAAACGTAAGAAATGACTTAGCTAAGCTGATCGTAACAATGCTCCTTATGTTTCTTGCACGACATTTTCCAGATCCATCATGTTACGTAACTGCCTGTTTTGTAGATAAATGGATGAAACTCCGGAACACTTCCTAATAGACTGCGTCGCCTTCATACACAATAGCATAAAATATCTGGGAGTATACCAGATTTGTGAAGGGAAATTACCATCGCTAGACCCAATCCAGATCCTGTACTTCTTGAAAGAAACAGGGCTGGATGAGGTGCTTTAAGACGAGACCATTCATCGTTAGGCACCAGATGGAAGAAGCACCAAATTCCCTTCATTATCATTCTTTCATTCATTTTGCTTTTAATTTTTAGTTAGAACATATAAACCCCATTGATTTTATAAAAGAGCTGGATTTAAAAAAAATTCCAGATGTCTATAAATCAACCTCTCTCTGCAATATCTTTAAGTAAGAAAAGGAATCAAATGCGGGTGACCACATAATTGTAATATAATTTAGGTAAAGTCGAATTACAAAAGAGGGTTCAAATAGTTCGCGTGTTATACCATCGGCTATCTGATATTATTAATGTCGTTCGCATGACTATACACTACTTTTATTTTTAAAAATCCGTCATATGGTAAATAATTCCAACATAATTGTTTGTCATGGAATGTCTGTCTGTCTAGCTGGCTGTTGTTTTTAAATATGTGCCCGGTAGACCTTAAATACTTTACCTGCTAACGACCTGTACACAGAGTGTATACGCGGATATTTATGGAGCAAATTTCTCATAACTATAACAATAATCTTACGTTACATTGAGCGTCATTATAAAGATTTACTTCGAAATAATCTTTAAGGTATGTTTTATTTTGAAACAAAGAAAATAGTTAAAAGTTTATTTTAGAATTTTTATACCATTCGTTCTGCAAATTCTTTAACATTCTTCGTACAGTATTAGCCAATTAAAATGCAATATATGTAACATAAAAGTTTAAACAAAGAGTAGATTGTTTTTGCAAACTATGTTAAACGATTCTAAATATTTGTGAGATCCAACTTCAAAAATATCAGAAAATACAAAATTTAATTTACGAAAATAAGTAACCAATACTAATCAAAACTATTTATCGTCATTTTGGATTAAATGCGTAACGTTTTTATATAATAAAAAAACCTTTTTGGATTTTAAGAATGAATGTTTAAGTTATTTTATTTAGTTAGTCGATTCGCTTTTAAAATTCGTCTTTATTGAGACCACACAAAGGGCATCTATGAATATCGTGTCACACTCGGAGTAATTTTTCATGCAAAATATTAATGTAAACAAAACATAGATTGGCCTCTCAAATATTAGGATAGCCCAGGAGGTGAATGTATTTAAATTAAGCTTTAATAATGCGAACATTTCAGGACTTTTTATTACGATTGAAAAATCCAAAATTTAATGATATTCTTCTATAAATAACAATGTTTTCTTTTACTTGGTACACAACTGTAAAATCTCTCGATAAAGATATCTCTCTCTGTATATAATATACCAACATAATAAACATTGTATCATACCCCAAGCTAAAGACCTTTATATACAAAGCAAACTTATAAAATAAAGAAGAAGAAAAAATACCTACACAAATAAAAATACGAAATAATCCAAGGAATTGTGATGCATTTTCACCAAAACAAAATCACACTGAATTCAAACACTTTTTAAACCTTTTTCACAAAATCGATCGGTAAAGAAACCCACTGTTACACTTACAAAAAAAAAAAGAACACTACTATAAACACTTAAAAAAACAACTAAAATCACTTTTTAATAAAATAGAATTTAATCAAATTTTTATCACATAAAAAACACGTTGCAACAAGTGTTCACACACTAAACATGATGGCGTCTATCACAAAAATATAAACAAAACAACACAACATTAAGGTAAAAAAATTTTTTGTAAGGTTAGTAAACTAAACTTGAGTTAAAACATTACCTTTTGCTGTGTGTGTTTGTACCCCCAAACACATGCGTTCACAATGCATACAAACTTACTTACTGATTCAACAACTGGAAAAAGATTCTTCACTGTGTTGTGTGTTGTGTATACTAACTGTGGGTTTACTAACTCAACATAATATATCCCTCTCTTTATTTAGACTGTAGACAAAACGTATAGTCAAGCTGTACTTTGAATTGTAGTGACTGTTGTGTATAATATTATAATGAAAAAAAAGTAACTGGCTCTGTGTTTCTGTATACATACACTGGTACACTGATGGCCACATAAGTAGTGTTCATTTTATAAAACTTTATAATTGATTTATTCTTTATTTATTCGGTTTTCGAAAAAATACTTCAGATAAAATTTATTCATTATAAATAAACTAATAAGTTTTATTCAAATGATTTTCTGGTAAACCGAATGAATATGGCACAAATAAAGGATAAAATTTTGTAAACAGAATGCTATTTGTGTGGGAAATATGTGTATATAGATGGAGAGTTCAACCGGCCGGCTATGTAGAGCCATTCACTTTGTATACGATGCTAGGCTTGCTTGCTTGCTTTTCTGGTTGTATGTGTATGTAATATATAAATCTATTTTTATCTTCTGACTTCATGAAGTTTATAGACATTCAATGAAATTTTACTGAGTGCTACGGATGAAAATTTCAAAATATCAGGTCTTAATTTTATTTTATGAGATGTCTAAGCGAACATTCTTTAATCGATTTTGTGATATTTTTTAAAGACTCAATTCCTGTACAAAAATGCCAGAAGAATAATCAAACTAAATTGAACGGTTCGAAACTTATTTACTTTGAAAGTCTAATTTTATCGAGTTTTCGAAGAAGCTACCAAATATTAGCCTGATTAAAATGAAACTTGGTATGCAATGAAGAAGCCTTTGGCATTTGAAGATGCAAAATCCTTAATGGACAAAATCGGTCCAAGGGAAAAATGGACTTAAAGAGAAGAGCATCATAAAAGGTAAAATATCTCTTCTAATATTAGCTAAGTTTGTAGAAAATACTTTTTCCTACAGTTTATGACCTGAGAGTACAAAATCTCATCACCTCATTTTTATCATCAACTTACATCGTATTCTCCACAACATTGTGCTGTAATAATCTTGTAATTCAATTATTGCAACGCAACGTGAATTTTGGCGACAATTTGCGGAACTAAATCCCCCTTACGCACAGTGGATTATCTGACGTTTTCCCTCTTCTCGGATCGAACTGCCAATCACTGCATTGCCTGTGGTAAAGAGGGATTTTGCCTCGCAAATTGTCACAAATTTTTGCAAATTTTTGCTATTATTGAATTTGAATGCACGAAATAATCGAGTTATTTTGTGCATATATCAAGACTATGGTAACACCTTGTTGTGGAGTATAACTTTGAGTTAATCTTCAATTAACAGGAAAAAAAGAAAAAAAAACGACTAGTTTAGAAGTTATAATCAAGACAAATGAGGTAATGACTTTTGAGACACCCTATATTTTCTGTAAGCTAGAATATTACTGATTTCGCCATGGTAACATGATCTGATTTCTAATTGTTGGTAACCATAATACATGCGTCTCATGTATTTATTGCATCTATCAACACTGATTATTGTATATTCAGGAATATTGAATCCATTTATTATTTCGTTCCTAAAATTGATATTTTTTATTCAATTTCTTCATACAAGATTATTGTTCAGGTTTTAGCTTTGAAACTATAAGTTTTTTTTATGTATTCCATCAAATCCCAGCAATGCCAACCCTTTTGTATAATTTTTAAAAAAATACCCAAAATAAAACGTTTTCCCCCTTTTCTAACGCGGAATTGACTGATACTGTAGAGGTATATTATAATAAACAATATGAAACTCATAAAAATATGTAATTATTGCTGTCACCCTTATTACAGACTATTCACTATAAGGATGTACTCACGTGGTATATAGGTGATTCCCTAACAAAATCCTCGACTGTAACACAACTTCATTACATTCCTCCTTGCTTTCGCAGCATACCCTTCGTTTGCTCATACATAGAATTAATAGATTTGTAAGTTAAGGTAGTTCCAGTCCAGAATGAAATCACTTTTTGACAGATTTTGTTCATTTGTTTTTACAGGCTAAAAATAACCTTTGCTAATAAATCCCGAAGTTTCAGAATTTTTGACCGTTTAGAACGCGAGATGATTAATAACAAAGTAAACATTCTTTATCATTAGAAGTATGTAATCCTTCATGCCCGGCCATCTTTTATATGTTGTATTGAAAAAAAAACTCGACAGAATTTAAAAAACAAACTAGGAAAGTAAAGATAAATATTTCTTAACAAGTATGATAATTTAAAATTGTTTTTTCTTTCATAATTACATTAATTTGTATGTAAATATATGTATGTGAGTATACATGTGTAATTGTTTTTTTCTACAATAAAAGCAAACCGTTTTTTGTTCTAATTATACAAGTCAATGCTGGAGGTACCTTAAGAACTAATAGAACTAATAAATTTAGGTTAAAAAACTTGTTTTGAAAACACCTTATTAGTACAAGTCTAAAATAATAAGAACCTGCATATCTGTCGCATCCTGTAGACAGTGATAATAATAAAATGCACCTACTTGAAAATTATAAATGAAAGTTATTCAAATATTTTATCTTATAAAACATATAATTGATATGTTAACCCATAGGCATATATTAATTTAATGAGTCGCGTCTCTGTACCGTTTGTTGTTTAAGATTCACGATGCTCAACAGTGTCGTTATTAATTGAGTATGAAACAGCCGGCGACAAAATTTACGAATGATAATATTTGTCACATAAATAATTAATGATTGTTATTATGAAAAATTTACTTAAAATAATCTGAAACAAAAATTAACATGATAATGTTATTTTGTAAATTAATAATTGATGATTTCTGTCAATTGTCAAAAGGACATTGTCACCCTATTTCTTCTTCTTCGATATTTTGCAACTACCTTATTTAATCATCGTAAATTTTTAAAGTCAATTATATAGAGTGCTTCAAGAATAATGGTCAATATTTAAGGACGGCAGAGTAAAGACATTTTTCAGCTGCGGAATTCAAATATATACCCAGAAATGTTTGATTCGCCTTTGGTATTTAAAAACTATTTGAATCATCGTTTATATAAAATTTATAATGTTAATTATTTTGGGTGTTTCATGGGGCATGGTAAACATTTATGACGAGTAATAGAGAATTCTGAGCTGCAGAGTTTATATAAATATGAGTTTAGATGTTTCGGTGTTTTCGTGATATAGAAATGGTGTTTCTCAAAAAAATCTAAAACTCATGATGGAATTCAGATACATAACGCAAAATATTAATTAAAATTTGTTGGAAAACTTAGTAAAATATGAGAAATTAAATTAATTATTTTAATTAATAAATATTAAGTAATATACAAATAGCATGTTTAATTATTTTTAGTTAATTTTCAAAAAATTGTTTAAAATTAATTTAATTAATCAATTTACTAAAACTATTAAGTTAATTTCACATATTTTACCAACGGTTTCACCTAATCTGTAATTTCTATTTTGTTTTCGATTTCCTTCAGAATCTAGATGAACTCATGAATCTGCCTCAACATTTGCATAACTTTTAATAGGTCAAGCTCATAAAAGCCCGTTGTAAAGATTTTGCCGTGAAGAAAAGAACAATAAAAATCTTCTCAGGGATAAGTAATTTTTCATATCTCCGAAAAATTCATGGCTGAATACCACTTCATTTAAATTATTTCGGATTTTTAGAATATACTCTCGATCTTTTAGACTGCTAATGAATCATTTTTCACCACTATTTTTTAGAGTGAAATTTCAACCATAAAGTATTTCTGCCTACTTGCCAGATGCACTTGTTCCAATGCTCTTATTTCATCATATTAATGAGTTAGTGATTATTAATTTTACAATACTGTGTAAATTCCGTACTAAAAACTTTGACCATCAAACACGGTTACTATTTTTATTAAATCCTTCACAACTTAAATAATTTTTTTTTTAAATTTTCATTCAAAATACAAAGTACTTTCAAGGTTTCGAAACATTAAAACGATACATATTTTAAAACATATAAAAGTTTAATAAATTATGTATACGATTTAGAGTGTTTGTATACAATGGCATCATGCGTTTTTCAACTGTTTATTTGTCCCTGACTGGTTCTCCCTCCACTCAGCCCTGCTACTCATTGTCAAATTCACTCATATAAACACATGCTATCTTTCTCTTTGGCATAGTCTACTAGTCACTAGTGACTAGTCGGTCTTGTTATATAGTCAATTTCATATATTATTTAATAACATATACCTGAAATAAAATATATATATATACATATACACACACATATATATATATATATACATATATATATATATATATATATATATATATATATATATATATATATATATATATATATATATGTCTTAAGTACAGATGGTTTTACCTTATAAGTAACATATTTTTAATAGTACTGGAAATTTATGTATGGTATTAGCGAAAAAATATTGTTCATTATCTGAGATATTTGTAAACAGTAGGTTTTTGATACTGTAAGTGTAAATGTGCCTCCATCTTCTTGTTATAATGTGGTTCAAGTGTCAAGAGCTGAAAAATTTGTATGGGGACATAGTATGTTTTTATTTAGTCCAGGCAAGGAAGGACAGAAAAGTGAAAGATTATCACAAATGACTAACGAGACTAACAAATACGTCAAAATTGAAAAGTTTTTCATAGATTACTCGAAATGATTAAAAACTTCGAGAAAAATGTACAATTGAAAATTTTTGTAAAATTTCTTTCAGACAACTCAAAGTTGCGCCGGAAAAAACTCCCAACTCCTAAAAGTTTGGTTATTTTTCTAAAAACAAGAAAAGTTAAGCGATATTTGGAAAAATTTTTTCGATATTTTTATACCCAGTATATTGTAAATATACGAGATATATTAAGTTTAGTTTCGACTTTGTAACGCTTGAAAATATTGATCGCAGAAAAATAAACCTAATTAGTCTATTTCCGCATGTCCGTCTGTCTGTCTGTACGTCTGTGAACACGATAACTCAAGAACGAAAAGAGATAACGAACTGAAATTTTTTGTGTGTGTTCTACAGCAAAAATGAGTCAAGTTCGTTAATGGGCAAAATTGGACTATCGTTGAAACTGTAAGAGATATAACAAAAATTTAATAACAAAAAATCTTTTTAAAATAATTAACTTTAATTTGATAAATTTTTCCATAAACTCAGTATATACTGTGTATTCAAACAATTAACTCAATTAGTTATTATATTACTTGTTTTTATTAGTTAGAACTATTGGGTAAAAATTACTTTAATTGTTAATAATTTAAAAAAATCTTGAGACTCATTTCGAGTTTTTGATGGATTTGGAGCAAATATGCATACATGTGATAAAAAATTATATACTCACGAATTATAATTTTTTTGTTTTGTAGCAAAGAAACATACGCGGTACTGACTTTAGATCTTTTTAGCTTAAACATGTTGAAAAACTACGCGGTGGGGAGGATTCAATCAAATGCAAATTGATTGTATTCTAAAAAATTGAAAATCTCTGGAGTTAAGTTCCCAATTTTGGCGTTGTGATTTCACCTTCTTTAAGCTATACCGATATATATCAAATTTAAATAGTCTATGTCGCTTCGACATATGGTATTCGGATATACACATTTATCCATCCACCCATCTTTTCAGTACAATGTCCAAAAAATGGCGGTCATTAGTGGATCTCAGTACGTACGATAAAAATCCGGTAAAACTGAATATCAATTTCGCTGTTCGAAAATATATCTACATTGCTAATAGTAATCTGTAGATAGAGGTAAAAATTATTTTTGTTTTGACGAGGAATGAAGTTCCAAATGGAAAACATCAAAATTAAAAAACAAATTACTAAAAACACAAGCAATAACATCAATACTTAATTTTTTTTTAACAAAAATAAACGTACTTTTATCTCGACATATGTATGTCGTTTTCATTTCTGAAGATAAAGAATATTCTCAAAGGAATAATAATACAAATGTCAGATATACCTTAAGGAGAGTATGGATCACTTACAAAACTAGCGCGCCAACAAATTATTAACTAAAATCAGGTGACCTCTTCATAATAGGGAACCAAACAAGGAAAGACATCGAACTTTAAATGTTATGTTGTGTGTATATATTCATCAGACTCCTTGTTTGCTATCCTCCTCTTGTACATGATATTGTTATGTCTATAATGTGAACAAGTTACTACACGTTTGTGGCCGTGGTCTTGTTCTCAGTGTCTTGTTGTAAGTTTCCTCTCTTCGTGTGTATGACTGAGTCTACAGTCTACAACTCTACACTCTACAGTATACTTCTTCCCCCTAAATATATTTACCCGCAGCATTACTCTATAATATATTACGATGGTACTTAAATAGCTATCAAGCGTGCAACATGAACCTATAATGATGATATTAACTGCAATAGTCTTGTCTATGGTTATTACAAAAATACCAGCATTTTACACTATTTGAATAATGTACACTTGGCCACGAAAGTTGATGCCATTTTTTTTAAATTTTATAGTGTATGACTAGCTGCCGTCCCAGCTTCGCACGGGTAGCACTAATTATCTATAGCCAGATGGCACAAAAATGAAAATATGACACAAAATTGTCAAAAAAATAATTTTTTTTCCCCGATCGCTACCAAACTTCACAGGATCACCCGCTGGGCTAATCTCAAGTTTCCCTGAAAATTTCATCAAAATCGGTCCATCCGTTTTGGGGTCCATAGGAAAAATACATACACATCGATTTATATATATATGTATATATATATTTGTGCCTCATTCATCCGATTTTTGAACAAAATTTTCTAATAAAACTCAATAATGAACTTGTGCTGTTCATAGTACACTCCCTTTCAATATATTTGAACCAGTCACATTTTAAGCGTATATACTACTGAATATATGTATAATATTACATAAAGTAACACTTAGAATGTGTCAACTGGTTCATTTTGTATGAACGGGAGTGTCACTTTTGGGAATACAAACATCATTAAAATCGGTTAAAATTTGCCTTGGATGGACCAAAAATAATGTTTTTAATTTCGTTTACATCACTTAGATAAAAAAAACGAATATTTTGATAAGAACTGCTAAATTTTTGCGGTTTTTATGAATATTTTTGTGAAACCCATTATTTTTGGGGCGCACTTTCTCTTTCTACAATATGGACTCGTGTTGCATAAATCTACGAGAGTGAATATGCATAAGAAACAAACCTACTATTTATTCCAGGTTTCCACATATATGCAAATACATAACTTTTAGTAAAAAATTTAACAGAAAATTGTCTCTTGTCTGGCTATGTTTTAGACAGCAGACAGTATAGGCCTGTCTCAGACAGCATCTCTTCCTGCGATACTCTCTGCTAGCATATAAAATTTTATGCCAGTTTATGAGTCATCTTTGTAAGGATGATAAACGATTTCGGGCACTAACCAAGATTATGTATAAGACAGCGCTTTTTTGTACAAACTTAGTACAATTGATGAAAAAAGTTTAAGAAGATCGTTTGACATTTAGCTGAAATTTTTAAAAATCCACTTTTAGACAAACTTTATCTGATTTGGAATTTGTTGGTATTTTTGAAGAAACTATACATGGTCTATGTACTCAAAGAAGAACATAACTTTATTATGATATCTTATGTATTTTAACTTGGAAATGTTTGATGATAATATTATAAGGTATGTTCATGCAGTCCTTACACGGCTTACAGTACCTACAGACAACAACAAGGGTTTATTAAGGATCTTATAAAATTATATGGGTATTTATTATGTAAGTGAATTTGTAGTTGGAGGGATGATCTTCTTTTTATTATCTTGCAATTCAACGACTATTGTAAACTATTGAAAAATCAAATTAAAAATTTCTTTACCTATATGCCCTTTTGTCACCCCCAATATTTACTGTTGTAGGGGATGTAATACGCATGACTGATTCGTCTGAGATTGGATGTATCTACAGTAGTCAGTAACGATGAATGAATAAGCTCTTCGATACGAGAGAGGGTTTCAGTTAAGGATATCTATCAAATGCTTTTATGATAAGAGGAGAACTTTTTTCCTTTTCTGATCAAGAACAAAATTCACTAGTTATAATGGTTCCTTAATGTGAGCAGGCGATTCTAATTTTTCCTTATTCAAGGTTGGTGTCAAAAATTTCCATTTGTTTTCATAGAAACAAGAGATGCGTGGCGTGCCGTTAAAGTTAAAACCGCATAGATTAAAAATGATGTATGGCCCTACAATATCTTTATTTCAACAATACCACCCTACTGGACTATAGTCGTAACAAAAGAGAATGATTTTGATAAATATAATTACTGTCAATATAGACAGAAGTACGCCGTGGGCTTTGGTTTGACATCCATAACTGAATTTCTGATGCAAGTGGTACGATTTTATCAAAAAGCCAAAAATTAGAAAACAATGATTACGTCAAAATTCTACTATAACTATTGCAGAATATTGCGCTATATGATTGGTGGCGATATTACCACTCAAATACACCCATATCCGAAAAATTTTGATGTATATCTTGATATCTCATTTTCTTACTCCAATGAATATCTCCTATTAAAAGTTTGAAACAACTTTTTCTATTAAAAAAATTAGCACCGATTTCAAAAAGTAAATATGTTCATGTAAAAATTATTGATTACTTTTTTCTTTTTTTATACCGGTTTCGCTTTTTTTAAAAATCCTTTTTAAGGTTTCTACTATTCAGTAGTCACTTATATTTCCCATTTTCCTATCGTTATCCCCAATATTCTAGTTCGTTTCTTATACGTTGTTTAAAGTCAGAATCTTTTAACCAGAATCATCGAAATCATCACATGTATACCTGTTAATTGATTTATAACAGGTTATTATACATGGTTGCGAAATATGATCTATCTTCATTGATTCCTGTATAAGTAATTTCTCTCGAAAGAAATTCAGCTTGAATGGGGTGTTCGTTCGTGGTTCAGTTTTTTCATCAGGCATCGCCCAGAAAGCGTCTAGAAAAATCTTTAAGTTCGCAGTGCACTAAATTCTCAATCAAGTATTATCAACCACAAAAGTTGATGTTATTTTTTTAAATTTTATTGTTGATTTGGGTCTTACTGATTCGGTTTTTGAAAAAATGTTCTTTAGAAATATAATAACAATTTTTATTCGAAAATTCTTTTCGAAAACCGAATCAATAAGGCACAAATCAATTATAAATTTTAAAAACTGACATCAACTTTTGTGGCTAAGTGTACACGTAGCCACCACAAAACATTCTTTTTACAAAATTTTATAATTGATCATTATAAATACTCCTACAACTTAAAATATTGAAAATATTTTTCTACAGAATCCTAATGAATAAGGTACAAATCGACAATACAAATTTTGAAAATAAAACGCACAACAAAATTTGTGGCCCATCGTACAAATATTTGCTAGATCTAAACTAAAAACTTAATATATATAGGGTTTTTTTAGATGTTCACAACTTTGAGTTGGTAACACTGCTTTATTTGACAACCGATTTAATAGCTGATAGTTGCTTTTTGTTTAGTTTGGTTTGCCACTTCATCATGGATAGACTTATACCAGAGCAATGCTTGCAAATTGTTTAAATTTTCATAATTTTCATTAATTCATAATTGAAAATTGTTGAAATTTTCAATAAATACACGTAATGGTCCTGTTAATTGGCCACCAAGATCGTGTGATTTAACCTCATTGGATTATTTTCTTTAGGGTTATGTAAAGTTACTTGTCTACTCCGATAAACCAGAGACAATTGAACACCTGGAAATCAACATTCGACGAGTTATTGGCGAAATATGGCCGCAAATGCTGCGAAAAGGCTGTGAAAATTGGAGTTCCAGATTGCGCCATGTACACGCCAGCCGTGGCGGCCACATGGCCGAAATCATATTTAAACATTAATGGCATAAAATTATCTATCCAATAAAGCCAGTTTAATTGATATTAAAAATATTTTTGTAACTCTAGAAAAACTTGTGTAACTAAAAAAACATCTTTTATAATCGAATTAAGAACTTTTCACCCTTTTTTGTTATCGGTTAAAAACTACAACAACATATAATATCCCTCGAACAAAGAAAAAAAATTATTTATTCTCTACATTTCAATAATTACCTTTGTTGATATAGAAAATTAAGAAATAGTGCTCTCTCTCTTAATGATCCTAATAATAAACGACAAAATTTATATTGCATGTTGAAAACTGATACCAATTTGATATTACCCTCCAGAAAACGAAAGTAAATTCCACCGAAAAATAAATAAATAAATATACAAAGCAATTTATACATCAGGTCGGTGAGTAGAGTATATTAATTACATGCATCATTAATTTTATTCTTTTTATGTAGAAAGTTTACGAAAAATAATTTTCTAAAATTGTGACGTTAATAGAACTAAAAATAAACAATATAAAATTTGCTTTTTGTGTTATGTAGGGGTTGGTTGTGTGCCTTTTTTATATATAATATAATAATGTAAAATAATTTATTTAGCATACTAAAAACAGTTTAGTTTTCTCTTATTATTAAAAGAGAAAACTGAGAATGGTTACGTTTGGTTCTATATATGTGTGTGCGTGTGTGTATGTGTGAAGTTTTTAAACGCAAGTTAACTATATAGAATTTAAAATTAGTCCATACTGAAAATCACAACATCTGTTTCTTTAAACAATCCCTTTTTAAAGCACTGTTGTTGCTATTACTAAACTATATGTAATATTAACATTAAATATACACGATGACGGCAAATTGTTATATTCGTCAATCTTGAATACGTCTGGCAGGGTATACTGTAGAGATATATAGGTATATGTTGCGGTTTAAAAAGTCTTGTAGTTCGACCTTATCGCCCATTGTGCTCCCTAGCTACTACGTCAGTCTGGCGAGATTCGCTTCTCCCATATCCTGGTAATAGCCATGAGCTTGCTTATCAGGTTTTCTTGAAGGATAATATATTCGGGATGAGTTGAACCGAATATATTGTTTCTGTTGTGACTGAGAGATTCACAGATTCAAGATGATGAAGCTGGATGTTCCTTCATCCTCACCGTATAATCTGCACGTCATAATGAGTCCATTATGGTGTCCTATTGTGTGCTGTCATAGGTGACGAATCTTGTTAACTTTTGATATTGTATGCCACCTCTTGGATGCATTCCGAAACAGTATTTTTCCGAGTTTTTGTTGTGGTATATTTTCCCAGGGATCACGGTGTTTAAATTCTATCCACTCGTTGCTCACTTGTTTACACGCTCTCTTTAGTATACCTAAATTCCGACTACCTTATTTTCTAAGGTTTCTGCTTTTTCGTTTCCGTCGAAACCATCGTGACCTGGTATTCAGATCAATTTAATATTTCCCATTTTGCCAGCCCCAGTAGTTCCTCTAGACAATCCCTGACTACCCATGAGGTGACCTCAGTTTCGAAAAATCTCGCAAACAAATGTATTACGATAGTTTACTAGCCCCGATGAAATCCGCAAGACGAGCTGAGCTTTTGCTTTTAGCTAAAGTTCCCCTACAGTTAAAGTGTTCACATTACGTTTTTCGTTATCTTTTGGTGTGATAATATGTCTAGTGGAATACAGTGAAATTATATCATAACTTGCCGGATAATTTTTAAAGATCAGACATTCTAAAGATTGACGATTTTTGAATTTGCCTGATATGATATAAAATATAAAGTAAAATAAACTATCCCTCACAGACTGTTGAGAAATTTCTATTTCTAGAAACAATTTATTAAATAAAAAAGATGTGTACAAAAATAGTACAAAAATATTCTCCATTTTCTGTCATTAAAATAAAGTTTATCACAACAAAAACAATTATGTCTAAAAAATCTGTTGTAATCAGTCTCACATCCTCTATATACAGATTTTGTTATTGTAGAGACATATTAATTTATCCATCCTTTGAGCATATTACTAAAGACTGGATGCATTTTCTCGAAAAGCATTCGTGGAGGAGTCCCACTCATCACACTGTCTTTTGTCATTTGTTGAATAACAAATTCTGTACATTATACAAAATAATAAATCTTTTCTATGGTTTTTTTGGTAACCAGAGTTGTTGAATGTAACAAGTAATGACAATCGAATACCATTATAGTCGTATACATTGGAATGATAGTAAAATGGGAAAAAAAACACTTAAAAAATCTATTAATTCTTGAATGGCTTGAAGAAAGTTAGTTCTGCTGACGATTGTAAGGTATTTTAAATTGTGGAAACTGTTTTCGAAAATATCCTTGCTTGAAATTTTGGCGCGTTTTCACTCAAAAACCTTTTTATCATCCTTAAGCGGTACGTTAGCGATTTTAAAAGTGAGGTATCTTTTTGATTTGTGCGTAACTCATTCCGTTTTTGGAAAAAATGTGCAAAACTATAGTTATTTTAATAACAACTTGTAGTCGAAACATATTTTTAGAAATCCAAATCAATTCGGCAAAAAATCGATTGCAAAAATTAAAGTATACGAACGATTTTTTTTGAGTCGGTAGGACAAAAACTCAATAACAAACTTTGAATATTTTGCAATGTACTTTCCAGAATCGTGTTGCTGGATCATTGATGTACAGAAACCAATTGTAAACAAGTGAAAATAACGACTAATTGAGTTGATTGCTTAAATACCCGGTATACATTGCGTTTATGAAAAGTAAAACGGAACATTTTAAATTTTTTTTCTATCTCTTACCGTTTTAAAGATAGAAACTTTCCCCACTAGTAGCCTGGTCCGACTTTGCCCATTCTCGAACTTAATCTTACTTTTTAACTCTAGAACACAGACACAAAATTTAAGTCCGTTATCTCTTGTCGTTTTTGAGTTATCGTGACTACGGATAGACGGGGAGGCGGACAGACAGACCGACGGACAGACGGATAGACATACGGAACTGACCTAATTAGGAAATTTTATTTTTCAACCGTTACAAAGTTGGAACTAAAAATGATGTTTTCAGATGTCAAATTGACATGCATCCTGGACATAAGACACAAGTTCATTATATTACAAACATACCCTGCCTACATATAGTCTGTGTATAGAGGTGATAATAAATAAATATGTAATTCCATAAAACACATTTCCTGTCAAATTAATTACTAATCAAAACACTAATTAGTGACTGTGAAAATAAATTATTATTCTATCAGAAAAGAACGAATACAAAAGGAGGGAGCCTACTATTTCTGTTTATATTGTGCAATATTTATTATTACTGTTCTTTTTTTAGATTGTCACACATTTTCTTCACGGTTCGTTTTTATACTCTTAAATTATGCGTAGGTTTTATAATTTATATTTTCCTGAATGATAATATAAAAAAAAAACTGTATAATATCCGTTTAGTCGAACGTGATTCCATTAGATAAACTCACGTTTCACAGACTTAAATTACTTAAATTTTCTGTCGTTATCATACTAAAGAAGAGGTTGTTTTTCGATTATCGTAATATTTTCACCCCTGTTTATGATTTTGCTTTAATAACTACTTATATAAAATCAACGAATAATATTTTGAAACAATTAATACAATGTCGGTTAAAGGTACGTTTATCTTGGTAGCGACTATCACGATGATCCTGCTACGATAATTGTTGAGCACTATTTCTTTGTATTTCCTATAGCGATGTTTTGTTTCAAGTGGCTGTTGCTAGAGTTGATAATGATGATCGTACGTTTTAAATAGTCGTTCAGAAGAAGGGTGGATATAATCGTCAGTCGCTAACGGTATTTGTTGTGATAAGATCACGTAACCAGTCCAAGTAGCAATGCGGTCTAACGCGCTTTACTTAGAACTGGAAGGTTGCGGGTTTAGTGTCCAACGTTGGCAGTTTGTCAATTAAAATTAATGGGGCGGTTAAGTGACTAAATTGTCGGCTTAGGGATAAGAACGAATTAACCGGCTATGCTTGTGAAGGTTTTCTGCAGTTTACCTTCACGAACTCCCGATGAAAATCGGTATAGTTCCTATCACAGTCGGTCTTCAGGCGTACAACCTACCAATTCCTAGTCTACATACAAATTCCTTGTCCTCTACCTGCATTAATGTATGGTTAACAATTAATTAATGTTAATTATATGTTAATTAAGGTTAAAAAAATAATGTGAGTGGCGTCTGTTATAGATTGTAGAGTCCCAGAAACATAGGTAAAATCCCATTATTATGATAAGACTACGAGCACCATAGTTCCGTTTTCTGACTTGGATTATGAAACTCATCTCGGCGGAGTACCGAATCATTTCTCGCTATGGCCTCATGCGTCCTACGAGAATCAAAGATTCAACGGCAAAATATAGGCTAATCTTAGCAATAAAGTTGAACAACCGTCTTCCATCTCCTAAAATGCATTTATGTTATAAAATATTATGTCTACTTAATTTTAAATGCATTTTGTAAAACACAACCTGCCCCTAGAACGATGTGACTATTAATAAAAACACAGTATTAATGAAAAATCAACATATCGCAGACCGATATTTAACCGATATTGATTATTTTCCCTAAAGCTTTTTTATCGCAACCCATATTTAGTCAAACTTGACGAAACACTTCGATCTTTCGAAATACCTTATCATTAGTTATTATGTTCAAAAACTACGTAGTTACCTTCTTTCGATACGTCTGACAAGATCTTTTTGTCTTATCCTTTGATTTATTGGTCAAGAATAAAAACCTAAATAAAAAAAAAACCTAAATAATTGAATAACTACTTACAGTGTTCTTATCAATACAAATTAGTGGTAATAATGATAAATACCGTTCAAAAACTTATCATAAGAATAATAATATTAATGTAGACACTTATGTGAAGTTGGCAACCCACTTAACGGTAGAAGATTTTTTTAAGTTTCATTCGATTGTACTCGGTTTGTACCGGATTGTACCACCTTGATTTTCGTTTGTACCCTAAAGGGTTGAAAAATATAGGGGTGGGTAAAATTGCTCCGCAACTCGTGTTGAGATAAATGATTTTCGTTGATGCCATTGTGAAGAGAATCGTTTGTACCTGTTTGTACCGATGTTAAAAAAAAATTAAAAAAATTTAAAATAAAAAAATTTTAATAAAAAAATTTTTTTTAAATTTTAAAAAATTAAAAAAAAATTTTTTTAAATTTTTTTCTTTATTTTCGTATCTCATTTAGGAATAAATTATATGTGGTATCGTTTTGGTAGAGACAATAGTTTCTCGACGATTAAAAACGGGTACAAACGATATAAGTGTCGGTACGCATGGGTACAAACGATTATGAGTGGGTACAAACGATTTGTCGGTGCTACAAACGATAAAAGTGTCGGTACGCATGGGTACAAACGATTTGTCGGTGTTACAAACGATATTAGTGTCGAAACGCATGGGTACAAACGATTAGAGTGGGTACAAACGATTTGTCGGTGGTACAAACGATAAAAGTGTCGGTACGCATGGGTACAAACGATTATAAGTGGGTACAAACGATTTGTCGGTGGTACAAACGATAAAAGTGTCGGTACGCATGGGTACAAACGATTATGAGTGGGTACAAACGATTTGTCGGCGGAACAAACGATAAAAGTGTCGGTACGCATGGGTACAAACGATTATGAGTGGGTACAAACGATTTGTCGGCGGTACAAACGATAAAAGTGTCGGTACGCATGGGTACAAACGATTATGAGTGGGTACAAACGATTTGTCGGCGGTACAAACGATAAAAGTGTCGGTACGCATGGGTACAAACGATTATGAGTGGGTACAAACGATTTGTCGGCGGAACAAACGATAAAAGTGTCGGTACGCATGGGTACAAACGATTATGAGTGGGTACAAACGATTTGACGGCGGTACAAACGATAAAAGTGTCGGTACGCATGGGTACAAACGATTATGAGTGGGTACAAACGATTTGTCGGCGGAACAAACGATAAAAGTGTCGGTACGCATGGGTACAAACGATTATAAGTGGGTACAAACGATTTGACGGCGGTACAAACGATAAAAGTGTCGGTACGCATGGGTACAAAGGATTATGAGTGGGTACAAACGATTTGTCGGCGGTACAAACGATAAAAGTGTCGGTACGCATGGGTACAAACGATTATGAGTGGGTACAAACGATTTGTCGGCGGTACAAACGATAAAAGTGTCGGTACGCATGGGTACAAACGATTATGAGTGGGTACAAACGATTTGTCGGCGGAACAAACGATAAAAGTGTCGGTACGCATGGGTACAAACGATTATGAGTGGGTACAAACGATTTGTCGGCGGTACAAACGATAAAAGTGTCGGTACGCATGGGTACAAACGATTATGAGTGGGTACAAACGATTTGTCGGTGGTACAAACGATAAAAGTGTCGGTACGCATGGGTACAAACGATTATGAGTGGGTACAAACGATTTGTCGGCGGTACAAACGATAAAAGTGTCGGTACGCATGGGTACAAACGATAATGAGTGGGTACAAACGATTTGTCGGCGGTACAAACGATAAAAGTGTCGGTACGCATGGGTACAAACGATTATGAGTGGGTACAAACGATTTGTCGGCGGTACAAACGATAAAAGTGTCGGTACGCATGGGTACAAACGAATATGAGTGGGTACAAACGATTTGTCGGCGGTACAAACGATAAAAGTGTCGGTACGCATGGGTACAAACGATTATGAGTGGGTACAAACGATTTGTCGGCGGTACAAACGATAAAAGTGTCGGTACGCATGGGTACAAACGATTATGAGTGGGTACAAACGATTTGTCGGCGGAACAAACGATAAAAGTGTCGGTACGCATGGGTACAAACGATTATGAGTGGGTACAAACGATTTGACGGCGGTACAAACGATAAAAGTGTCGGTACGCATGGGTACAAACGATTATGAGTGGGTACAAACGATTTGTCGGCGGTACAAACGATAAAAGTGTCGGTACGCATGGGTACAAACGATTATGAGTGGGTACAAACGATTTGTCGGCGGTACAAACGATAAAAGTGTCGGTACGCATGGGTACAAACGATTATGAGTGGGTACAAACGATTTGTCGGCGGTACAAACGATAAAAGTGTCGGTATGCATGGGTACAAACGAATATGAGTGGGTACAAACGATTTGTCGGCGGTACAAACGATAAAAGTGTCGGTACGCATGGGTACAAACGATTATGAGTGGGTACAAACGATTTGTCGGCGGTACAAACGATAAAAGTGTCGGTACGCATGGGTACAAACGATTATGAGTGGGTACAAACGATTTGTCGGCGGAACAAACGATAAAAGTGTCGGTACGCATGGGTACAAACGATTATGAGTGGGTACAAACGATTTGACGGCGGTACAAACGATAAAAGTGTCGGTACGCATGGGTACAAACGATTATGAGTGGGTACAAACGATTTGTCGGCGGTACAAACGATAAAAGTGTCGGTACGCATGGGTACAAACGATTATAAGTGGGTACAAACGATTTGACGGCGGTACAAACGATAAAAGTGTCGGTACGCATGGGTACAAACGATTATGAGTGGGTACAAACGATTTGTCGGCGGTACAAACGATAAAAGTGTCGGTACGCATGGGTACAAACGATTATGAGTGGGTACAAACGATTTGTCGGCGGTACAAACGATAAAAGTGTCGGTACGCATGGGTACAAACGATTATGAGTGGGTACAAACGATTTGTCGGCGGAACAAACGATAAAAGTGTCGGTACGCATGGGTACAAACGATTATGAGTGGGTACAAACGATTTGACGGCGGTACAAACGATAAAAGTGTCGGTACGCATGGGTACAAACGATTATGAGTGGGTACAAACGATTTGTCGGCGGAACAAACGATAAAAGTGTCGGTACGCATGGGTACAAACGATTATAAGTGGGAACAAACGATTTGACGGCGGTACAAACGATAAAAGTGTCGGTACGCATGGGTACAAAGGATTATGAGTGGGTACAAACGATTTGTCGGCGGTACAAACGATAAAAGTGTCGGTACGCATGGGTACAAACGATTATGAGTGGGTACAAACGATTTGTCGGCGGTACAAACGATAAAAGTGTCGGTACGCATGGGTACAAACGATTATGAGTGGGTACAAACGATTTGACGGCGGTACAAACGATAAAAGTGTCGGTACGCATGGGTACAAACGATTATGAGTGGGTACAAACGATTTGTCGGCGGAACAAACGATAAAAGTGTCGGTACGCATCGGTACAAACGAATATGAGTGGGTACAAACGTACCGACACTTTTATCGTTTGTTCCGCCGACAAATCGTTTGTACCCACTCATAATCGTTTGTACCCATGCGTACCAACACTTTTATCGTTTGTACCGCCGACAAATCGTTTGTACCCACTCATAATCGTTTGTACCCATGCGTACCGACACTTTTATCGTTTGTACCGCCGACAAATCGTTTGTACCCACTCATAATCGTTTGTACCCATGCGTACCGACACTTTTATCGTTTGTACCGCCGACAAATCGTTTGTACCCACTCATAATCGTTTGTACCCATGCGTACCGACACTTTTATCGTTTGTACCGCCGTCAAATCGTTTGTACCAACTCATAATCGTTTGTACCCATGCGTACCGACACTTTTATCGTTTGTACCGCCGACAAATCGTTTGTACCCACTCATAATCGTTTGTACCCATGCGTACCGACACTTTTATCGTTTGTACCGCCGTCAAATCGTTTGTACCCACTCATAATCGTTTGTACCCATGCGTACCGACATTTTTATCGTTTGTTCCGCCGACAAATCGTTTGTACCCACTCATAATCGTTTGTACCCATGCGTACCAACACTTTTATCGTTTGTACCGCCGACAAATCGTTTGTACCCACTCATAATCGTTTGTACCCATGCGTACCGACACTTTTATCGTTTGTACCGCCGACAAATCGTTTGTACCCACTCATAATCGTTTGTACCCATGCGTACCGACACTTTTATCGTTTGTTCCGCCGACAAATCGTTTGTACCCACTCATAATCGTTTTTACCCATGCGTACCGACACTTTTATCGTTTGTACCGCCGACAAATCGTTTGTACCCACTCATAATCGTTTGTACCCATGCGTACCGACACTTTAATCGTTTGTACCGCCGACAAATCGTTTGTACCCACTCATAATCGTTTGTACCCATGCGTACCGACACTTTTATCGTTTGTACCGTCGTCAAATCGTTTGTACCCACTCATAATCGTTTGTACCCATGCGTACCGACACTTTTATCGTTTGTACCGCCGACAAATCGTTTGTACCCACTCATAATCGTTTGTACCCATGCGTACCGACACTTTTATCGTTTGTACCGCCGACAAATCGTTTGTACCCACTCATAATCGTTTGTACCCATGCGTACCGACACTTTTATCGTTTGTACCGCCGACAAATCGTTTGTACCCACTCATAATCGTTTGTACCCATGCGTACCGACACTTTTATCGTTTGTACCACCGACAAATCGTTTGTACCCACTCTAATCGTTTGTACCCATGCGTTTCGACACTAATATCGTTTGTAACACCGACAAATCGTTTGTACCCATGCGTACCGACACTTTTATCGTTTGTAGCACCGACAAATCGTTTGTACCCACTCATAATCGTTTGTACCCATGCGTACCGACACTTATATCGTTTGTACCCGTTTTTAATCGTCGAGAAACTATTGTCTCTACCAAAACGATACCACATATAATTTATTCCTAAATGAGATACGAAAATAAAGAAAAAAATTTAAAAAAATTTTTTTTAAATTTTTTAAAATTTAAAAAAAATTTTTTTATTAAAATTTTTTTATTTTAAATTTTTTTAATTTTTTTTTAACATCGGTACAAACAGGTACAAACGATTCTCTTCACAATGGCATCAACGAAAATCATTTATCTCAACACGAGTTGCGGAGCAATTTTACCCACCCCTATATTTTTCAACCCTTTAGGGTACAAACGAAAATCAAGGTGGTACAATCCGGTACAAACCGAGTACAATCGAATGAAACTTAAAAAAATCTTCTACCGTTAAGTGGGTTGCCAACTTCACATAGGTAATGTAGACAATACAGTTATACGTGTTTGGTGTTTTGTTGTGTATACATGTAAGTATATGTATACAGGGTGTTAAAAAATTTATGTTCCATATATATATGACGCTTTAACATACACCACCCTAAACCTGGAGCGAATGACGTGGTGTCAGTCAATTGATTGTGGTTTACTGTCCTAAAGCTCGTCGATTTCCTTTATCGCATCTATTAGTAGAGGTCACTCAGTTTCCTTCGATATCGCTAAAAAGGGAATGAAGGTAAATGTTGATTAACATTTTTTGTCGATTCACGAACCTGTCCTTACTTTTTTGCTCTAGAACACACAATTTCAGCTACGTTCTCAGCTACGTTATCTCTTTACTTTTTTGAGTTATCGTGTCTATGAACAGACGGATATACGGAAATGCGGAAAGTATTAACGTCATTTTATGAACATTTAACATACCCTTAACATACCCTTAACATACCATTGTATACATTATACACACCGGGTATAATAAATAATATTTTTTTAAGTCATGCGGGAAAAGTACTATCTTATTGCTCGCTTTTTCGTGCGGTAAATGACTGTTTGCCTATTCAATTATTACCACACTACTTGGATCTATTGCAAATATTTATTTGAGTGCGACAAGTTTATTTGTCTCACGCCGTAATAATTGAATAGCCGAACAGCCATTTAACGCCCGAAAAAATAAATAGTACTTATCCCGCATTATGAAAAAAAAATAGTATCTGCAATTCATGCGATGTTGTCGATTGCCCACTCGAGTGAATGAGTGGACAATTCAATAATGCAACAAAATATTACCTTGATCACGATTAACGCTGTAAAACTGTGTTAAATGTAAAAATGAAGCCAGACCAAACACCTGCTAGACAACGGCCAAAATGTGTATCAAGTATACGAGCATGCATTATATAAAGTTTTAATAACTTCCGGTTGCATTTGCTACTGCCGCATGTAATTCTTCATTCTACGTATGAAAGGACTTATGTATTTAACTACATTCTTCCAGCACTGATGGCTACATTTTTTTCAGTGTGTATAAAAGCTCATTTAAGAGGATACGGAACTTACCACAGTAAAAAAACCCTTTAGAAAGACTCCTTTTCGTGATTGAAGTATTGATGGTGTTCATCCAATATTATGTTTACGAAAAACAAGAAACTTAGAAGATTTTTTCTCCTGAAAAGCCTATTTCTTACTAACAAATAATTTCTATTTAATGTGCATTGAACTCTTTTTATCATACTTTTATAATACTTTTATAATCGATTCTCAAGGTTTAGCGGATTTTTTATCCACGAAAAAACTATTTTTTTCCCGCATCTGTACCTGCGAATTGCGAATTTTTAGATGTTTTGACAAACCAATCATAAAATATTTGACATGAATTAAAAGGCTTAACTCTCTGTATATAAAATTTATAGAGAACATTTAACAAGTTTTAAAAACTTTGGATTGTAGCCAAACACGTAACAATATGATTGCATAAGTTTACTTCTTTAGTCCTTCTATGGATGTACTATAAATGTTAGTATAAAGCTTTCAAATATCACGTCGAATAATGTTCGTTTGTAATCTTGATTAAAAAGTTTTTTTATTATATGAACAATGCAACAAAAATGGGGAATAAAAACAAAATTTTTATTTTATTTTATTAATAACCATAACGGCCTACAATTAACTTTTATTTTGAAGAAAATAAATTGGTTTAATGATTTTAAAATATATTTTCTTACTTATATTTTTTGGTCTTCGCCATCTGAAACAGAAAGAAAAAAAGAATACTGATTAGATATTTTCTACTATAGTTCTGTGGTTGAATTTTAGACCAGGAAATGTGTAGATTTGCATGACACTTCTTCGTAATATTTCTGAATTGCATATTCTTGTACGGCTGATAGTTCAGATGAAGACCAACTATTGTCTAACCACCGATACACCATCCATTTTTTTGCCACGCGTTCAAAGTTGGCGAAATGGAAATAAAGAGGTTTTTGAGCGATAGCGATAGAATTTTTAGGTATTAACAAGACAAACAATTTGGCCCGTTGGAAATTAAAATCAGTTATTTAGTTCTCTCGCAAAGTAATAAAAACCAGCTGAACTGGCCATTTCTGAAATAACTAATTATTAATGCAATAATTCATGTACAGCTTTGAAAATCTCGGAAAAAATGTCTCTCTGCATATATTTTTATGAGTATTTCCAAAAATATATGCATTTAAAATAAAAAATGTCGTGCCTTATGTATGTGTGGGGGTGTTGCCTACAATCAATTTTCGTACTACTCTCATCAGTTCTTTAATATTAAATTGTATAATAAGCAATTTGATTAATCGATTTTAATTTCCGATGCACCAAATTGTTTGTCTTGTTAATACCTAAAAATGGTTCCTTCGCTTTTTTTCTGTCAAATTCATAGTTTCGTCGCTATCGCTCAAAATCCTCTTTTTTTCCGTTTCTTTGAACTTTGAACGCGTGGCAAAAAAAATAGGTGGTGAATCGGTGGTTGGACAATAGTTGGTCTTCATTTGGGCTATCAGCCCTACAAGAATATGTAATTCGCAAATATTACGGAGAAGTGTCATGAAAATGCATCTTGTTGAATCAATTCCCTGTACTATATTGTCTACATTTATAATTATATAGGTTGATTTAGATATCCTTACATAGTATAAAACAATGTCCCCCCGCCGTCTGTTTGTCTGTTCGCGATAAACTCAAAAACTACTGCACCGATTTTCATGCTGTTTTCACCAATGGATAGAGTGGTTCTCGAGGAAGGTTTTAGTATATAATTTTGTCAAGTTTTTGTATACATTGGTCCTTACATATTATAAAAATTATTCATGAGGAAGGTATAGTTGTATAATTTATTGATGTATAGGTGTACAGTTTATCAGTCCTTGACGGGAGAAAATATTTATTATGTTACTTGGTTATGAGGGCGTTACAAAATTTTTGCAGGCGAAGCCGCGACTTTTTTTAACTAATATTTATATATTGGATCTCAAAAAAATCTAGCAAGTAGCCAATTTCTATTGAGTAATTATCGTGGCATCAATGCCTTACAAGTTGCTAACCATTAAAAAATTTATTATAACGAGTAGGTGTTGCCAAGAATTTGTTCTCTCCTCAGTTCGATAAAGTTTGATGGAGTCTTTTTTAAATACTTTCTAGTACCTTGATTGAAATTGAAAACTAATAAAATTTTATTAATTTTCTTAAAATACTTAAACACCATAAAATATTTAGTCATAAATGAAATTACTATATCAAACTACTTATTATTATGTACAAAATTACATTGCATTAAGGTAGTTCCAGCATCAAATCACTTTTCGACAGATTTTGCTCATTTTTTTTTCACAGGCTAAAAATATCGTTTTCTAATAAATCCTGAAGTTTCATAATTTTTAACCATTTAGAACGGGAGATAAACAATAACAAAGTAATCATTCTGTCTTATTTTCTCTCATTAGAAGCATGTAAAACTTCATGCCCGTCCAACATTATCCGTATGTATTGAGAAACTGGATAGAATTAAAAAAAAAACTACGACAGTAAAGAAAAATATTTCTAAAATAAATTTAAAAAAAATCGCTTTTTAGCGTTTTGTTTTCGAAATATGATAATTTTTTTTCTTTTAAAATTACATTAATTATATTATGTATATATGTTAATGTATGTGAATATCCATGTGTATTTGTATTTGTTCTATAATAAAAGCAAACCGGTTTTTTGTCCTGATTATTCAAGTCAATGCTGGATCTACCTTAATAGCTATAGTACTAGCTGCGTTTGTGATTATGATTATTAACCAGATTGGTTGAGGACGGATGAATTCCGTTTTCTTCTTATTTCAAGACGAGCGACGAGCTCCGTTTTCTCTTTAGACGAGCGAAACCGTTGGAATTTTGGTGACTATCTACACAACAGTGTTCCCGAATACAGAAATCAGTCGGGTTGTTATAGTCGCTTTGCTCGGAACTAGGAGGTTACTGGTTCGATTTCAAACGGTGGCACTTTGTCAATTAAATTAATTTAAAAAAAAAATTAATGTGGTGGTTAACTGACCAAACTATTGGCGTATGGATAACAACGAAAGTAACCGGCTATGCTTATGAAGGTTTTTTGCAGTTTCCTTTCACAAACTCCAGATTAATATCGCCATAGTTCATATCAAAGTCAGCTGCAGTCACACAACCAACCAATAATTAGTCTATATACAAATTCTTTGTCCTTTAGGGGTCGGTTAAAAAGATCTAGGTCAGTAAAAAAGGCCGTAGAAAAGCCTACTTACCGGGCTTCGACCACCCCTACTAATACTGTTAACTTCGTTTATCCTGACTTGATGTAATATGAGATATAAACGCTGATGGACATTTTGCTTGAAGAGCTTAGCTAATCAAACGGATAAACACAGATTATTCCTCTCATCTCGTTACTTTCCATATTTGTTATTGAAAACAGTTACTGCGAGCCTTGAGCCGTGAAGAATGAGTGCCCACTCAGTGTGATAAGATTTGACGACAGCCGATTAGAAAATGCTTTCTCATTATCATGATTAAAATTGATAAACAATAAAAACTTTATTATCCTTCTTGAAAGTAGTTAAAAAACCATAAAATATTAAGTAATAAATGAAAATATGAAATTACTCTATCAAACTATATGTTCTATACAAAATTACATTGAATTAATAGTTATATTACTGGAATTTGTCTAATATATATATATATATACATATATATATATATACATATATATATATATATATATATATGTATATATATATATATATATATATATATATATATATATATATATATATATATATATATATATATATATATATGTATATATATATACAATCTGTTTTCAAAAGCATTTCTAGTAGGGAATCAATGATAAATAAATAAAATATTTACTATAAAACACATACATACATACACATACTTACAAACATCTGATTTATGTTTGATTGATGTCATTCAAGAGTGGGATTAGTGATGCCCACTTAATTTATAATATTATTATTCATTACGTATGCACACACAGACTACAGAGTACCCCCACTATTTTTATTTCTTTATGAAGCATTGTGTAGTTACTATAGTAAATAATACTTAACATTGATTGTCTATTAGAAAAGCTTTCCAAAACAGACGGTATATATATATATGTATAATAATAATAATTACAGTATCTAAGTTTTGAACAAAATATTAAAGACGATGCTGCTCCGCCATGGATAAATGGTATTTGGTTAATTTACCAAGGTTTAGTTTAGAATATTATAGTAACATCATTTTATATAATTTTATCTTTATATAAATACAAGAAATTTAATATAGTAGTATATTTAATATAATATTATTAGTATGTTGTGTTTGTGTTATGTTAAAGATAAACCATGGAATTTATTTCTTGATTTAAAGTGCAAAGTTTTCAATTTTGCATTGTTCGAAAACTTAATGTACAGAGTTATTATAAACATAAGCATAGTTTAACGAAAATATGTATACCTAATGGCCAAACTAGACGCAGAACATGGTTGCAGCAACATTGAACAGCAACTAGCTTGTTGCTCCGTGTGTGGAGTGGTTGCAGCAACAAAAAGTTTGTTTTTTGTTGCTGCAACCACCCCACACACAGTGCAACAAGCTAGTTGCTGTTCAATGTTGCTGCAACCATGTTCTCCGTCTATTTGGGCCTTAAAGGAAGTTAGCAGGAAAAATGTAGTATTGTGTAAATTGTTGATATTTAGAAATGTGTGAAAAAGAACAATGCCAACCACCAGGGTTCAAATAGGACGGATCAGTGTAGATCTGGGACAGGCGGTGCTCTTACCAATTCAGCTATGGCCATTATAAGATTACAATAGCGGTATGTCTTACAAATTCGTTAAATAGAGATAATTCAATATTAAAGTTTGTGTTTGTAGAAATAGTATTTTGTTACAGAGGAGCATTTTTGAAGTGGGAGGGTTACGGGTGAGAAGCGACCACAGAGAATATTAGTATATTTAAAAGTATCTAAATCAAATAATGAAAATAAATACTAATAATATTCCTTAGCTTCTTCGTCAATTCCATTGGTGTCTATCGAAAACAAAAAATAAGTTTGATTCATTTACTCCAGTATTTTAATTTACTATCCAATTCTAATTAACTTACACGTGAATAATTCAATTGCAATCAGATGGTTGGTGTCACGCTACTTTTTAAATTTGAGCTTCATAGTTTTTTTAGTTCCTGAGATATGAAGGCCTAAAAACCATCTTTAATCCTTCCTTTACATCTATACTTAAACTTACCCTGATTCACTATCGTGCTATGTGATATCTCAATATTGCATTTGTATTTCTTCGATTTTAAAACAAAGTGATTGAGGCATATTTTATAACTTCGTTTCTATAAGCTGCATTATACTACTTCTATGCCATTCAAGCTTCATTGAGGAGTATATTTAGAATATATAGAAGACTAAAATAGTGCTATTTGTCTTACTTTTGTCGCTCAATCCACCAGCGATACTTAGTGAATTTGTAAGGATAGTATAAGGACTGCCCTTATACTACCCTTTTAAAAATTACCTCTCTTTGAAATTAAAATGTCAACAACGGTAAATATGAAACATAAGTCAGAAAAGGAGACATCATGTGACATAGAAATATGGGAAAGTGGTTGAACTTTGATTGATCTACGTGCCATTTGTTCTAAAAAACATTTGTATGAGGCCATGACGTACCGTCAATGAATCTTGAATAAGTGGTTAATATGACAACAAAATTAAAACTAAAATAAACTTAAACATGTATTTATGTCGAAATTAGTTTAAAAACGTTAAAAACTATGCGTAGTTGGTACAGTGGAGTCTCTTCTATATTGACTGTGACGAGTCTAAAATTCCTAGAATTAAATAATAGAATACACGACGGGAGATGAGTCCCTTTACTACTTTATTGTGAGAAATGGTGGGAATTCAAGATAAGAGATCGAATATATAAGAGAGAGTAGAGACACTTATTCCGTAGTTCACTCCCGTCCGTTCGGTCAGAAACACGCACGAAATCTACCTATTATTGTCGCGCAATCTGTTGTAGTTCAGGCACCGGTAGCCCCGTTCACAATGAACTTTGTTAGTATAGACGAATAAATAAGTTGTATCGGTATACCTGAAACCTAAATTCCATAATTAAATTCATATAATGACATGAAATTAATTATACATGAAATTAATTAAGGAATTTAGGTATCTTTAGGTATTTTGTCTGGCATGCGTACCATTGATTCGCCATTGCTGGGTTACATCTTCTGAAAACACAATAGCTCCGAGATATTTGAGTCTAAAGGAGTATTTAACGATTATGAGACATCAAATCTGCATTACGTTTCATAACATGTGAGTAACCTTTTACCATTTAAAATAACTTCCATCGTTAGCCAGTCACAAACTGAGCTCTCCAGACATAGAAGTGACAGATACTAATGAAATCAAATTCATATCTTCAAGTGTATACAAATATTATAAAACATACTTCGGAGCTCAAAGCTCACTATGAACATGACAGGATATATCGTTTCGAACATATAGTGAGGATATATATTCAAAACTTTAGTTTGATTATTAAATAAAACAAATATTTGAAATTTTCGTAAAATCACTTTATTTGACTAGTTTTTATTTCTTCAGAAATAAAAAATGAAATTTCAAATATTAGTTTTATTTAATAATATCATGGATTATCATGGATTTTCGTCAAGTAACGACCCATTCAATTCAAAATACAACTTTAGTTTGAGAAATCTTCAAATGTGAGTTTCCAGGAGTTATTCAATTGGATTCACAACACACACAATTTTAATCCTATTTGATCGGGATCACTTTCATATATATTCTATGCAGAGTCCTTTATGTTTATATAAATTTGAAACCATTTCAAATAACATCAATAATTAGTTATTATACAGTTATCTATGTATATATTTATTACCGCCCAACATTAATGCCTGTAAATGATAACTTTATTTATGTATAATTATCCGTGTTATATGTTAATTGGTAGTATCATATTAACAACAGAATACTACACAATACATACACACACACATATATATGATTATTATTTTGGAAACACTAAAATGGATGACATATACAAGGGCACAATCATCTCTCCCCACCATTGCTCACACTACTCATATCTATATTAAACATAACATAGAAATACATACACATACACACAAATATATAGAGAGATAGATATTATGACATCATCATTAATCAGTCAGTAACAACACAACAACAATAACAAGTTTGTTAATAAACAAGCAACAATACGAACAACAACAATATTGTCACTAATGTACATTGTATTGTATTAACTAACTAATATGTCTATCATACTTATATATGTGGAGTACTCATACATATATATATAATATATATATATATATATATAATCACTAATATTTTATTTATTACATGACACTTTTGACATAATACGAGAGGATTTTTGGGGGGTGAATAATCGTGGAGGGTGAAGGGGTGTGAGAGAATGATGATGGGGGAATTTACTCTAGTACTATGATCCCAAATGTTTTGTTCATAATGTGATGTTGTTTGTAATGTTGTAATGAAGTAATTATTGAGAATTTCTATAATGACATATTTCACGATAATTAGTATGATAATTGTTCACTTAAAATATCAGAAACATTATTAAACAATGATGAATGAATGTTATCATCAAGGATAAATATAATTGGTTATATTCGATTACACATTTGATAGAGTCAAATTAGCTTCAAAAAGGGGGTTTCAGGCAAGTTGCTGGGAACCGAATTAAAAAAAAAATCAATTCATTTTGACGCCCTGAATATGACCCTAAGTTTTGACGGTCCGACTCGTGATGGAACAGGGTCAAAATTGAATTTGTTTAGAACAAAAAGCAGTTTTTTCTTAAAACTAAAAATTTTTAAAATGAAAATATTATTCAATTCTATATAAAAACAAATGAACTCATGAACATTAAAATCGGTTTATTAGAATTCGAGAAAAAATTCCCAAAGTTCGAAAGTTAAAAATCCAAAAATTACTTCAGTTTTTTCTTAAACAATGGCAAAGTATGCCTTTTATATGTTAAAAATAATGTGTCTAATTTTAGCCCTTAAAAAACACATTTGGTCCCCGACAATTAATAAAATACCTTATCACAGATTTTTATAAATAAAAAGGGTGCATTTCATCTTAGATGAATAAATTTTTTTTAAATAAAAGGTCTGAAAAATGTCAATAAAATGAATATTTTTAAAAAAACTGTATTTTTACCCATTATTTTTCAATTTGTTTAAAACGCGCTATAAACAAATTAAAAAAAACAGTTGAAATTATTTAAATAATCTTGTTTTCTTTTAACTTTTAGATTTTTTATAGTTCTTTAATTTAAAAAAATATATATAACGATACGTTAACTTTTAAGAGTTATCATATGTTTTACTTTTTCCTAATTTACTTGTAAACAAATTAATATTTTTAGGTTTTATAGGCCTTAATCGAAAAGATTAAACACTTATCTATCTAACTATAAACTGCAAAAAATTTTCCTATCAATATGGTTTATTTCTTAATGAAAAACAGGACAAAATCGGTGGGTATTTAATTAGAAAATAATAATTTTATAATTTATAAACAGCGTCGTCTATTTCATCAAAAAAAGATTGCATGATTGCGATATCGATTGAAAGTATGATTGTTTGCGGTTCCAAGCAACCCACCTGAAAAATGCTAATTTGACTCTATCAATTAATTAGGGCAATTGTGGTGAGTTTCATGTTGATTTACCATAGATAGAAAGATAAATCTTGAGGTATGAAAAGTTTTGCACTTCGATCTTATGGCTCATTGTGCTCCCTGTTCTACTTCAGTCTGGCAAGGTTTACTTCTCCCCTTTCGGGGCAATAGCCATGGCCTTGCTTCACAGGTTTTTCTGAAGGTTCTTATATTAAGGATGAGATTGACCGAATTGATTGTACCTGCTGTAATCGAGAGATTCGTTGTTAAAGATGATGTGGCTGGATAAATCTTCCTCCTCGCCACACAGTCTGCACATAATGGATCCATTGTGGAGTATTATTGTGTGTTAGTGCTTTTGTAGGTGATCATGTCTGGTGATTAATTCGGTACCCTTTCGAAGTTTTCTCCTGTTAAGACTACATGCATCGAGAGACAACCTCTTGGATGCATTTTGAAACAGTATTTTCTCGAGTTTTTGTTGCGGTATATTTTTCCAATGATCATGGTGTCAAGTCGAATATACATTAGTTTTGCTATTTGAATTTGGAGGGAGTACACTTACACATTCGAAAAAATCATCGACTGCCAAAAAAATGAGTTTCCCCGTCTACGATTATCAATATCCACGGAACACAATTGAGTTTTATGAAAACAACAATATAAATATAGTGTTATTTGATTATATCTCTGGTAGGTCCATCGACTAAAAATTATTTAATCCTTTTTGGTATTTTTGAGTCAATTAAAAACTAATTTGAACTAATGAAATAAAATATTGTATGGATTGTAATTACGAAAAATTATCGGAAATACATTTCATACCAATTTAGTAAAAAATTTTGCTGACTTGTACATCAATCAATCGAATTTATTTCTAATTCATTTTTCAAGATAAGACAATTATATTTAACCAAAACCGTTAGAACAATCACCAAGTATAACGGAATAAAAGTTATTTTGCTCGAACGAAATGTCACGTTAAAATATCGTTAAGATAAATCAAGATCACAATCTCAAAATACAATTAATATTGTGGTTTGCGCATTTCTTACAGATATTCGAATTACTATCAAGTATTTATATCACCATGATGTCCATTATCCAACATACATTTAAAATAAATATATTTTATCTATCGGAATCTATTTACAGTAAAAGCCCGAATAAAAGAAATAGTTTCTTCGAACTGTGTGGAATTGACAACTACTTTTAAGGAACGCATTAAACATTAAAATTGTAAATAGAGATGTTGTAATTCAATGTGTGGCCGATGACCTTCTAATTTCTTTAGAAACCTTGGTATCCGACTTTTATTTATATAGTGACTATCATGATTTATGAAACGCATCGTTCATCGATCGTTAATCTAGCTTTGCCAACCAAGCCGAACCTAAATATTTTAGGACAAAATGATCTATTTAAAGTTCAAGCTTCTGGTTATACATTTCTCCTTGAATGACCTAGAGTTTTGGACTCCAACTATAGATAGATAGATAGATTGTAGAGGCTGCCCTGGACGGGCTACACTTTGACCTATCCCAACCATAATTGTTAATTGGTTAGAGGACTGCGTTTCTGTGACATAAATAAGCTGAGCCTAAAATTGCGATCAACGCAATTTGAGGGTCAGTAATGCTCCGTTTTTGAACTTAGGGTTCAGTACCAAAGTTTCGATTTCCGTCTATTCTGTTCTAACGAAGAGTAAAGTCAAACTGATAACAGTGACTTCCACAATAAATTTGGTAACTAAGACTATGAACACACTTGTTTACAATTTTGAGTGATTTCGGATATGAGTTCAAAGTATAGCGTTTGCTTATATAAAATCATTCGGCACTCATATGTGGCAAGGTAGCGATACATTGTCTCGCATCGCTTTATTACTATTGAAAATGACTACGCATGTCCGGATCCTTGTAACATCAATTATGCCCAGCAATAGCAAGGACTAGGGGATGCCCAAACCCTGCCAAGTAGGTGTTTCTTGGCCTTTTTTAGTTATCCCTAAAGGAAAAGGAAATTGTGTGTAGATCAGGAATTTAGTAGGTTGTGCGATTGAAGCCATCTTTGATAAGAACTATGCTGATATGCATCTGGAGTTCGTGAAAGAAAACTACAGAAAATGTTCAAAACTACGGTTTCATTCGTTCTCGTTCAATACGCCAAAAGTTAAGTCAATTAGCAAGACTGTTTTTATACATGTCTCTGAACAAAAAACTCAACATTGTCTACTTGTGTGGACTCAACATTGTCTACAAGTAGACACCGCATTCATGAATCTGTAGTATTATCTAACCTTTACATATTTGTGGTCACTGCCACAGTAAATATCTCTTCTTCAAGTGCAAAACACATTCATTACTTTAAATAATCAACTACTTCGGTTGTTCTTATATGGAGAAAAACATTAAGTCCTGTTGACTAAAGCAGTTATTCAGATTCCAGTGCAAGGGAAAAGAAAATTTTATTTTACGAGAACGCGTGTAATACTATTTTAAGTTCAAGGACATTTTCTATATAAGATTACACTACCATAATCCAGTTATTTTACCTATATCTGTAACCAATATTTTATAGTCTCTATTATATAATATACAAATGTTAGTTTTTCACATAAAATATGTATTGAAAATATAAGAAAGATATAAGAGACAAGAAAAAAATATGTGGAAATATGTCTTTGAAAATAAAACAACAAAAATGAAGATGTAACTACTGTATGGAAAATGTATTATATATATATATATCTAAAAGGAAAATGTGTCAATAGCTCTAAATAATTCTAATAAATATATAACTGTCATATAAATTGAAATATGTTACACATCATAACCCATTTATTTGTAACAAGTAAAATTTTCAATAGTATAGAAGTCTATATGGGAATGATAGTATTGTTTTTTCTTTTCTTATATATATATATATATATATATATATATATATATATATATATATATATATATATATATATATATATATATAAGATATTTTATATAGATTATTGTGTGTATCAGTAAATATTATATAGAGGAAAAATGTAATACTATTAATCCGGTATACAATTTAATAATACTGGGTATATAATATATCAAAAAGTAAATGGATCTTTTATTAGCTGACTAGAGCCGATAGTATTATGTTAGGGACTTGCTAGTATTAACAATAAATTAGTATATAACATGTAGGTTATATTTTCTGGATCCAAAATTAATGTTTTCGTTGGATCTTTATGCTTTAAGGTATACTGATACCAAGAATACTATTAAGTAATCTCTACTAGTATAAAATTGTAATTGGCTGTTTATTTGCTTGTGTGTTCGAATATCACGCAAAAACTACTGGACCGATGTAACTATTTAAAAACTTATGATGAGACTTAAAAACTGTTATGTATTTTATCTCGTTACGAGAGATAGAGTTAGAAAATTTTCGCTGAAATACGAAGGGTCGATAAATATTTGAAGTAGTGGAAGCGGTGGGAAATTACATAGAGGTTTTTTTGGTCTCAAAAGAATGGGAGCCGGAGATATAAGAATAAAACGCGAGCGAAGCCGCGATTATAAGCTGGCCTTATGTAAGTATATAGATTTTGAGAGTGTATTTGTGACTTCTATCTATAGTATATGATTTGATACATACGTTGCCAAATAAACTGTGGACCATAAAACACAATTAAAATTATACAAATTAATTTTAATAATTATCTATTAACAAGTTAAAGTATACTAAAAAACGTCAGCCCAAAATAGGATATTCCTTTCGGAGGAATATATTACGACAAGTATGATCTTGATATCGCATATCTTCTCAGATTTGACGAGACATATTTATCTAGATGCAGGTTAAACAATCCATACTTTTTTGCTGCAAAATATTTCTTATTTTGCATTCCTTGTTACGATTCCAAGACAGTTCAATATTAAGTATTATATTAAGTATTATATTAAGTATTATATTAAGTATTATATTAAGTATTATATTAAGTATTATATTAAGTATTATATTAAGTATTATATTAAGTATTATATTAAGTATTATATTAAGTATTATATTAAGTATTATATTAAGTATTATATTAAGTATTATATTAAGTATTATATTAAGAATTATATTAAGTATTATATTAAGTATTATATAGGGCCACAAAGGTAGCCCTTATTTTAATTAAATAAAACAAAAGTTTGAAATTTTCGTAAAATCATTTTATTTGACTAGTTTCGGAACACAGTTCCTTCTTCAAAAATAAAAATGAAAATCTAGTCAATGAGTTCAATGAGTTTTCTATATAATTAAAAAAATAACCACAATACAGGTTGTATTGTCCTTAAATTTTGTTCTTAAAGTCCCGAACATTCAGACCTTCCACTGCGCAACACTGAGCGCAATTCCACTGAGGCAACACTGAACGACATATGGCTTGATAATTGTTTCCTCGTGTTGCCTATTGTAGGCGTCCGACTATGTGGCACAAAATTCAATTAATGTCGCATGCAGAATTAGTTACCCCACATCGTATGCGCGTTGTCGTTCATGAGTGTAGCATGCGGCTTAAGCGATTCCTTGCAGGCAACTTCAGTTTGGTACATCATGTCGTTACAAACAGTCGCGGCAGCTGCTTATTTGGTAATCGCTTTGAATTATAAAAGGAAAAGAAAAACGCCACGATATTGGAGAAAAGAGCTATATGTCGATGGTCAAGAAATTCAGTATAATTACTTTTCACAATACAATAACTATATTTACCCGATAATTGTTTCAATTTATCGTTTTTAATTCTTATATTATTGTACTCGACGATTTTATTATTCCATAGTTCGGGGGAATTATGGTAATCGTCAATAAAAGACGCATTTTTTCGTTCGTCCACTCCATGTTGCCCGCTCCAAGCCGCACCAATCCGTTGGCTGTTGTATAGATGACGACACTGTTCGACACGTTGAATCATGTCGAAAGATGACGCAATCGACCGGCAACAACGGTCAACTTGTAGCATGCTGCAAGAAGACATTATTTTGGCGCTTTGTGTTCCTTCTATGGAAAGATTGTGTGTAGCATGCGTCAATGCCGCTCGCTACATGTTGCCTTAGTGGAATTGCGCCTTTAGGTTCGTAATCTGAATCACGCGGTATATTTTAACTTGAGACATTCATTGTAGATACACAATTTATACTATGAACTGGAAAGATAATAATTGGTAGTATCAATGTGTACTCTATAATAGTACTGAATATACACACACTAGTAGTAGTATATAAGTATATATATATATACATATACATATATATACTTCTATTTGATATTGTTATCTTTTCACTGATGATACCTAAATATGCCTTTTGTTGTCAAAGACTTAAGAATATACTACTTATACCACACAAGTATTTTCTTATAGTTATATACAATTTCTTCGTCTTATCATTGACTAACCATGTGATGATATTGCTTGCAACTGCTGCTGTCGTCTCTTGCTCTTGCTATAAACTATTTATTTCATCTTCGAATGTTAATAACGATCTATCATGAGTTTTGTGTATGTGTGATGATATTCAGAGAGAAGACGAAGAAGAACGAATAATATCTGCACAAAAACATACGATTATACATATATACTCACTAGAGATATTTTTGTTTTGGTTATAAGCAGATAGGAGATATAGTAAGTATGGTGGTATTTGAAGTATTTTCTCTTAAATCTATCTATGTTTTTATTAAGTATTTTGTAAAACCCATTGGGTAGATAATAAATTGTGAACATCTGCCGAATATAATCAATAGTTATTATTATAAGAGCTTTTATTTCAAATAATTCTTTAAAACAAACATAGTCTGTAATCAATAGGGTAAGACTGGCTAATAGTACGCTTTGCTTAAGAGTAAAAATTGAGTTTCAATCTGAATTCGGTTAGTTTTTAGCACATGGGAAATGGTTTTTTCCTTCAGTTAGTTCGATTTACAATTGGTGTTGGTAGTTGTTACAATTGGTGTAAGCAAATCTTCAATTTTCTCTCCAACTCTTGTTTAAAATGTCTACGATTCTCATTATAAAAAACATAGTATGGCAATTAGAAAATTTGCCAAAAAATAGATATTACAAATTTGGTAAAAGTACTAAAATACACGGGTGTATTACACCACTAAAATACACTTTCTGCTGAATATTGAAATGTACACTCATATATACACTTCCGTTCATAAAAATTGAACTAGTTGAAACATTCTAAGTGTTACTGTATGTAATATATAAATATATACGCTTAGAATGTGACTTACTGGTGGTTAAATTTTTATGAATGGGAGTGTACATTAAATGGCCATTAATATGGCGGCAAGATTAGGAACGACTTTTTATTCAAACTTAAAATAGTAAACGAATGACAATTTAATTGCCCTCAGAGCCGCTAAAATTTAGGTGTGGTCACATTACCAATAATCGACATTCAAATAGTATATCGGCATAATAATTCATAATAACACCTAAATTTTATTGCTCTGAGGGCAATAAAATTATCATTCGTTTCCGATTTTAAGTGGGAAATTAAAATCGCCACTTTGATGACCATTTAATGTATATTAATGTACAAAATCTTTCCCCTGTCATTGATGTTTTTATTAATTTACAAAGACAGATCTTTAACACTAATTTACCTAAGACATGTATCATTAAAAATTGTAATTTCTTTTAAAAATAATAAATTGATATGTAGACAAAAATAATCTCATTAAAAATAAATTTCTGTCATCGCTGTACCATCATGACAAGTATTTTATTAATTAACAAGTTCTCAGTAAACTCGTGACCTTTTATTCTTCAAACAAGTTGGGACAACATATACCGTACGTGTTGGAAAGCATTGCTAATAAGGAATCAATGTTAAATATTATTTACTATAATAACTATACACAATATGCTTAATAAAGAAATAAAAATAGTGGGGGTACTCTTTAGGGCGTCTGTTGTGTATGCTTGCTGGACTGTTTTGTACTGCATTAACATGTAATGAGAGTTTGTTAAATATGTTCATTGATGTCTTCTTAAGCTTAGCATTTTTTCTAACAAGTGAAAATTCTTTTTTGAATATATCTGATTATTTGTATGTGGAATGTTTGAAAACAAATGATAGTATTCTATTAACGGTATAGCATAAAACAACAATCCACACAAGTTAAAAGAAAAATAAAACTCCAAAAAGAACAAAAAATTGAATTCCGACAAAAAAAAAAGTTAAACCAACGGTTCGAATATTTCTCCATTATTTGCTAAACAATATCCGAGTCGATTGTAGAAATCTACCCGGGTATTTTGTAGCACTTGAGGAGAAATATTCGCACAATTTTCTATTCTTTGCCTTAATTGTTGCAAATTTTCAGTCCTATTCTGCGAATAGATCTGAGAAAACCCCACAAAAAAAAGTCGTTACGAGATAGATCTGGCGATCTGGCTGGCCACTTGAAGGTTCCAAAACCACTCATAAGACGTTCCAGGAAAGTTTGTTCTAGGAACAGCCTTACTGTCATGGCATTGTGTGCAGGACCACCATCTTGTTGGAACCATACAGATTCCAGGTTATTATTTCGTAACAAATTCAAATATTTTTGATAATCTAAAGATCCGTCAATGAAGAATGGTTCTATAATATGGCCACCCAATATTCCAGTCCAGACATTAAGTTACAGTATATATGTGTGTGTATGGTTTTATAGTAAATATTTTATTTATTTATTTAACATTGATCATCTCTATTAGAAATGCTTTTGAAAACGGACTGTATATATATATTTTTTTTGAGAGAGTTAAATAAACTTGTGTCGGTTATTTATTTAAAATATGATTAATAAATATTAATTAATATACATAATATATAATGTACATAATATGAATACATTTAATATATGCGGATATATCAAGGATGTGACAATCGAATAGTGTGAGTATCCTATTAAATGTGGGAGGGTTACATACTACATAACTAAGTGATGTTGACGATGATGTCAAATAATATAGTAGTGTAAATTAATTGATTAATTTGTTTGAAATTATCTGTTACAACATATACGATTACAATTTCAAAAAACTTGAAACAGAAATAATCGTTGTAGTGGTTTTATATGAAATTTTTGTGGCTAAAATTATTGTATTGGTTCCAAGAAATAATAAAAATCAAATCTAGAAAATTTTATTAAAAGACAAGATTTAAACCAAACGAATACTTTTCCTGATATTTATACATGAGGTTGTTAGTAGTTACCAGGTAACTCAAGGAACTGTACAGTACTGTATGGAAGAAAATTAAGATTTAGAATCGAGTACATTACAGAATCATCTACAATAATTACAAATTGCCACAAGAAAAAAAAATATCAAGACTAAAGTCTTGCGAAAAAGTGGGTCACACAAACAGTTTTGGGTATCTTTTAAAATTGCCATCTAAGAAGTTCCAGCCCTGATAGGTGCTTATAAACGGTTATAAATTTGGTAGAATTTCGGAGGTATTATGAAATTCGCCAACTGACGTCAGTGAAACTACGTATCTACCATTTTGATACATGGTTGATAGGATGGATGCAAAATCATTTTTTAAAACTTTATTCCAATGAGAGAGTGCGAACCACTTGCTTCACCTTCATTGGATATAATAACGGCCAAGTATCATTTGGTATCGATACGTCGTCGACAATTTTAGTCTACGTTTTAATGTCAGTTAATTTGCTAATTTTGTGATTAAAAACTTAAAGAGTTAAATTCTGTTTACAATATAGACACTCCACTAATGTTTAAATTACTATACAGGATGACCCGTAAATCACGGACACAACTGATGGTATGGATAGAAAATTGAATTCTGAGACGAAAAGTCCTCTACCATTTTTTAATCAGTCGTGTAGGTAATTAGTTATTAATTAAAATAAGTAACCAATTAGAGGCGCCCAATAGCGTGTGTAAGTATGTTAGTGGGGAATGCATGTACGTGTGTCTGTCGTAACCCAGTGCGCGCCTCTGATTGGCTACTTATTTTAATTAATAACTAATTACCTGTACGTCTGATTAAAAAATGGTAAAGGACTTTTGGTCTCTGAATTCAATTTTCTATCCATACCTTCAGTTGTGTCCGTGACTTATGGGACACCCTGTATAGTTTGGAAATAGGTACACACAGTTCGAACCACGAACCTCTAGCTATTCGGATTCTCTTTTAACTATAAGTTATGAATGACATAAGCTGACTTATCAATTTTTATATACCATAAGTTTTCGTTACCAAATAGATCAATGTCATTAGTAAGAAATTATTTTTATGCTTGAATTTATGTAAATTTTAATACTTTTTGTATCAAAAAAATGAATTTAGCATGTAATAAAGTTATTAAGAAACTCTACGAAAATGCGACCATTAACCCGGAATACCATTTTTTCCATATAACTGAAAGTATTAGATCTTTATGATATAAAACGTATCTTTTTTGATGAAGAGTGTAGAATATCCGCCCACCTGAATATGAGGAAGTTAAACTTAACATTTATAGCATCAACAATAACAACACCTCAAAATAGCTATCGTAAATCTGTTAAAAACATTCTTTTGTTCAAATTTAAAAAATCAATACAAGAGTCAATAAACCATCAGTCATGTGTTAATCGACATTTAACAAAAAATGCAAAACATTCCGATCCATAAATTTTTTTATAACAGTTGGCTACAAAAATTGTACTGTGAAAGCAATTTTTACCATCTTTACTTAAATCGATCATTCGCCTAAAAAATAGACAGATTATACCTCTATCAAATTCCGCAAGAAATGATGATTGCTCGCTTGAATATGTAATATGATAAATGATTATATAGGAGTATGTTATATTCAAACAATTATGCTTTCTTTTAGAAACCATTGCTCATCAACTATATTCTCCCCAAGTTACCACGGTAATTGTTATTGTGAATTACCTTTGAAACTATCAACAAATATAATTTGACATTAATTCAATATTTTCAATAATTATATCAATTATCTTTATTGAAAATATTGAATTAATATCAAATTATATTTGTTGATAGTTACCAAGGTAATTTACAATAATAATTACCGTGGTAACTTGAGGAGGATATAGTTGAGGAGCAATGGTTTCTAAGAAAGCATAATTGTTTTTAGGAATGTTACCGCTACAAATATATGGTCAAAAGGTTTTGAAAGCTCAAGTGGAACTATAACTGCTAACATTTGAATTTAAGTGTTAAAACAAAAAATACTACCACCAAAAATACCAACTCGTTGAAAATCGTTTAAAATAAAATAAAAAATATCATGACAATTATTATCACCATTCATGTGTATGAGAAAAAAATTTGGGTGGTTCTCAGGAAAAAACCAGCCAAACTAGAAACAAACAAAAAAACGATTTACGATGCCATAAAAACACAAAACGTATTTAAAAAAAAAAAAACATATCGAAATGATTTTTCTATATATATTATGTGGCTCAATTGATAGTCTTAAGATATATGAGAAAATCAATTCGGTACGCCCAAAAGATAATAAGCGTTCGGCTTTATATATGATAAAAAAACAAACCTTAAAGAGAAAATCACTGCTTACATTTTGATATATATAAAAACACATTACGGAGTTTGTTGTAGAATATATCGTTCTTTTTTGTGTGTGTACTTTTCATGGCGCGGAGTCATCCCACAAAATAATAAATTATCTATGTAATATTGTGTGTGTGGTTCTCAAAATTTATATTTTTTTATTTGTTTTGATATGTGTTTAAAGGAAAAAGATATACGCATTACGTTTTTAGTGTTTTTTTTCCCTGAATACCTACATCCATTTACTAAGTGTCGTCGGAGTCAAGTGTGTTCATTTCACTTAAAATGGTGATACATTGAGTAAGTGCTTTGCATTTTAATTGGACTAAGTTATTTGAATTCTAAGTTAACAAAATGTGTAACAACTAACTGTTTTTAAATTCCCTGTATATATAATGGATTTTTGATCAGACCGTGTACTGTTTACTTCACCATAAGTATAAATGTATAAAAATACATGAATTATTTATCAGTACGTGTATTATTTATTTCTACAGACCAATAAATCTAAAATATTAACGACATGTGATAATAATTCATTAATTTACACAAATATAATCCTATCAAAAAGCGAATATAAAATTGCTCAATTGCATATTCTCCGAACAAAGTTATGATATCTACGTGAAGGCCAAGTCTTTGCAGAATTGTTATTAGTAGCTATTTAATATTTTACCACAATATTTAATAGCTTCTAATGAAAACCTTACGAAAGACTCTCACGTGAATATCCCAAACCCTTGGCACGATATCTTGGCTCTCTTTAGCTTAAAAAGGAGCGCTGTAGAATCTATGACAGATTCCGATACTCGACACACAAAAAATAAATTTATGTAAATTTAAACAACACACACTTAAAAGAACAAAATTAAATAAAAACAAAAACTTTGACTTGATAAAATAAAAATTTTGAATTTAATTTAATTTCACAATGACTTGAGTCTATTTCTCTTTACAATATAATATAACTTTTTACAACTGATTTGACTGAACAAATGTTACTTTTAAACTGACTTTAATAGAACGACTGTCAAATTTAAACTTGATTTAAACTAATCAAATGTTAATCTATAACTGACTTGACTTGAACGAGTTTTAATTTATAACTGACTTTATTTGAATGAGTGTTAATTTATAACTAATGTTACTTGATCAAATGTAAATGTAACAAAGTTTTGGAAATAAATTATTTGTTAATAAATGTAAGATATAAATTAAATGACATACTCTTAAAATTTTAATAATTTCATACTCTTAAAATTTAAATAAAAATAATTCTTTGACATAATAAAATAGATTATTCTTTCATTGCACACAAAAGTCAGACAGATTTGAATACTTGAGTGGGATTTGAGTGGGAGCATTGACTAAGCACTTATAATCCTGAATCAGTAATCAATCAATTTGAGTAAAGATTAATAGTGCGACTTGGAACTTGGCGGTATACTATCGTGCACTCAGGTGACAATATAGTCATTATACAAGTTCAGCCTACCTCCTCTTTTGGTGAATGAGCCTCGAGTATACATATTAAAATATCCTCCAGGCATACATATTAAAAACCCGTTATTACCTACAAGATTTTATTTTTTCGAATATCTGTGAGTGTTGGATTCTCACAATCTATAGCAAATATACTCTATGAATTTTCTACACAAGAAATAATAGAATATTAATCGATTTTCCACTGTAATTCAAATATGCAATAAAAAACATGAAAGTGAATATGGAAGTTACACGATGGTAACGATTAAACTGTGATAATATTTGAAAATAGAAAAATATAAACAAGCCTACAAGAAAAAAAAACTCATAAATGTTTTTTTTTTTTTTTTTTTCAAAACAGAATTAATATTTTTTGTATGAAACCATGTTATTTTTCGATATACACAATCAGTTATTATAATAGAAAATAAATATTTCAAATAACACAAATGTTCGTCTCTCTACGAAAGAGAAAAAACACAACATTTTCATCTATTTTTTTTTTACATATAACATATAATATAACATATAAACAGTTGAATATTTTATGATTTCTTTATTCACAAAACCTTTATCGACAAATATGCGAAATATTGAATGCGTTTATAAATAGTTTGTTATGAATTTCTATTTTAAGATTAGATAAAAATTCATTTTTTTCTATTTTTATTAGTACTAAGAAAATTTATTGTAGGTGAGTCAGTTTGAAAATATTTTTGAAAATATCTTCTTTTTTTTTTAAAGAAATTATTAAAATAAGTGTGGTGGGTGGCACACTGTTAAGTAGAGTAAACAAGTTTTGCTGCTTGATCATTTTTATGGCTTGGTGTAAAGAGTGGTCTAATAATTGACAGAATGGTTCGAGTATAAATTCGAAATTGTTGCGCATCTCTTGATTCTTGCATGTCTCTGGATAGAGCGTTCTTTTTTCAAAATTTTCTAGTATTCATTCGATTTTTGGAAAAAATGTTTCGAATGAAAGTTGTTAGTATATTTATAATGAACAGCTTTTAGCCAAAATATTTTCCGAAAACGAATGAATAAGGAACAAATCAATTATAAAATTTTGAAAAATCAAGTGTCGGCAATCTATTTTGGTTGTAGGTCCAAATTAACCAAATTAGCGACTAGAGAAAACATATCTTTGACTCCATATCCCGGTGATAGTTACGGTTAACTAATTCATACTGATGATGACTAATTTGTAGTCGAGATACGCATTTATAAAATACAAATAATTGTTATAGGAATTGGGGCGAAATTTGAAATTTCTAGTAAAACCTACAGTTCACTTTGATTATTTTAATAATCATTATAACAAAAGGGGAGTATTAAGAAGTGATTTCGGGTCATCCGTATTTTAAATTTAATAGTATTTTTTAGTGTATAAGATACATTTGTTTGAGAATATACGAGTAACCTCTTGTGCATTCATCGTTAGTCTGTAAAACGTGTAAACTTATTTTTACTTTGTGAAACAATCACGAGCCTGACTCGTGTAAATTTATTTTTACTTTGTCAAAGTAAAGTCTTAAAATTTAAAGTAAAGTCTTGTTGCATTACATGCTCCTGCGTCTGCTTCGAAAAATATCCTTCGTGCTTCGAAAAGTCACACACCAGACGGCTATTAGTTTATTTTTATTTTACACTGTAGTATTAATAATAAATAAAATTATCTATTTCGCTGTTATTATTTCAGGCACATAATTTATTCAAATACGTAATCATTTGAGATATATATAATTTATTTAAACAATTAAAACTACAAGGGGTTATCATAAACAAAAAATTTTATTTTCGGAATTAGTAAATGGGTCCCTTGAAATTGTAAAATGGATCACTCGGTGGCCCACGGGTCATAGGGTGCCGACTCCCATTTTAGATCATTATTGTGGGACTTTGATCCAGATCCAAATAAAAATGTTCAATTCTACAATAAATACGTCACAACTTAAGAAGTTATCGAAATGCATCACTTGAAAATATCGAATTAATCATTCGATGGCCTGCCCCTAAGTTGCCGACCCCTGTTACTGATCATTTATCTGGAACTTTGAATAAATTCGCCCAATTATATAATAGATAGATAGATAAATGGTCCATGAACTACAATAAATAATCTTTAGAAGTTTTATTTACTTACTTTTTTAAAGAGGAAGTCCAGAAATTAAGATCCTTTTCATTAATGTAACTACATCAGCATATGGATTTGCTTAACGGGATTGATCGGAGCTTTCAAAACAATAAACGTTTGTAAATATTTTTGTTATTTGTTTACCCGAAATAAAAAATGATATAAATGATATGACAAATTTATAAGAATAATAAACGATTAAATATTTTACATAAGGTAGATAAAAATTCCTAATAATAATGCTTATCATCGTTTGAGTATCGTTTATATAAAAATATTCTTTTTTTTTTTTGTGAACGGTTGATATTAAAATTGTCCCCAGAGTGTATTTTGTATTTGATGTGTCTTGTGTGTATGTATGCATATTATTTATATATAACGAACGATATGCTTTGCTTGTTGAAGGTAATAGACTTTGCCTTCAGTTGCCTTTTGAAAATGTTCTCTCCAATTTATATATTATTGATCAGAGCTCCCTCTATGTTATTTCAAAGATAAATTGATAATAGATTACTTACAAATTTTTCTTCTTCTAATATTAACTTTAAAACTTTAAGGTTTATGCAATATCAATAGACGGTATTATATGGTAATCATGCTTTTTAAGTAGAAGATCTTATATTATGAAATTAAATTAAATCCACATAAATATGACAAGCATACATTCTATAAAGGCTTTCATTTTTCATGTGAAATGAAAATATGTCTTATATTTTTAGCGAAATATTGAAAACAGTTCAATCATGCTCTTCTAGATCTTGGTTTAGACTTGGTCTAGATCTTGTTTCGACTGTAGTGTGATTGTAGTCTGTAGATCTTGGACTATATCTAGTGCCTTTGATGCAAAGGAAATGCAGCTATTGTTTTTGTACCGATGATGGAAATTTATATATCAATATATCAACGTATATTTACGTTTATGTGTCTATGGGCTCTCTAGCAGTTACAGTTTTATTCTGATTGGAATAAATTTGATATTTAAGGCGCTTTTGGTATTTGAAAGGTCAAATTTGTTAATGTGTATAATGGAACAAGAGGAAAGGGGAGTTTAAGGGAAGGAGAAACACAAAATATCTCCCTTAATATTGGAAAACTCGAATAGTTTATAAGATGTAAAGTTGTAAGTAATTAGTTTTACTATAATTATGTTTCTTATTGTTTCTCTGTTACACTAATATTTACAGAAATATTTACAATTTAAGATTGAAAATTAAAATCCTTTAAATCTCTGTTCACATTAGAGTTTGAGAAAAATGATAAGGTGATCAATTGTAGCAAACACAATTTTCTACAACTTTACTTCTTATATATTGTTTGATTGTGCAAATATTAACACAGATATTATATATTTTGTGTTTTCTTCTTTCTCTATGCCCCCTTTCCCTTTTATCTATACCATTTAGTAATAAATTTGGCCTTGCAAATACTAAAATCATATCAGATATGATATTTCATTTTGATCACACTAAAATTATGACCACTAGAGAATGATTTATGTATTCTAAGGAAATTCGCTAAGTTGAAGCAGCTCTTTAAATATCTTTTTGTTTATTTGTTTGTTTATTTGTTCGAGTATCATGATATATCTGTGCGTGTGTTAAAGAAATTATTAATTCACATAATGATTATATATTCAGTATATACGGGGTATTTAAGCAATTAATTCAGTTGGTTGTTATTTTCACTTGTTGATGTTATTTTTTAGTATAAAGTAATTCATGCATTTAATATAAACATACCCGAATAAATAAACCGTACCTTTGTTTTATGTAAATTGTATCATTTAATTTGTAATAAGTATTATGTTTTACAAAAGCCCAAACTTTAAATCCTTCTTCTTCAAGTCCGTATGAAGAGAGTTTCAAAAATCATTAAGATGGTATTTATCTGATCAACGATAGCCATCCTTCACCGATTATCGTTCGTGATCGACTTTGCTGTTTGATTAATGACAGTCTGTGATAATTGTTTTTATACCAAGTATATGTGACTATATACGGTATATTAAGCTTGATCACGACTTGGTAACGCTTAAAAATATTGATCGTAGGCATGAAAGTTTGGCATATATGTTGATAAAATGGCTTAATTCGGCTATTTCCGCATGTCCGTCTGTCTGTTTGTCTATGGATACACACGATAACTCAAGAAAAAAGTAAGATCAAGTTCCTTAATGGGCAAAATTGGACTATGTTTGGGAAAAATGGACAAAATTGCCTACCTTTGAAACCGTAAGAGATATAACAAATTTTAATAACAATAAATCTTCTTTTTTTTTAAAGTAAACAACTTTTGTTTGATAATTTTCTCCATAAACTCAGTATATACTGGGTATACAAACAATTAACTCAGTTGTTAAATAAAATGACATTAGCTGTCGTTGTTTACTTGGATAAACGAGATCTTTGTCGCTATCGCTATAGCATAATCGTTCAACCAAGCCTATTTAAGGAATTGATTTTAGAAAGCAGTTTAAAAAATACTTTTTAGCCCCAATACTTTCTCTTCAAATTTAGAATCTAAGTATAATTTTTAAAGATCAAATCAGCCGAAATTTTATACGATCTCTGGGATCGATGTTGTGAATTGTCTTATAAATATAAAATTTAATATTCAAAATGGTCGTGTTCAGAACACTAAAGCTCTTAGTCAACTAAGTTACTTCATATATTTAACTTAATTATTTGGCAGGATAATCAAAGCGAACTCTAGGTTTTTTGAAATTAAATTTCAAATTTTGCCCCTATTCCTAGAACATTTGTTTGTATTTTATACATACGTATTTCGACAACAATGTAGTCATCATCAGTATGAATTAGCTAATTGTAACTATCTCTGAATCTATATCCCAGAGATAGTTACGATTAGCTAATTCATACTGATGATGACTACATTGTAGTCGAATTACGTATTTATAAAATACAAACAAATATTCTAGGAATAGGGGCAAAATTTGAAATTTAATATACATAAGATTTTCGTATTTTTCAATCAAGTTAAATATTACGAATCAAAATACAAAATGCTTATTTATAGTCGATTAATGATAGCATGGAATTATTTTATGTCATTAAATCTACTTAATTAGGGGAAAACCCTTCAATTTGGCAACACTGCTGACAAGTTAGTAAGTGTGTCCTGAGAGAAATACACTGAACTTAGATGCTCGGAAGTAAATTTTTTAAGATTGGCTGACTTACTAAGTTTCCTAAGGACTTAGTTGTTCTGAACACGACCAATGATACAAACATCAGTGGTATCTACGTGTATATCAACGCTTAAATGAGTTTATTGATCATCACACGTTTTAAAAATAAAACTACTACCTTCAATATTTTGAAAACATACCGTGCTTAGAAATATGTATATATATATATTTATTTTGAGTCCATGTTATTCCAGTCATAATCCATATGGTTTTGTAAAATAAAATAAAATAAAAACATATGTTTTTATAAATACTTACTTAGGAACGAGGTACAAAAATAATATTATTTTAATTAAAAAATAGATTTTATCATCAGCTAGTGGTGTGTGTAATATAATATATAAAAATCTGGTGTGTGACACTCACACGACCTCTAAACACAGAATTTGACAAATGGTTTTAACATAAATCAATGAATTCTCAAAAACTATTAAGAAGTCTATAAAAATAAATAAAAAATCCGACACGCAGGAGCTGCGTCAACTTAGCGAATTTCGTTAAAATACATAAATCACTCTCTAGTGGTCATAATTTTAGTGTGATCAAAATGAAATATAATATCTGATATGACTTTAGTATTTGCAAAAATTAAATTTAATACTAGCCAAAATAGAACGATGTATAACGATTATAGTTTATAGTTACTATGGAAACGACAATCAAAATTTTTTACAATAAAATATATTTAATGTATTTGTGTCAAACAAACACAAAATATTAAATATCTCTCTTAATATTAGAATAATCGAAAAATGTATAAAGAGTAAAGTTGTAGAAAATCAAGTTTGCTACAAATCATTACTTGATCATTTTTCTCAAACTCTAATGTGAATATAGATATTTAGAATTTTAACTTTCAATCTTTAATTGTAAATATTTCTGTAAATATTAGTGTAACAGAAAAATGATAAGAAACAAAATTACAGTAAAACTTAGTACCTACAACTTAACCCCTGATAAATTTTTCGATTTTTCAAATATTAAGGGTCAAATTTTGTGTTTTCCCCTCCCCTCTAAGCCCCCTTTCCCTTCGTCCGATTTTACCCATTAACGAACTTGACCAATTACCAAATGTCATTCCAATCGGAATAAAACTGTGACCGCTAAAGAGTCCACAGATATAAAAAAAACTACATATATATATAAATATATATATATATATATATATATATATATATATATATATACATATGTACAAATTTTAGCGATAGTGATTTTTAACATCTAATAGGTTGGATCGATGAACGCTATTTTTTTAACACTTGATTTCACTAGATTTTTAAGGATTTTCGTCATTTTGGGCTAATTGACCCATCGTCATTAATATATGGTGTCTCAGTATGTTGGAACCATACCATGAATAATACGTTTCATTACAACCGTTGAAAATCTATCTTTATTCAAAATAGACGCGAATATTTCATTATTCACGTGAGCATATTTTATTTACGTACAAAATTTTCCGAATTTCGAATTATTAAACATTGATGGAAAGCGGTCATAAGCTTTATGCGGTCATAAAGAATCGAATTGATATAATCGAGTCAATTTTCATGGATTAAAAAAATTTCGTATAGTTTAAAAATGCCGTTAAACAGGGTGTATTTCAATGCATATTCAAATCAGACATTCAGGAGCCTGTAGCGAATAAAAAACTATTTACGTAAATTTCGAAATTTTGAAAAAAAATTGATTTTGTAAACTTGCGTCAATCAGTAGTATGGTTGCGATTAGATTATATTATACCAACGGAAGTGATTAGCATTTACCTAATTTGACATTGAAGTAATATGTATGAACATTGATAACATTCTTTTGACATCAAATGTTTGGTAAGAAAAGCATCTCGTAGCTCAGACGCAGAATGTTGGTCTAGAATGCCAGAAGTCGAAGGTTTGTTTCCCATGCCAGATGTATATCATTTTTCTTATCAAGCATATGTCAAAGAATGTTTCGAAATTTAATTGTGAGATAGTGAGTATGAGATGAAAAATTACTTTTAATGAAAGTTTTGTATTTCGCAAATAATGCATTGGGAGATTCTAGTTGAATGGAACTTTTTCTCATAAATCGATTAATACTATCCCACATTTTCTTCGAAAATTTGTGCTATATTTGACACGATTGGAGAAATACACTCTGTATAACCATAAATCCTATTGAAAAATCATTACAAGATTGTGTTTTTTATGTGTTTTTGTGTATGTGTGTGTATATTAAAATATATTTTATTGGAATTATCCCAACATACATTTTACGTGATATACATTTGTAAAAATGTGTGTGTGTCTGTGGGAACATTGGGAGTGGAGACAGGGTGTAGGTATTTGTGTAATAGTGTTACACATTGAACATGATATGTGTTATCTAACATACATCGGGTGTCACAAATATCACACATAAATATTATGAGTACATCACAATATTATATTTTATTCTGAAAATATGTATACAACAACAACGAGCAACCAACCCTCTTTCTATGTGTTACTACCATCATTACCCTATCACATATGTAAACAAAAACATTTTGTACATGATCATGGTTGATCGATTGTGTTTGAGAAAACATGTTTAATTACTGGATAAATCAGATGCGGATTAAATGTCCACAGCACCCTAGGCTAGCACCAATTCCAAATTCTGATTTAATAAAATTAAACCATTTTCAAAAAATCTAATACCTGAATATCAAGGTCAGCTTCGATTCCCTCACTGTAGTGACAAATACAACGCAGTATAGTCACCAAGGAATACCACCAATAAATAGGTGGAGCTCTTCACACACGTAATCCGTTAGTCAGTCAGCTCAAATAACCGTCAGATCAGATCATAATCTCCGTCAAATCGTATAAAAGACAGAACTTTTTTAAAATCATTGTGAGACATGCACCAAATTAGCAACAAGCAACATATCGCTGAATCCATATCCCAGAGATAGTTACGACTGGCTTATTCATACTGATGATGACTACATTGTAGTCGAAATACGTATTTATAAAATACAAACAAATGTTTTAGGAATAGGGGCAAAATTTCGGGAGTTCTCTTTGATTATTTTAATTTTCTTTATGAACATCATCATGGTTTAAAGATAGCAATAGGTTTGATTCAATGTTAAGTATCGCAAGCGAATTTAATCTTTTATCTGTCATGGTTGAGGAGAGATAATTTTTGACTCTCTTTAGACAAGAAAATCTCCACTCACCACTGCAATTGCTGACTGCCGCCGATACGCATATTTTTAAGGCTATTTCAACGTTTGGGTAAATTATTAAGAATTATTACGAATTTAATCTCACGCCGTCACTACGCATAATCCTTACAAACCGCAAATTTCCAACAGATCCCAACGGTGACTTACTCTCTGGGAGGACTAGGCACGTGCCTAGTTTGCCTTATGGATAATCCGCCACTGGGATAGATACAATTAAAACATTCATCACAAATGAACTACTACGTAGACTTTATGAATATTGTAAAAGGACTCATGATGAATAATAAATGAAATTACTATAGTGACATTTTGAAGTATAATCATAAATATTACGGTATTGTTTTTGCAACAATATTTATAACGGTAGATTTCAGGCTCTGTAGGGACATTCTGCCAGGAGGTGGAAAGGAGTGTCTTCCGCCCCGTTACAGTCCGGACAGAGCACACTGTCCGCCAACCTCATGAGGGATAGATGCTTTTTAAGCCAGTAGTCCCCGTTAAGAACCACACCCAGAAGGTTTACTGGGTTTTTACGGTTTTTGTCAATAAGCCGGCTTGACTTTGCGGCTTTATCCCAGCTATCGTTTGTTTGGCAGGTCTGCATCCTGCTGCATTTCTCCATTTCCTGTTCTGAGTAGCAAGTTCAATCTTCTTCAGTACAGTTCAATACAGTCTCAGGAGCAGTAGCAACCCTAAAATTCAGATTTTTAGATGGCCAGCGGTTAGCCTAGAGTGAAATTCTCTATAACATCTCTGGGATTAACTACCAGTCCGAGGGTGAAGCTGTTAAAGACGCTCGGTTACTGGTTTGTTTTACAACGGTGGCAGTCTATCAATAAATTATTTAAAAAAATTTAATGTTGCGGTTAATTGATTCAACTGCCGGCATATGGATAAGAACAAAAATAATCGGCTATGCTTGTAAAGGTTTTGTGCACTTTCCTTCTTGAGCGCCAAATTAATATCGGAATAGTTCTTGTCAAAGTCAGCTACAATCGCACAATCTACCAACTCCTAGTCTGCATACAATTTCCTTGTTCTTTAGAGGTCGATGAAAAACTACCTGGAACAACCTACTTGCCAGGCTTCTACTTCCCCTCCGCTACTACTACTACGACTACTACTGAGATGACCTTGTCAGGCGTATAAAAAGATGAAGCAACCACCCTAATATCTAACCGGAGCGCAGAATAGCTTGAGTGCGTCTTAATTAAAAGTACGCCTGGAAGACTTAGGGTAGACATTAGAGCAAGAAGAGGTAATATCCGCACTCAAAATTTTATTTTAAAAACCTATAGTAAAATTGCTATTTTTTTTGGAATAGAATTTTTTTTGCCGAGCAGTGTACATCTTACAGTGAATTATAAACAATTCATGAGTTTCAAAATCGATCACTGTGTAGATGAACAGAAAACAATACGCAATACTCTCTATGTAATACAAAAACATATTATGGATAGTGTAATAACAACATAAGCTTAGTAACATTTCCCTGGCAATACTTTATGTGGTAAAAACAATTTCTGTGTTTGGTTTTGTATGATAAATAGTTGTGTTGTTGTGTGTTGTCTATGTAAAATATGAATATTTATTTACATGCAAATCCAAGCTTTATTAATAATTAGAATTGGGGATGATAAATAAAATTATTTACAACAATAATGTAATATAATATAATATTATAATATATATGCATACGTGTGTGTATTTATTATTGTTGTAGAGGATATACACATATATAATATGTCCTTTTATTTTATTTTTTCAAGGGTCAGCGGATATAATATTATCCTGATTTTATCAGGAAAACTATTATTATTAAATTTTTCTTTTATACATATTTTATATATTTTTTATATTATGCTTTTACGCATATTTTAGTTTATGCCAACAATTTGAGACGTATCCAAATTCCGGTTTGCAGACAGTGTCTTAAATCAGTACATATTTTTATAGCACGTTTTTTATTAGGTTGACTGACTCTGCTGATTTTAGCATGAAGAGGAGGAAATCGGAATTCATATTCTGTCTGAATGCGAAAGTCTTCCTCTCAAAAGACGAATCTCCGAATTGGTGTACTATCGTTTGCATATCCAGCCAGATGAAATCTATGAAGTGTCGTCAACTAATATCCTAACGTTTATCATGAATATAGGAGATCCTGGAACACCTCTGAAGGAGTGAAAGTTCAATAGGCCCAATTGGTCGCGGAACAAAAGCTCTTTATAAGACTTACACCTGATTCGAATCTAATCTAATCTGATAAATTTTAGGACATTAAATTTTAACAGTCGTATCTATTTTAAACATATGTGTATTCGAACTGCTAAAACTATTTAGTTCAGTAAATAAACTATAGATTATGTTTTATTCAAAATATAAACCTTGGAGTATTCTGACTTGAGGTTTGGGAGATGTTTTGATTAAAACAACGAAAAAATCACAAAAATATCTATTATATGTTAACTATCAAATGTTTAGATTGAGTAATTAAGTATATAATCTCTATTTGAAAACAAGAGAAAAAATATTAACTAACTGAGTTAATCGCTTGAATAGAGTTGTTAGAGTTCAATCTCAATGCGTGAATTGTTTATTTTACTTATGTATATACACATATGTATATAAAAATACAAAGTAGATGTCATCTAATTACAAGGGTGCCATCTGTGTTACGTTCATAGACACTATTCTTATGTGTCAGTATAAAAAAACATTAACATAAAAATATTCACAAATATTAAACGCATAATAAGATAGTTTGTTATTTGAAGATTTATAAAAGAATTAAATAATTAACTTCATCCAGATTAGAGGTAATTAAATACGGTTATTTAATATTATTATAATTTGTATCCCATTATAAATTGTTTTGATTTAATATATAGGTACATAAACTTTGTTATAACTGACAGTTTATTGAATTAATCTTTGAATCGTAAATGAATGATTCGACCCATTAAATATATATGTACATATATACATGCACATATATACATGCACATATATATATATATATATATATATATATATATATATATATATATATATATATATATATATACATTTATTTGAAATTTAATTCATTGTGTACTACCGCAATAACCTAATAACCGTAGGGTTTCCATGGAAATATTCTTTGTCCGAAATTATTTCTGTATATCATTTAAACAATTATGAATATGATTTCAAATAAAAAAAACATTTAGTGTAGATATAAGATCAGAAGGATTAATAAAGTGATACATCTTTTTGATAAATTTTCATCAATTCTTGAATCAGAGTGATAGAAAATGTTATACGAAAATTAAAATGTAGTAAGTAATGTAATAATAGTTTTCATTTTGTACTGGAAGACCCTATACTTACAGAATCTACGAAAAACTAATTCAATTGGAAAAAATTGTAAAAAATTTCCTATATATTTATTGTCTAATGTAATAATAGTAAATCACATTATAAAAAGGTTTAAGATATTGTTTTTTTTTCTTCATTTTGTGTGTGTTTTGGTAGAGGGAATCAGCAAGATACGTACATACGTACCACGTCCATTGTTTGATAGATAAGGGGCTGTTAGTTTTACTATTGACGGACAGACTGATAGACCAACGACGGCTGACTATTCTGTCTTGTCTGTATCAACAAATCTTTTTTTTTCCGTCGTTTGTTCATGCTTCAAGGTGTTAAAATGATAAAAAAAAAGTAAATCTAATTCTAAAAGTTTTATAGAAAATCAATAAGTGAATTTATTTCTTAGTATTCATTCTCCTCCGCTCAAATGGTAGAGGTTTTTTTTACCAGGCTATTCTCTGTTGGTTGCATATTTAAATCAAGGGTGGAATATGTAAAAGGCCCTATGTGGCGAGTAATAAATATCTGTAGGTTGTATGGTATTTGAAAAAGACTGTTTAACGGTACGCATAGATCATCTCTTTGATTACGACAGATTTTAACGGTTTTAGGGAATGCGTTTTTTTTTAACTAATCGAAAGAAATGTTATAATGCGATAGTCGAGATTTTTTCGCTAGATAAGGAAAATGTCTTGAAATAATTCATATTACATTCTTTGACATCAAAATACAAACCTAGAATGGGAATCGAACCCACGACCTTTGGAATTCCAGGCTAACCATCTGCCTCTGATTTACCTGAGATAGTGGTATAGACTATAGACTATAGTGGTGTAATGCATACGATCTCTCACCATCTTGATGTCAATGTATTATTAGTTATTTTTTTACTATTTACATACTTATGTCTCATATTTTATTCTTACATGTTCTTCGTTAATCTTTATTGGAAAATCGCCCCACCAATCGTCTTTCGTACCTGTAACAAATGAAAACATAATTTGTAAATGAAAATTTCTTTGATTATTTGTAAATAAAAATGATTTATCTATTTACTATACAATTTCTAAGCGGAATATATTTTTGTTTTGTTTCTTACTAACATTGAATAAATGGTTGATTAATTTAGATGAAAATTCAATTTTCTCTTTCCATTTCGAACAAAAATAGTGTTTCACTGGTTTCATTGATTTCATCGATTTTCATTTATTATACCCTGTATATAATATATACAAGTGTATGTTAATTTTAATCTCGACTTTGTAACCTATGAAAATATTGATCATAAATAATTTTTTTTGGATATGTTTGCATAAAATGATCAAGTTACTTCATTTCCGCATGTCTATCTATTCGTAGATAATATAACTAATAAACGAAAAAATACAACCTGAAATGTTCTAGACCTGTGTGTGTTTTAGACCTAAAAGGTAACCTTATGTTCGAGAATGGGCAAAATCGAACCATGGATCTTCCCGCCAGGGACAGGGAAAACCCATCTTTGAAACTGTAAGAGATAGAAAAACAGTTCAAAGACAAAAAGTGTTCTTTTTTTCATCAGTTTCTATCAATAGTTTTGTTACAATTTCAGCCCAAAAACTAAAATAAAGAGCTCACGCATTGAAAATTAACTCAGTATGTACTGTGTATTTCTGCAATTAACTTAGTTATTTGTTATTTTTACTTTCAATTTGATTCAATCGCAAATGTTTTTAATTTTCTCCTGTAACAAATTAGATAAATTCAAATAATCAATTCATTTTGGTATTAGTCTAATGCATTGATCCTTCCTTAAAGACTTTGGAAACAGTCCTTATAAACAAACTGTTGTTTGCAATTAAAAGAATTATGAATATCATTGGAAATAAGTGAGTTCATTAAAAACTTTAAAAAATCCCCGATACAATGAATTAATTGTCTTTAAACACAGGTGAGAATCATCTAAAGTAAACCGGCTTTCAAATACATCAAATCGGATTGAAATCTATCCATCCGTTCGGGAACTTTGATGTCACAGATACACACCCAGGCATTTGATTCGTAATCAAATGACGCGAAAATAAATAAATATTTTCTTCGATCAAAAACTTTTATAACTCTTAATTAAAATTTTCCAAACGTTTTATCTTCTCCTTAATAGACATGCTGAAATCTGTTCTAAATCGATAATTATCCATTCAACTTCTATTTTTAATTATATCATTTGGTCGTTAACTATTGTTTTAATTCTATGGTGAATAATTACTCTTGAATAATGCAAATATTGAATTATGTACCTGCTTGATCAAAAAAAGCAAACAGGCGTGAATGAAAAATCATTAATTGCCTGGGAGATCAAAACTATTGAGATCAAAAGTTATATAACATTCAAAATATTGGTAATTCGTTTTCGATCAGAAAATTTCGAAAAAAGTGTGTGATTTAAATAAACTATCGTGAAAAAAATTAACAAATTTAGCACTTTTAACATTGGCTTAAATGCAGATATATCAAAGAGTAATGAATATACATTTTTATTTATTAACATGCTTTTATTAGCTTTACCTGTATGTATCTATATATGAATGTAATGGAATTTTGTAAGTGACTTAAAAATATAAAACAGGAAAATAAAAAAATAAAAATTTAAATTTATGAATAGCCAAAATACAAATTTGCATATCTCAAACTAATATATACCGATTTATAGTGCGCTAGTATAGTTTATAGTTTCCATAGAAATGTCATCAACAAAGTTTTAATAAAAAAATGACATTTCCAACTGTCAAAATTTAGGAAAAAATAATTATTTGACATAAATTTCCATATTTTCTTTGGTAAGAATTGGATTCATTCCATCACTCGTGGGAATTATAGTGAAGAATGAAATTACAACACAAAAAATAAATTTGTTTTAAGTTTAAAGAAACTAATTAAACATGCTTTAATTTTAATATGAACTAAAAAATGCAAAATAATTTTAAATTGAAAATAATAGAATAATGAGATTGACAACAAAATTAACTTTAATGTAAACAATAGCATGGGGTGCTCTCTTCTGTTTTTTATTATTGAACTTATTACGTTATTTTTTATTATGGAAATAGCGATCAAAAAATTAAAAAATTCCACTTATATATAGACGTAACTTTAGTGGTCACATGTGCCAAACACCATCAAAATCATGTATACAGTTTTTTTAAAAATATTTATGCACAATCATATGTTGGCTCCGGCTATGATAGTTTAATAATAATAGTAATAATTATATGCAAGAGGGGTACCGCAAATGGGTCCCTAGCACCTAGATCAGGGGCCCTCTATACCCTCCTTGAGACCAACCTGTCATCCGATGACGAGACGCTTCCAGGTAAGAGGTGCTATTTTAAGCAGATGAAGCTATAGGATTCTGTTGTGGCCAGACGCCGCACAAAAAGCCCACAGCTTCTCCGCCGGGATGGATTGATGGATCCAGAGTTTGGATCGGGCTCAAGCATTCTATGTCTGACACCCTGCAGGTTTTTGCAGGTGCAAATGACATATATGAAGGTTTCATCGTACTCTATACAGGCCCTACAAGTGGGATTATCAGAGATCCCCAAGTTATGAAGGTGATAGTTTAATGGACAGTGTCCTGTCAAGAGCCAAACCACCCATCTCAACTGTATTCTATATTATAGTATGAAGACATGCAACATTGTTTTTGAAATGTGCATTGTGCATAACATTAAAAAGAGCGCGAAAGTAGGATTAAAATATATAAACACTAATTATATCAATACAAACACACTTCTCAGCTTTTCACTCAGTTCCCAGTTGTTTCTCAGTTCCCTTTTTCGATGAATGGAACACTAAAAAGTGGAGTATTTATGCTAGAGTAATAGGGAATATGCATGAAAATTTTTTTTCACATTTATTTTCAGAATATGAAAATACTGTAATGATATTTAAAAACGAAATTAAAATCCGATAAATATCAAGGAAGCTATAAGCTTTTAAAGATTATTATCTGTCTCTTTCTTGCAAAAATACTAAAAACGAAGTTTTACGTGTATTTTAAATGGTGAAAGTGTAATATGACGTCACATAACATATCAAGAGGGCTATCACCCTCTTTTTCTAATTGGGAATATCAATCATTCATATCTCGCTTATTTTTAAAGTAATTTAAAAAGTAATTTTACCTTGATATTTGTCAAGTAAACATGCTTCAATTCAAATGAAAAAAATTTTCATGCATATTCTCTATTATTACTACACTTTTCTCTTTGTGATAGTCCTGTCTACTGTACACTTCTCTCTCCGCTACTACATTATCACCCCCAACTATCTTAATCGCCTATTGATAAAGTTAATTAATACAAATGTAATTAACGAACTTTTTGTGTTCCCGTGTGTTTATATTTTTCGAATTCAAGTGTACACTTTTGGTATATAATTCTTCGAACATTATTATGAATGAAATATATTTCTATATTAAATTTATTAATATGAAGAACTAAGTGCAGAAATCTAGACGAACGTATTGCGAACTTTCTGGTGTATTGTAGTCATATAATAATAATTCGTGATAAGCAAATACAGTCTAGGGATTTGTGGCATTCAAAAACTCTTCTCGAAATTCTGAAGATAGTTTAATATATTATTATATAAGGAATACCAATTACGTCATCATAATTTGTACGTTAACTCATTCGTTCGTTATCATCTTATTTTGATGCCAACGAAATATACATTTTTTAGTGATGGTTAAAATTCATATGCGTTATCATTTGTTGAGATTATATAATTGAAAATGTAGCTATTGGTTTTGGTCTGTACGCTCTCTAAAAGCCACAATTTTAGTTTGATTAGAATGAATTTTGATATGTGATCTGCTTTCTAAATTATTAAGTTCGTAATGGGTAATAACGACTAGTCTGAATGGTCCAGTTGTTTAAGTCTGAGTGCCTTAAACAACTGGACCATTGGGGGGAGGTTGCTGGTTCGCATCACAACAATCTCAATTTGTCAATTAAATTAATTTAAAAAAATAATTATTGGGGCCGTTAAAGTATCGGCGTATGGACTAGAACGAAAATAACCGGCTATGCTTGTGAAGGTTTTCTGCAGTTTCCTTCAAACTCCAGATGAATATCGGCATAGCTCCTATCAAAGTCGGCTACAGTCGCACATCCTTCAAATTCCTAGTCTACATACAAATTCCTTGTTTTTTAGGGGTCGGTAAAAAAGGCTTCGACCACTACTACTACTAATGGGAAATATCGGACATGAAGGATAGGCAGATAGATACATAGATTGTAGAAGCTGCCCTGGACGGGCTACACTTCGACCATAAGGTCCATTGTGATGCCTTAGGATGTGAGGATGTGAGTGGAGTGAAAGGAATTTTTGTGTATAGACTAGGAATTGGTAGGATATGTGGCTGCAACCGACTATAATAGGAACTATGCCGATATTCATCTGGAGTTCGTGAGGGAGACTGCAGATGCAGGAAACTGTCGATGCCAGGAAATTAACCCATAACCTCCCAGTAGGGATACTGCGCAGACATAATGTCTTAGACCGCTCGGCCACTCACATCCTCACATCATTAGCATCACAATGGACCTTATGGTCGAAGTGTAGCCCGTCAAGGGAAGCCTCTACAATCTATCTATCAAGGTTGTAATCTAGATGAACTTGAAAGACGTTTACATAATTTTGTTTACATCTTAATTTGTTTTATAGTCAGCCACGTGTTTTGATTTTTTGTATAGATTTATTACTTTTATGAAGAAGATTATATTTGCATTGAATTTTGTAGTAAGGTTAAAGATACAGAACGATAAAGCTGTATGCAAATTTATATATTTCCTATTCAAATATTATTGTTAGTATTTCCCATTACAACGGATACGCATATCATTTTAATACTTCTATAGAGGAATCTAAATTCACATTTCTTTTTTTGTGAATATCTAATAAATAAAAGAATAAGATGCACGAAATTTACAGTCTTAATGTCTTAAGTAGTATTTTCCGTTAAAAAAAATTCCATATTAATCATTAAATTTGAGTGTACGGCCGTGTACCACCGAGTTTGCGACACTACTACATTTAACTCAAATTGTTTCGCAATCATTTCAGCCCCTCTCCAGAAAACGGCAAAAGCCTACAATTATACCTTTTAGAGAAATGTTTTAGCTCTCAGCAAGTAACGAAACCTTTTGAGAACTTCTACTGGAAAACATTTAAATCACTCATCAGTCTGAAAAAGTAGACTACAACTGCTTATGATATTTCTAACAGTAGATTGTTGGGTCAAAGGACTACTCAGGAAGCTACGCCTTGAAAAATGATAGTGATCAGAGATACTGTGAAGGAAGCTACGAAACTTTCAGGGTATGGAGTATAGGTAAAAGAATATGGACAATTTCGATTTTATTGGTTACTCTAGAGAGAAGATTGCAGGAATATTACTGAGGACAATAGATGTTTTAGATTGCAGTACACGAAGCCCCAATCATTTACTAGAGATGTAGAAATAACGCCAAATTTTTTGATAAGGTTTACTGTAGAGGGGAAAATTTTAAAATAAAACAAGTGAAAATAACAATTAACTGAGTTGCTTAAATATTCGGTGTATACTGAAACAGTCCTCTTGCTGAATTGACATTATGGTGAATTGTATTTATAAGTTTAGACACAAATTAAAAAATTCGTTACGTAGGAGCTGCGTCAACTTAGTGAATTTCCTTCGAATGCATAAATCACTCTCTAGTGGTCACAATTTTGGTCTGATGAAATGTCGTATCAGATATGATTTTCGTATTTGCAAAGCCAAGTTTGTTAAGACGTGGCATAGGTCAACGGGAAAGTGGGACGTAGAAAAATATGAAAAAACAAAATTTTAAATATCTCTCTTAATATTAGTCAAATCGGAAAATGCATAAGAAGTAAAGTTTAATTTTCACTATATTTCATTATCAGATCATTTTTTTTTAAACTCTAATGTGTACAGAACTATTTAGGATTTTAACTTTCAATTTTAATTCGTAAATATCTCTGTCAATATTAGGGTAACAGAAAAATGATAAGAAACAAATTTTACATCTTAAACATTTTTCGATTTCTCCAACATTAAGACAGATATATCAAATTTTGTGTTTCCTCCTTCCTTGAAACCTTCCATCATATTGTTATTTGTTATTATCTATCCCCAATTGTACTATCATTAAAATTATAAGCACAAAAAATTGTAATAATATGGTAAATTGACACTAATTTTAGACAGTTTATATCTATTTGTGTTTATAGTAAATTTCCTAAAAGAAAAAAATAGAGCTAGCTATTGGTCTCGTACCAAAGTCAAAATTTGGCAAAAATTTCTTCATCAATGGCCATCGATCCTACCTAGTAGATGTCAAAAATCAGCATCTTTAAAGTTTGTATATATATATATATATATATATATATATATATATATATATATATATATATATATATATATATACATATATATATGCATATATATATACATATATATATATATACAGAAAAATGATAAGAAACAAATTTTACATCTTAAACATTTTTCGATTTCTCCAACATTAAGACAGATATATCAAATTTTGTGTTTCCTCCTTCCTTGAAACCCCCGTTTCCCCTCGCCCTTTTTGTTCCATTAACGAACTCGACGGCTCCAATACTATAGGCACTTCATATATATATATGTATATATATATGTATATATATATATATATATATACATATATATATACATATATATATACATATATATATACATATATATGTATATATATATCGATTTCTCCAACATTAAGACAGATATATCAAATTTTGTGTTTCCTCCTTCCTTGAAACCCCCGTTTTCCCTCGCCCGTTTTGTTCCATTAACGAACTCGACGGCTCCAATACTATAGGCACTTCACGGCTCCAATATATATATATGAAGTGCCTATAGTATTGGAGACGACGAGTTCGTTAATGGAACAAAACGGGCGAGGGAAAACGGGGGTTTCAAGGAAGGAGGAAACACAAAATTTGATATATCTGTCTTAATGTTGGAGAAATCGAAAAATGTTGAAGATGTAAAATTTCATATATATATATATATATGTATATATATATATATATATATATATATACATATATATATATATATATGAAGTGCCTATAGTATTGGAGCCGTCGAGTTCGTTAATGGAACAAAACGGGCGAGGGGAAACGGGGGTTTCAAGGAAGGAGGAAACACAAAATTTGATATATCTATCTTAATGTTGGAGAAATCGAAAAATGTTTAAGATGTAAAATTTGTTTCTTATCATTTTTCTGTATATATATATATATATATATATATATATATATATATATATATATATATATATATATGTATGTACATATATATACAAACGTATATATACAATATATACAAACTAATGTATATATACAAACTTTAAAGATGCTGATTTTTGACATCTACTAGGTAGGATCGATGGCCATTGATGAAGAAATTTTTGCCAAATTTTGACTTTGGTACGAGACCAATAGCTAGCTCTATTTTTTTCTTTTAGGAAATTTACTATAAACACAAATAGATATAAACTGTCTAAAATTAGTGTCAATTTACCATATTATTACAATTTTTTGTGCTTATAATTTTAATGATAGTACAATTGGGGATAGATAATAACAAATAACAATATGATGAGAAGTGTTTATGTACCATCACTAATTTATAATACCTATATTTTATCATAAAATATCATATAAATTATTTAACGTCAATGTAGTATATACAGACAGTAAAGTAGCTCTTTCCCTGCGTGTATGTATACATAGCTGGAACTTTGTGTATAATAGCTGTAGCTCTGGGTGTATTAAGGTGTAAGTATGTATAACTCATATTATGCTACAAACTCTTGTGATATTTTACTGAGCTATAGCGTACAAATAAATGATGGTAGGTAGGTATCTAGTTGGCAACATGCTTGTTACCATTAAAGTTCAACGGGTTCCTGTCGATAAACTAATGTCACACTGGTTATCAACACTGTACTATTGATAACTGATAACGCCGTAGCATTGTCATTTGTTGTATAAACCTATATAATATTTATCGCTAGTGATAACGGAAATTTATTAATCCATTAAATGTTTAGGTATTATATCAATTGTCGCAAAATATCTGAAAAATTCCAAATTGTTTATCAAAACATTGAAATACAGTGCAAATCATTTATACAGACCATTTCAATTTCTATTAAAGTTACGTAAGCCAAAGTATGAAAGAACTAGCGTAGACTTTATAGACCAGCATATCATTGAAGTTTTAATTAATATTGATATTAAAAAATTAACTCATCCATCAGGAACCCTAGATCTCTGAATTTCACGCCCAGTGTGTTACCATTACACATACCATGGATGATATAGATGAATGAGTCAATTTTTTAAAATTATTGACAGTATTACTTTTGATGTCAACATTATACTTAATTTTGGGTGAAATCCTTAATTTTTTTGTGCGATATCGTGCCATGGATTACTGTAGCTATTAATACATTTTTCATTCAACAACCTCAAAAACTTTCAAATGATCTCAGTGAATTGTATCTATATTTAAGAAGAAAACAACTTTATATGGTACAAATTGTATTCGAAGAAATAATAAATTTACATATTTGCATACATAAATGAAATAAAATACTATTTTTTATGCAAAAAATTTAAAAAGTTTTAAATCAGGGTTAAGCCCAGGGTCTTCGTTGGTTCTCTATTTCTCTAACATGTAACCAAATTCGAAACAAAACCAAAACAGCTAATCATCAGAAATTTAAAAATCGTTGTACAAATATTCAAAACAACTTTAAAGTCGTCTTCGAAAAAAATTATAAATATCAATGATCTATCTAGTACCACTTCCGAGCAGGCTTTGTCGGCATGTACTTATTTTTGCCAGTTCTAGGAATACAGAAAATAATTAAACGTGTTATAAAATTTGAATATTCTAGCTCTTTTCATTCTCTAGATAAAACAGAAGCCCATATGCAAAAAAATTAGACCGTCAGCCAAAAAGAATATTTTTGGTATCCCAGAACTCAAAAAGTGAAAATTTGGTGAAAAACTTAAATTGTCGAAGAAAAATTATACATATAGGATATAGGGTGTTTCATTTTAATCTTTTCAAGCCAACACCTCAGGAAATAAGCAAGGTAGTGATTATGGTTTTATGATTTCATAGGAGGTCAAATAACTGTGACCTTGCTTTTGACCTAGACAATAATTATCAAGGTCAAATCGATGTTTGATTTTTTAAATGTAGGCCAATATTTTTAATTGCAGATTTGTATTTTATGGGGAATAATAGGACTTCTAGGGCTTAAATTTACTAAGGATTAAGATTATACTTGAAAATAATGAATTTTGAATGATTTTTTATTATCATATTAAAAAATTAACTATGATGAACAAATTTTATTCACATAGTCCTTTTCTGGGCTATTATGTGCAAAACCGATCAACAACCTCCTCGTGGTACATATTGGGTTATAAAAATCCGTATTATACAAAAATCCATGCACAAATTTTTATAAAATTGTTAAGACTTCGAGTACTAACTCATTTATTTCATACGTAATTCGAATTTGTACTGAAGTGAGGATTTCTTAGTCGTTTATCGATAAACCAAATACTGTCTAGTCCTTAAAAAGATTGACGTACTACCTATAATAGCCAACGGTATTCAGTTATACACTAATCATTATTATTATTATTACATGTGGTAGTACATATCTACAGACAGACAGACATACGGACTGATAGGCACAAAATCTGTAGGGTACCAACAAATTTATATGTATATATTTTATCTATATATACGTATGGTTACTTCACAACCCATAGTAAATAATATCTGATTTATTTATCTGTTCTGTATATTCTATGTCACCAGCGTTGCGTTCCGTGTGTCAAACCACCAGGATGGTAGTATATTTTTATAGATGTATATAATCCCGTTTCATAAGAATACGGGATGTGCTTTGTCTGTGTAAGCTCCATTTTTTTGGTATCTGTTGAAAGAAATAAGCTGTTTCTGTTAACTGTTTTAGTCACAAATCTATTCTATTATTTAATTATCGGGGATTTTATTTTAATAATTTCTTTGTTCTGTAAGTTTGCTGTATTCAATTGATAATATCGTGTTTAATCCTCACATATGCTACTTATTTGCTAAATACTTTGCACCCCTAAGATGAAAATAACTGAATGTGATTGACGTGTGCGTGCGACAGATTGTTTGTGACATATATCAGTTCCTGTACGGATTAAGCGATTTGAAAGCCCAGTATTTTAGTGAGTATTGACAGTCAAATTTTACGTTGAGTGGAATATGTAATTCCACTGAATATGATTCACTGAAACTGTCACCAAATTAGCAACAGTGTAATAATAACAGTGATGTGAAATAAATTTGAACAAGAGTAATTTTAATCAAGTGTATTATATTTTAATTTATTTTGTTTAATTTTTATTTTCGTCTATTGATTTCGATTTTCTATCTATTTCTAATGGTCAAAGAGTAAATTACGACTAGCTAATTTATAATGATGATGACTACTTTGTAGTCGAAATACGTATTTATAACACAAAAACTGATCTAGGTATAGGGCCGAATTTGAAATTTTATTTCAAAAACCTAGAGTTCTCATTAATTATCATTTGATAATCTAATATTCTAAGTTTTATCCTATTTTAACATAAAATATCTCGCATAATATTCTAGTGATGAAATCTACGTGCAAGGCAAACTATTACAATATTTTCGTTAGTAGCTGCTCAATATTTTGCTTGGTAAGTTTATATCCGACCAAAAACATAAATGTAAGAAAGGGCCGAGTTTTCGGGAAAATCCTTAATGTAATAGTTCCTTCTTAAAAAGTGATGATATGAGAGTAATGACCGAGCTATTTACAAAGTAAATAGCTCTAGACTTTATATAATAGTTGCTTGTTAAAAAGTGATGATATGGAAGAAAGGACCGAGCTATTTACAAAGTAAATAGCTCTAGACTTCAGATAATAGTTGCTCTTTGAAAAGTGATGATATCCCATTAAAGAGCCGAGCTATTTACAAAGTAAATAGCTCGGTAAACTATTAACTAAAAAAAATAATGAGGGGTAAATTGATTAAATGTAAGAAAAAATTTGGTTTAAAATTATTTCATAAGTTTTCCCTTAGTATGTTTTTAAAATTTTATAACGCGGCAAGTTTTAAAATATTGGAAATCAGAAAAAATAACTTGCCGCGCTATATAAAATTTTAAAAACATACTAAGGGAAAACTTATGAAATAATTTTAAACCAAATTTTTTCTTACATTTAATCAATTTACCCCTCATTATTTTTTTTAGTTAATAGTTTACCGAGCTATTTACTTTGTAAATAGCTCGGCTCTTTAATGGGATATCATCACTTTTCAAAGAGCAACTATTATCTGAAGTCTAGAGCTATTTACTTTGTAAATAGCTCGGTCCTTTCTTCCATATCATCACTTTTTAACAAGCAACTATTATATAAAGTCTAGAGCTATTTACTTTGTAAATAGCTCGGTCATTACTCTCATATCATCACTTTTTAAGAAGGAACTATTACATTAAGGATTTTCCCGAAAACTCGGCCCTTTCTTACATTTATGTTTTTGGTCGGATATCAATAATTTTTGAAAGGCTTAAATATACGAAGCCAAAGGCTTCGCACAAAACGCGTAGCGTTTTGTTACTCTTCGCATATGCTTCACGTATGCTATGCGTTCCTTTCGCTTCGCGATACTTTACTCTTTTTAGATTCACATTTACAAAGGAGACCTCTTCGCGTTATATTACGTCAACTGGCTCTGGTCGCTTTTTGAAGGGCTAAAACATCAATATAGTATGGTTGTAGTATAATATTGGGGACAATGGGAAATCAAACCCTTTAAAACAAAAATATCAAAATCGATTCATAAATGACGGAGTTCTGAGGTAACACGCATTAAAAATTGTCCTGCAATTTTTGTGTTTTAGCGAATTTCCTGAAAGGAAATAGAGCTATTGGTCCCGTACCGAAGTCAAAATTTCGCAAAAATTTCTTCAAATGTCCATCGATCCTACCTAGTAGATGTCAAAAATCACCATCTGAAAAATTTATATATATATATATATATATCTATGGACATATATATATATATATACATATATATATATATATATATATGTGTCTGTCATCACTCTAGCGGTCACAGTTTTCATTTTATCGGGATGAGATTTGGTATTTGAGGCGCTTTTGATATTCAAAAGGTCAAGTTCGTTAATGGGTAAAATCGGACCAGGGGAAAGGGGGGTTTAGAGGGAGGGGGAAACATAAAATTTGAGATATCTCCCTTAAAATTTGAAAAATCGAAAAATTTTTTAAGAAGTAAAGTTGTAGGTACTAAGTTTTACTGTAATTTTGTTTCTTATCATTTTTTCTGTAACAATAATATTTACAGAAATATTGACGGTTTAAAATTGAAAATTAAATTCCTTAATATCTCTGTACACATTAGAGTTTGAGCAAAAATGATAAGGTGATGAATTGTAGCAAATTTGATTTTATACAACTTTATTCCTTACGCATTTTTCGATTGTTCTAATATTAAGAGAGATATTTTATATTTTGTGTTTTCTTCTTTTTTGATACCTCCCCCCATTCGCCTCGACGTATGTCATTTATTGAGAAAATTGGACTTGCAAATGCTAAAATCATATATGACATTTCATTTTGATCAGACTAAAATTGTGATCACTAGATAGTGATTTATTCTAAGGAAATTCGCTAAGTTGAAGCAGCTCCTGCGTAACGAATTTTTATTAATAAAACAATTAAATGTGTAACACTTGTATGTGTAACACTTGTATACCTTACATATATGAGATTCTGTACAATATTCTGTACAGTATGTTTTTATTAAAATTTTATAACGCGGCAAGTTAATTTTTCTGATGATTTCAAATATTTTTAAACATGCCGCGTTATAAAATTTTAAAAATTCGTTACGCAGGAGCTACTTCAACTTAGCGAATTTCCTTGGAATAAATAAATTACTCTCTAGCGGTCACAATGTTAGTCTGATCAAAATGAAATGTCGTATCTGATTTTAGTATTTGCATGGCCAATTTTATTAATAAATGACATACGTCAATAGAAAAGGGGTGCATAAAGATAGAAGAAAACACAAAATCTAAAATATCTCTCTTAATATTTGAACAATCCAAAAATTCGTAAGAAACAAAGTTGTAGAAAATCATGTTTTCTACATTTCATCATCTTATCATTTTTGCTCAAACTCTAATGCGTACAGAGATATTGAGGAATTTAATTTTCAATCTTAAACCGTCAATATTTTTGTAAATATTAGGGTTACAGAAAAAATGATAAGAAACAAAATTACAGTAAAACTTAATACCTACAACTTTACTTCTTATAAAATTTTCGATTTTTCGAATATTAAGGGAGATATGTCAAATTTTGAGTTTCCCCCTCCCTCTAAAACCCCCTTTCCCCTGGTCCGATTTTACCCATTAACGAACTTGACCTTTTGAATACCAAAAGCGCTTTAAATACCAAATCTCATTCCGATAAAATGAAAACTGTGACCGCTAGAGTGATTACAGACACATATATATATATATATATATATATATATATATATATATATATATATATATATATATATATATATATATATATGTCCATAGATATATATATATAAATTTTACAGATGGTGATTTTTGACATCTACAAGGTAGGATCGATGGACATTTGAAGAAATTTTTGCGAAATTTTGACTTCGGTTCGGGACCAATAGCTCTATTTCCTTTCAGGAAATTCGCTAATAAAAACATACTAAGGGAAAACTTACGACATAAATTTCAACCAAATTTTTTCTTACACTTAATTAATTTACCCCTCATTTATTTTTTTAATAAATAGTTTACCGAGCTGTTTAGCTTGTAAATAGCTCGAAACTTTATGGGATATCATCACTTTTTAAGGAACAGCTATTATTTGAAGTCTAGAGCTATTTACTTTGTTAATAGCTCGGTCCTTTCTCGTATATCATCACTTTTTAAGGAGCAACTATTATATGAAGTCTGGATCTATTTACTTTGTAAATAGCTCGGTCCTTTATCCCATATCATCACTTATTAAGAAGCAAATATTTTATTAAGATTTTCTCGAAAACTTACTTTTCTTACAAACGGAAAATTTAACAACTTTAATTGTAATTAAAATAACATATGAAGCATATATCGATCTGATTTGTTGACAAGGTTACCGCCTCCTTTTTGATTAGATAGACATTTAGTATTTAAATAAAAATTTTCTAGTTTAATATATCAATATATCATGAACATTCGATGTTAGATGTTGACACTGTGAACATCGCTCTATCGAAACAATTTTTCTCAAATTTTAACTGAGATTACATACCTGCTTTATTCTTACAATATTTTTATCTATTGTCGGAAACTAAAAATTTTCGTTTTTTCTGGGTTTTTACACTTCATTGTATCTATTGATAATACTTTATTATCTTGGATGCATGCTGAGTTCTAAGAATTCATAAATAACGTAGGGAGGAAGAAATTTTTGTCCTTTGTTCTCTATAGAATAACCTTTGACAATAGAATCTGTTTATAATAGATTTTATTGCTGGGGATTTTGTAGGAGGATTTAAAACAAATTTTTCTTTTATTTAAAATAAAATATATTTCCTGATTGTACAACCAAACAGTCATTGAATACTTTTATTTTATAACCCAGGCATATCATATATTTTATATTTAATCAACTAATGTGTTTTTCTTCTGTTTTATAGATTGGAGAAAAGTTTAGCTATGCCTACCACCGCCAAGCAGGCGGTGGTCCCTAGGCCGAAGATGCGCCAAGCAGCTCCAGCCCCGACAACATCATCATCATCATCACCATCGACGCCAGCCACATCAACAACATCGATGCCAGCACCAACAGCAACAGAACCAATGGATGCAGACTTTCAGGAGGTGAAGAATGACAGGAAACGACGACGAGGGAGGGTGGATAGAACCTCTTCGAAAAAACCAGCGATATACGTATCGAACAGGTTTGATACCTTGATCGACATTTGCGATCAAGCTGCGTCAGCAACTCAAGTGAAGCCTAAAAAACCATCGCCCATAGTTGTACATATGGGCCTCACCAGCTTCATAAAAGTCGAGGAAGCAATAAAAGCGGCAGCTAAAAGTAGCGTCCGGTTCACGTTTGGACCTAAAACTATTAGTGTCCACTGCGAAACGGACCAAGATTACACGAAGTGCAAGGAACGATTGGAATCCTTGCAGATGCCTCACCATTTTTATGGTTCCAAGGGTGATTACGAACCAAAATTCGTAATCCATGGTACCATGCGCCACCATTCAGACGATATGGTGGCTGATGCTTTGAAGAACTTCGGCCTTGAGCCCAATAAGGTCGTAAAGTTCAGCCGAACAGGTGAGGAAACCATTCGCGTTTCGCGTCTGGTTCAATTCACCAAGGGGACGCAAGCGCAAAGCGTCCTCAAGATTAAATGGATCGGTGGGGTACCTGTGAACGTCGAAAGGTACGTAAATAAACGAGGTGCAGTTCAGTGCTACCGATGCCAGCTCTACGGCCACGGTTCACGGAACTGTCGCGGAATCGTGCGTTGCGTGAAGTGCGGTGGAAATCACACTTAACGGGAATGCGCAGTCCCGCGATCGGAGCCGGCGAAGTGCTGCAATTGTGGCGCTGCGCATCCGGCCAGTTCCATGGAGTGTCCAGCACTCAAGAATTACGTGGCAACAACGGCATCACGAGTAGCAGGAGCGAGGCGCAAGGCCGCTCAGGGCGAGGCGCAACGCCGTCCACCACCATCATTCCAGGTCAGGGATTTCCCGGCCCTCCGTCATGCAAAAGACGGCAACGCCCCTAGCAGAGGCCCCCCAGTGCAGCGGATGACTCCAGCACCAGCACCAAGAATGAAGTTTGTTCCAGCACCACCTCCAAAAGTGAACCCGTGGACAACCAGGAAGCCATCAGAAAACGAGGTAATTGAGATCCTGTCCACTGCCCCACTTTCTCCAACCAACCCATTTTTTGAGTCAATCCTAGACTCTCCACTCTGTCCGTCTCCATTGGAGAAGGGCGAAAGTCCGAAACCAGAACTCGACTTCATGGAACTCCTGAAACTCAGGATCGACGTGGAAGTTGCATGGAAATCTTGCATATCGAATTCCGAAAAACTTCTCAAGTTTTTCCATATGACTGCTCATTTATTCGAAAATGGCATTCCATCCTTCAAATTCTAGGTCCCAAATCCGATTTTTGCAATGGAACTCCCAAAGTCTCCTGCACAAACATCCCGAGCTTCACTCATTCCTCCAACAGCAGCAGATCCATGTTGCAGCCATCAGCGAAACATGGTTAAAGCCAGATAAGAAATTTAGAATCCCTGGATTCTATACCTACCGCCGCGATCGAGCCACCAGAAATGGCGGTGGAGTCGCCCTTCTTGTTCGACACGAAGTCAAACATTCTTTATTGCCTCCCGAAGACGGCAGCCTTGAAGCCATCTCTATTCTTATCTCGGCCAATTGTGGTAATTATAAAGTTACGTCTTTATATAACCCTCCTAATAGACTCTTACAGGGAGTGGATATTGATCGTATTATGAGAACTCATGATCGCGTCATGATCATGGGTGATTTTAATGCGCGTCACATATCTTGGAACTGTATGTCTAACAATTCCAACGGAAGCGCCCTCTTTGCGCATTCTCTCAAACGTAACTTCATTGTTGCGTATCCGGAGGAACCCACCTACTACCCAGACGCTGCTCGGCGCCCGCCGCAAACCATCGACTTAGCACTATTAAAGAATTGCGACCTCATGTCGGATCTAGATGTTCACTTGGATCTGCAAAGCGACCACCGCCCCATCAGTTTCACTTTGGGTGAAATGAGGGGCGCTGCAACTTTGCAAACCCAGTTGAGCTTTGAGAAGGCAGACTGGAAACTTTTCAAAGAGTATCTCAACGTCGAAACCTTGATCACTCCACAGATCAAATCCGTTAACCAAATAGACTTGGAGGTTAGTAAACTCACGAGAAACATCGTAGTTGCTACCGAAAAATCTATTCCTAGGAAAGCCAGAACCTTCGGCTATCGACTTTACTTAGATGATGACACACTACGACTAATACGGACTCGGAACAAACTACGCAAATTTTGGCAAAGAGTTAGGCTGCCGGAGCTTCATGACGCCATGAAGCGAATGTCAGCTGATATTCGAGCAAAAGTCACGCGCACCAGAGATGAAATGTGAGACGAGAGGATTTCGGCTCTGACCACTCGTGACAATAATGTATGGAAAATTGCAAAATGTTTGCGTAAACGTTCCAACAGACTGCCCCCTCTCTCGTCAGAAAATGGGTACCTTTACTCAGATTCTGACAAAGCCCAACTTCTTGCTGACACCTTCTCTAAGGCGCACAGCTTAACTGATGGCGACGAATATCACGACGAAGAAACGGCCCGCCTGGTGTCCGAAACCTTGGAAAATGTTCGTTCTTCCGTCATTAACCCCATCGATGTCGAATGCGTGTCACCCCGTGAGGTTTCAAATATCTTAAGAAAACTTAAGTGTAGGAAGGCCCCTGGTGATGATGGTGTAACTAATGTTGTGCTCCGCTATCTTCCTCGAAAGACGGTAGTGCAGCTCAGTTATATCTATACTGCGTGCCTGAGACTTGGTTATTTCCCTGACCTCTGGAAATCTGCTAAAGTTTTAGCGCTTCCGAAGCCGGGGAAGCAACTTAAGTCACCTTCAAGCTACCGACCTATCAGCTTGCTGCCATCTCTCAGCAAGGTCATGGAGAAAGTAGTTTTGAACCGGCTGCAGTCGCATGAAGATATCCACAGACAGCTTATCCCCCAACAGTTTGGTTTCAGGTCAAACCATTCAACAGTGAGTCAGCTTCACCGACTCACTGACCACATTGCCACCGGATTTAACTGGAATAAATCCACAGGCATGGTCCTCTTGGACATCGAAAAAGCCTTCGATACGGTTTGGCACGATGGACTTATCCATAAACTATCCAAACTCGATATACCAACCTATATCCTGAAATTCCTGATTTCATATTTATCAAACAGAAAATCCCAAAATCATATCCAACAAAGCAAATCGAACCAATACCGTGTCAAAGCTGGTGTCCCTCAAGGCTCCCTGCTTGGACCCCGGCTCTTTTTATATTATATCAACGATATCCCGAAGGATCCTGCTACTGAAGCAGCCCTCTTCGCCGACGATACGGCAATCTATTGCTCTTCTTGGCAACCGAAAGCTATTTCGAGTTGCCTCCAAACCCATCTATCCAGGCTTGAAAACTATTTCAAGCTATGGAAAATCAAGATAAATCCCACGAAGACTCAGTCCGTTTTGTTTACTAGAAGGAATAAATTTTCCTCCTACCCACTTGAATTGAAGATGTTTAACACTGAAATCCGGCAATCTCAAAGTGTCGAGTATCTAGGAATAACTCTTCAAAGGCAGTTGAATTGGGCACAAGCCGCCAAAAAGCGTCTTGCCCTTGGAAACGCATCCTTTGCAGGACTATACCCGTTACTCAACACCAAGAGCAAGCTGGACGAACGTTTAAAACATCGACTTTACAAGTCATGTATCCGGCCCGTACTCACGTACGCAGCCCCAATATGGTCAAACGTTGCTCCTTCGCACCTTGCGAAAATGCAAAAATTTCAAAATCGTTGTCTTCGGACGATTTCGAAAAAAACCCTGAGATATCCGTCTGAAGCTCTCCACGTTGAAACTGGACATCCTACTATCCGTAAATTTATCCAAACTACCTCCAAATCCTTTTTCCAATCTTCCCGCGAAAATCCTTTCCCGGAAATCAACGTACTGGGTCAATTTGACCCGAATACGCTGCTCTTCGGGAAAAGATTCCGCATGCCACATGATCTCGATTACAACTAATTCTGTTGTTATCTAAATTGTACATATTTTCTTTTCTTTCCGTATTTCTATTTAAGTTTAGTTTTAGGGATGGCTTATCCATCCAACCTAGGTTAAGTTTCATGTCAATGGTTTTTGTATTAAATTTTTCCCATTTCTAAACGATGTTAAAACGACTTTATAATCTCGATGTATATAATTTAATAAGATGATATATTATAGGTAAAGCATAGGCTAGGAACTATACTTTAAGATGTGTTGTACTACAAGTTATGTAAAATATTGATGCAAAAATATACTTATTCTATTCTATTCTATTTAATATATCAGTATGTTTTAATACTCCAAATAGAAAACATTGATTGTTGTATTGTATTGTTACAATGTAACTTTTTTTAAGTAAACAAGTTTAAAAAAAATTCGTTACGCAGGAGCTGCTTCAACTTAGCGAATTTCCTTAGAATACTTAAATCACTCTCTAGCAGTCACAATTTTAGTTTAATCAAAATGAAATGTCGTTCTGAAATGATTTTAGTATTTGCATGGCTAATTTTATTAATGAATGACATACGTCAAGGGGGGAAATGGGGGAATAAAGACAGAAGAAAACACAAAATATAAAATATCTCTCTTAATATTAGAACAATCGAAAAATGCGGAAGGAATAAACTTGTAGAAAATCATGTTTGCTACAATTCATCACCTGATCATTTTTGCTCAAACTTTAATGTGTATAGAGATATTAAGGAATTTAATTTTCAATCTTAAACCGTCAATATTTCTGTAAATATTAGGGTAACATAAAAAATGATAGAAAACAAAATTACAGTAAAATTTAGTACCTACAACTTTAATTCTTATAAATTTTTCGATTTTTCGAATATTAAGGAAGATATGTTAAATTTTGTGTTTCCCCCTCCCTCTAAACCCCCCTTTCCCCTTGTTCGATTTTACCCATTAACGAACTTGATCTTTTGAATACCAAAAGGGCCCCAAATACCAAATAACATTCCAATCAGATCAAAAATGTGACCGCTAGAGTGATTACAGACACATATATATATATATATTATATATATATATATATATATATATATATATATATATATATATATATATATATATATATATATATATATATATATATATATATATGTCCATAGATATATATATACAAATTTCACAGATGGTGATTTTCGACATCTACTAGGTAGGATCGATGGATATTTGTAAAAATTTTTGCAAAATTTTGAAGTCGGTACGAGACCAATAGCTCTATTTCCTTTCAGGAAATTCGCTAATAAACAAGTTTATTTTCAATTAGCAATTCGTAATGATGAAAAGAATTAAATAAATTGTTATAATTTGTAAGAATTGCTCAAGGCGGTATATTACCAAATATTCAAGCAGTGTTATTGCCAAAGAAAACTGAAAAGAAAGCATAAATTTTATACATTGGATTATTGATAATAATATTCATCGATCATATATCATAGGCCTTTTATTAAAACGCCACAAATTAATGTGAAATAAGAGTGATATATTTTTTATTAAAATAACTATATAAAATTTAGTATATATAAGATGTTATTTGATTTGTTTCGATTATGACTTCTAAACTAATCGTTTATTACAGATAATTGATTATCAACGTTATAGTCTTTGAAGAAATGACTTGACCCGTTGGCTCCACTTCACAAAAAAAAATTCGTTACGCAGGAGCTGCGTCAACTTAGCGAATTTCCTTAGAATACATAAATCTCTAGCGGTCATATTTTTAGTCTGATCAAAATGCCTTAAGGCAGTTTAAGGGGTGTTTTTCCCATTTTCGGAGGTTTGCGTTATAAGTAAGGAAAGAGTTCTGTTAACTTGACTTTATTTCGGGTCGATTGGTCAAAATTCCATCATTTCATCATATATAGAACTGAAAAACGTAATTTTGGGGGGTGTTTTTTCAATTTTTCGGGAGTTTGCAAAAAAATATATTAAGTTTTTCGAAATAACTTCCTAATTTGTAGCTATTAAGCGTCGATTGCAAAAAACTGCATCTTGTTGTATGTATAGAACAAAAAGGTTGGTTTTGGGGGTGTTTTTACCAAGTTCGAAGGGTTGTGATGGAAAAAAACCGATCTTTCTATCATGAATAGAAGTAAAGAGGTAAGTTTTAGGGATGTTTTTCCCATTTTTGGTGTGGTTGCGATGTAGGAAATGAAATTTTTCAAAATATTCTGTTAATTTTGACGTTATTTCGGGTCGATTAGTGAAAATTCAAACTTTATAGCATTTATAGAACAGAAAAACATAATTTTGGAGGATGTTTTTCCAATTTTCCGAGGGGTTGCACTGAAAAAATTGAAGTTTACTGATTTTTCTCGTCAGATTGAAGCAATTTCACGTCGAATACAAAAAACTGCATCATTCTAGCATAAGGGCTTGGTTATAAGAGCTTTAAAAAATTTTTGCAGGCGAAGCTGCAACGGGCAATGCTAGTAATAAATAATAATTGATCGATGTATCAATGTAAAATATAATCAAAAAGTTAAAATATAAATAAAATGAGAATATAAATTAATGTTTTAAAAAATTACCATCAAATGCGTATATAAAAAAAATTCAGTGTTGGGCACCCATCCAAAAACTAATTGTAAAAATATGTTGCTGAACTTTTTAAATCAACGCATACTGCTGTATTCAAATTGCAATGTCTATTTCTATATGGTATAAAAATTAATAGGTAATATATGATATATCGTTCTCTACATGGTAGTTTGCGTTAAACTAGTCTTAAAACAAAAAATGTTAAATTTTCCACTTTTCCGATACAAATTTCCAGTTTTCGCAATTTTCCCGTCGGTTTGGGTACTACAGCTATCTACATGCCCAATATCAACTTTACAGCATATCTGGAAGTAGCTAATCATTTTGATCTATTAGTTACCAAGAATTGTGGGCGTTCCCACGAATTTTGCGTTTTTGAAGTGAAATAACTTTTTAACGGTTAATTCGTTAACATTGATTGAAAACATTGGTTCTTATAATTCCGTATAGTATCTATATTCGAAATATCAACCCTGTAGCTCTTTCCGTTCAAAAGATACAGCACCCAAAAAATGAGCCTAAATTAAGGTGTAGTAATAACACTGTAGTGAAAAGTCCGAATGTCTCCCTTAAAACTCGGCCACGCACTACCGTGCTCTAGAACACTGTAGTGAAAAGTCCGAATGTCTCCCTTAAAACTCGGCCACGCACTACCGTGCTCTAGATATAACGTGCTATAAAATTTTGATCAAATACTTACTAAGTTGATATTGATTCATTTATTGATTTATTGACTCAGTTTTTTAAACATGCTCACCCCCACTCCCACCTCCTTGCCTATAACTGCATGTACAATGTAGTGTACAATGCCCGATTTTGCAAGCTGCGCATTTTTAGAAAAGGACCATTTTTTGCTCTTAAAGTTTTCTTCTATCTCTTACAAAGATAGATTTTAAGAGCCCCCTCACCCACTTGTGCAGGTAAGATGCGCACTGAACGACTTGATAGATTTGTTTTTTAGAAAAGAAACAATTTTGTCTTTAAATTTTCCATCTATCTCTTACGGCTTCAAAAATAGATATACTCCCCCCCCCCCCCTTAGTTAGGGTGATAAAATTTGCGACTCCTAGTTGCTTAGTTTTAAAGAATGGACCCTTTTATTTTCAATGTTTTCTTGTATCTATTACCATTTCAAAAAGTTTACAGTCAGCAAAATTGCAAGATATCTATTTTTAAGGACAATTGCTTCTACTTCATAAGGTTTCAAAGTAGATATTTTCCATACCCGATAACTTAGGATTGGGGATGTGGATACCGATTTTATCTACTCACAAATCTAATGTCACGTTTTCACCCTATGTGAAGGGTGAAAACGTGACATTAGATTTCACAGCTCGTTATCTCAAAATTGGTTATACTTCTGAATTGGGAATTGACTTCGACTTTTTCAATGGGCCTGAAATAATAAATCTAAATGTAATAAATAATGTTTCAGTACTATGAGTAATGGCAGATAATGGCAGGTACCATAAGTAATGGCAGGTAAAAATAGAGCCCTACGTTCAAGTGTGTTCACAAGAAAACAATGGAATGACAATATTTTTGAGTGCAAAAAGAATTCCTTTTCTTCTGAAAAAGGATATTTAATTTGAATTAACAAATGTTGAACTTTTGAGAACATTGCTTGATCGGTCTAATTGCTTCAGTAAATTGCTTCCCAAAATTTATTCCGACTATTGTCGATGATTCTTAAATACACACTATTACAATGAAATTTCAACAAAATACATAAATTATTATAATATAGTAAAGTAATTAGCCATAAAATTCATTGTGATACAGATTTATAGATAAAAAATACCACCCTATATTTATTATATATAATTGAGCAATATTATGTGATAATTAATGCCCGAAAGGTTACATATAAACATAGCTATCAAAAATATTATCTAGATAATTAATATAATTTAATTAAAACCATACCTCATTTGATATAATATTATAAAATTATATAATAAAAATTTTCAACTTTAATTAATGAAAATATGTTCCAATCAAAATTATATTTAATGAATGTAAATTTTATTAAAAAAAATTTACATAATTTTATTGCATTCAGAATGATGACCACATCGTTAGATATGCGCATGTATCCTTTAAAAATAAGCTGTAAAAAATATAATCTTGTTAATAGCCACAAAAACCTCTATATACAAGTCTGTTTATTTATTAACTGTTTTTTTTTTTGTAAACTAGTGTCTATTTATCCAATGTTAGTATAGTAGCCTTTTGGTTATATTATACCAACGGAAGTGACTAGCGTTTACTTAATTTGGCATTTAGGCAATATGTCTGAACACGGATAACATTCTTTGATATCAAAATGATTATAATAAATCATACACGTCTTGGATGTGAATCGAACTGATGACCTCTGTTAATTTAGAACAAATCTGTTATTTCGATTTTTTTGCAACTCACTCTTACATCCATGCTTTAAAAGAATAGTTTGAATTTGAAGAGCTCTTGGAGCCTTTATTGAATAAATGCGAAAAATATTCAGAAAAGTTTTACCACAGATGATTTCATCCAAAAATAGTGATAATTAATTTCACTATGCAGTTCTTTGATGTTGGACCCTGAAAACACATTTTTATAGTTTTACACGGAGGTGTATATTACGCTATTACGCGAATACACCTAGATGCCTTTATGTAAAATAATAATTAGCATATTGACACATAGGACTGAATATGATATTTATTCTACGTGAAGGGTACTACAAATATCGTCAAAGTTGAATCAATCCTTCAGAGATTCGTAAAAAAGATCTATGTATTTTTATTCATTGTATAAGTATTTGAAAAATGAAAAACATTTGCGAGTCAAGCAGTCAATTGAAAGTTCTGACAGAAACAAAATACAAAATAAAATTTATAGGGTGAAAGAATATAATACCGTATAGGTAAAATAGGCAGATGTGAAGCATCAAAACTATTTTGTATAGAAAATATTCATGAAAGGTGGTTTTTTAAGGGAAATAAATATGGCATAATCAAAAAAAAAAAAAAATGTTCAGATTTTTTTTAAAGAAAAAAATTGTTCTTTAATTAAAAAGTCCAAATTAATTTAATACCAAAATTATAAATTAAATAATTTCTTAAAAATTGAGACGGCTATATTCTTTCAATCAGTTACATAAACTATTATTATTATTATTAACTATTTTGTATAGAAAATATGCATTGCCACCTATGAATGAGTTTTTGAACCTGTTTATAAACCGCCATTTATCAGCATCTTTTTTAAAACTGAGTTGTTATCTGTAATATCACCTATGAACAACTTGTTGACGCGTGGTGAGATAACGTCGCCGGGCCGTTGCCAGGTAACAAACGGTCTAACCCACCGCAATAAATGTTTCACATCAATTGTAATCTAGGTTGAATCTGATGTATATTTACGAAAATTTGGGACTGAAAAACTTCATTTTGGCTCTAAAAATAATGATGTGATGAGTCCCCAATAAATATTTTTGTATACAAGGAACATTGTTGTACCTTGTAGCGGTATCGCTTCTTCATTATTAAATTATTATAATAATATTGTTTATCATTTTTATCTGTTGCTTAACAACTATAACTTCCTCCTATTATCACGGTTGCTTTGAATGTTAACAACTTTGATAATTTACATTTAAATATATATAATATTTCATAAATCAATTTAATAAAGATCAATTATATCTTTAACATATATTTATTATTTATTTAAATAATAATTATTTATTATAATTATCATCTACCTCTGCAACCTCATCCCAAAAAAACGTTTTTCTCCTAAATACCTCGAACAAGAGAACAAGGAGATTTTTTGCAAAAAATTGTCGTCAACAAGTTACAAATTTTTCCTGAAGCCAATGGTTACGGTTATGTTAAGGGCTTAGGAAATAGAATTTGTTTGGGTGCCCATTGAAACTCTGTCATCTTACATCGCGAATAATAGTATACTTTTTTCACTTGTTACGATATAGTTGGTATCAGTTTGTTTAAGCGGAAGTGTACTTGAAGATCAAAATTAATTTGTGGTTTTAGAAAAATTTTATTTAAAAAAATAAGTTCATGTTCATCTGTCAAAGTTTATTTTACCATAATGTTTATGAAAATAAGTTCGTGTACTGATTTACCAATGAAGTATAATTTTCCTTTTCAGAATAATTTTAAATTAAAGCACTTTTACACATTCATCAAACGGTATGATTTTTTTTTTGCATAATATTTCAAAATATGTATATGTTTTTAAAGTTCATCACATTTTTAACCGACTTCAAAACTTACAGGAGAAAGTCTATGTATTTGGCTCCTATCACCAATTTTCAGAGTTTATTATATGAAAAAATAAAAAACTCGCCCATTGATACAACAAGATTTTTAGTACTTGATTTTAATATGACTAAAAATATCAGCCACAGTAAGTTTTTTCTAACAGATAATTTCTCATGTACAGAAAACAGGGCAAAAACCCCACTAAACTCGGCCTGGTGCACTTCTAGATTTATAATATTCCAGTTAATTTCAGTTTCCATACTTCCAGTAAATTTAAAATAAAAAACGCTCTAAAACTGATCATCTTTCTTGAGCAAAGTTTCAGGAATGTAATAAATATCGTTGAAAGTCGGCACCAAGTATCGAAGGAACTTTCGATACTTCGCGTTAAAAGTGTTACTTTTCCAAACTCGTGCAGACGGTTAATGGTCCGGGTTTTCTAAAAAACTGTTTCGAGTAAAATGATTTCCTTATAAAATCACTGACAACATTTGTATATATTTTTTTGACAGGATTCGCATAAACTTTAAAAAAGAACTCCACTATATGAGTACATAAAATTATTTATGGGAATATTTCATTATAAAAATAATTTTTTCCTATTGAAGCTGGTTTTTCTAAGTCGGTTATTCATCTCTTTTGTTTAAGAAGTTTTGTAAACTGATAATTTAAAAGTTCTTATGAATAAAATATTAATAATTGCGGTATCACGTACTCGCGTGGGTGAGTTATTTAAGAACATGAAGAAGGTCAGTGTATCAAGAGTTTATTCATATAGTCAAGTTTTTGCATAACCTTGTAATTTTCTCTTCATAATTTTCACACCTATAAAAATATGCATTGAATTTTATTAAACTTTTTAAAGAGGGTAAAAAAAGTGTGAAATAAGATACTCTTTTGTAAAAGTGAGCCATTAAAAAAGGGATAATATTAATAAATTATAGCTCCTTTCGTGAATCATACTACTGAATTTAAAATCCCGC